>OZ025294.1:400916058-401213558 GCA_964019185.1 Maratus speculifer | reverse complement strand
TCGTTATCTTTCAGAGAATGAAATATTCGTTAAACACTAATTAATTTATTTGAATAGCTAGTGTTAATATTATTAACATAAAAGTAATTTTTTCTAAAATTAAAAAGAAATTCGGACCCGAAATAGTTTAAAAAAATTGTTATTATTATTATTATTATTCCACATAGATATTATAGACCTTCTAGAGAAGGTACGCATTTATTTTGCATCTTAATTTATTTACTCATTCGTTTATTTGCGTTCTTTTTGTAACCATAACCTGTTTATCAGAGTTCGCGGTTATTAACACGTTCTTTTTATGGGATTATCTTATTAAGGATATTTTTTTTTATTATTAAAAATGCATTCGTGCGATTTTATTTATTTCATGTGAGATGACATTAATGAAGAAGTAAAGAACGAATTATACGGACAACAACATACTGACCTGATACCTACATACACTTATTTCATGAGAAACATAGTTTATAGAACACATCTTTTAATTCATTAGACTTAATCAAGCATGTATATTCAGAATTATTAACATATTTTCTAATGACTTATTTATGCATAAACTAGTGTTGAAGTAATATCAAATTCAGAGGACCAAACGCAAAAGTCAAGAACTTTCATAACTACACTGTTAAAAATTTCTGTAAAAGCACAGAAAAAAAAAAAAATCGAAACTCTCCGTAAATTTACACTAGTTCACTGTTGAATGCATTTGATTGAGTTTGATGCGGAACACATTTTTAAAAGGATTTTTACTTATTAAGTTAAAATTTTGAATTTTTGTGTTATTATTTGTAAACAAAATCATATGATAAAATTTCTCAGAATTTTTTTTTATTTAAAATTTAAAATTTATTAAAAAAGTAAGGTAATTTAAAAAAGTTGTAATTCAAAATATTATTGGTAGAATTTCATTTTTTTTCATTTAAATAAACATAAATGTATAAGTTTTGATTTTGATTCGGTATTTTAAAAAATATTAATTTAAATAAAAATTAGAAATATTTATTTATTTTTTAATATATATAAGTCAAATTATTTAAAATTATTTAATATTTAAATATTCTCTCTAACTGTACAGTCTTTTTCAGAATGCAAAAACTTTATTTTATCTGTAGAAATACATAGTAAAAACTTAATATACAAGAAAGTTTTATCAATTTTGAAGTTTAAAAAATGTAAATACATATAACTTTGTATATTGTAGAAATAGGACTGCGTGTAAAAATGCCTTTTAACTAAGAAAACAGCATTTAAGGTGTTTTAATTAAATTTAAACTAATTATTATAAATAATAGGGCCAATTTTGTCTTCTCATAAAAATATAGAAAACAATAGTGAATGTCTTAAATATTTTTTATGTACATCTCAAGTAACTTTGAAAATATAAATTAATGATTATGTTCCTCAGGCCGCACACAAAACGTCACCGGGCCACATGCGGCCTGCATGCCGCAGATAGAGTTATGGTTGATTTAGAGTTTCCACAAAATATGACTCATATTTAGGCAGATAAACAGACTTACGGACAGGTATTTTCTAAAATCGTACAAATAGGACTCTGATACAAATATAGCCCTGAATATTAGAAGGCCATATTCAGGCCTTCTAAAACGCATAAATACGTGAAAAAGCCAGAAGTCGAAATTTTTTTAAACCTAATACTTTCTTTTTGAATAGACTGAAGAAAGTAAAAAGCTGAAGTTTTTAAACTCTTAACGTCTATATTTCAAAACAGGGGTGACTCGTAAATAATAAATTAACTTCTTTCTGTTTCTCAATAGCTTCCGTAAGACAAAGTATATTTTTTCTTCCCAAAATCTTTAGACACTACTAACAACGTTGGTGGGCCTAAGGGTGTGGTGACTGCAACATAGTAAACTCACAAAGCTTTTTTTGCAAATGGTGTAATAATCGCCGTTCATGTTAAAAGCAACCAGGATCATAGAAATTGTCCTTCCAGAAAAAAAAAAATGTTTATAGAGTTGTAATTAAAAAAGTAAGCTTACTCGAAAAAAAAAAATCCCTTTTAAATCTTGATTTATATCATAGTATCATGAACCAGGTAGATCCAAACAAGTTTCGCTGAAGATGCAATTCATGAATCGAGTTCAGGCGGACAATTAGCAATTTACGTGCTAATTGATCTATTAACAATCTCGAAAGCCCGATTGCGGTATGAGTGGGTTGAAAATGAAGTATTTAGTGAGTTGTTCTGCAGATGATGATGTAGAAAAACCGAACGTGGAGATAAACGGAAAAAAAAAGTGAAATAATACCTTGAGGATTTTCAGTTTAAAACATGATTTAGGCCACTTGTGACATAGAAAGGTGTTTTGAATTCTACTTTTCTTCGATATTTTGATTATGAAAATAAATGCACGCTTAAGAATAGTCATAAATCAAAAAGAGCAACTTTGTGACATAAGTTTTCATTGATTTTGGTTCGGAAATGCATGAAACTAGCAGGTATTGTTGTTCAGAAACTATCGAATCGCACTCATTTTTCTGTTTTTGTAAAAACGCAATACATATTTCAGAACAAGCCGTCAAAAATGATGTTTTGAACCACATTTTCCGACGGAAGCAGAAAAACCAGTCGACGAAAGGTAGAAAATCGCATGATCACGTGGTCAAAAGAGCTCATAACTCGCTAGGTAATTTAATTATCATAAAGCAAAAAACTGAGTTCGATTCGTAAGTGCTTACATAGCCAGACCGTCCAATTTTATATCTTTCCGTCAAAAAATGAATTTGTTTATGTTCAAAACGTTTTGCGCTTATTGAACAGAGCAGTAAAGAGTTGTAATTTATCAGATCGTAAATGAGTTGTTTTATAAAAGTTTTACTCATCTTCATTTAAATGTGTATTTCGATTCAAACTGCTTATTTTCCGATTTATTTTTGAATTCATTTTTGCACTCAAATACACCAAACTTTCAAAATCTCTTATTTGGAAAGTACGCAAGGTGCTGTGATGGTCGATTTTTCGATAAATGCAGAAAATATTGCAAAAAAAGCAATCAAAAACGGCATTTCGAACCGATTTTCCCCTAGCAGGAGATCTGGGAACCAAAAAAAAGGGTCATACTGAGAAGAAAATTGTTTATAAATCCAATTCTAATGAATGGAGCGTAAAATGACATCACACGGCACCTCATACTTTTCTTCAAGAATCCCGTCAGCAAGTTTCACGTTTCTACTTCTAAAAATGTGTCTGAAATTGCATCGGAAAATTTCGAGCTGTTGAAGGTGGAAAAGCGGTTTTTCGAATACACCCTTAAACTGCCTAAAAACAACTCGCTATTCGAGTTGTTTCTATTCTTTAACGAGAAAAATCTTATCGTTAAATGAATGGATTTCTGCTGAACTTGAGTTATTTTGTGACAGAATTTTTAAGAGAGCACGTTCAGTTGGCATTTGAGAAATCATCGTTATATATCAATAAAACTTCAATAGCAGCAGAATAAGGCTAATTAAACTGTTATTATTATTTTTTTTTTAATGAAGCCTGGTCGTGTATGAATACTTAATCTCGAGCTAAAGTTTAGGCATGGAACCAGAGAGTGCGACTTTTGGCGGCCCTGGTCACAGACTTAATATGGGGAAGGGAACATCTGTGGCGGATCCAGGGACCAGTTTTTTTATTTTTATTTTTTTTTTTTTTTGGGGGGGGGGGGATCTCAAGTGACATATAATCAATACATTCACAGTTTCTATTAGTCATGTCATTATTTGCAGTTAATTATTAAATGGATATGAATTAATTCATGCGAATAAAATACTATAGAGTAAGATGAAGATAATTTTCCATCTGAAAAATGCACCGTTCACTCCTAGAGTGGTAGCAATAAAGAAAGTTTACAAACAAACCTTTCTGTCAGTCATTCTACCATTACATTTCTGTCATAGCGATCATTGCAGGTATCGACTTGGCAACGCAGGTTTATTATATCAGATACTTGTTAATCATAGACCAATAAAATTACCGGTAATTAAAAATATTGCGAAAAATTGCTTCCATTTTTAAAGATTATCTATTTTCTGACCAATGTGAATGCTCCACATCGTTTTAAGATCGTCCTCATTGACCAGAAAATAGGTAGCCTTTAAAAATAGAGGTAATATTTCACGATATTCTCAACAGTGTAGAAGTGAAATTAGCTGTCGACGACTATTTTGGAGAACTTGAAAAATCGAACTTTCGTGATGGCGAATGACTTTACAACATTGTTGGATGAAGTGAATTGAATTTAAAAGAAATTATTCAAAAAAATAAAACCTATTTTTTTAAAAAAATCTCATTTTCCCTTTCATTTCGAGAATTTTTCAAATCAAACTGGGACCCCCGCTGGATCCGCTCTTGGGGAACATTCATGTAAGAACACATAAGATGTCTTACATGTTAAGTGTAATCAAAATTAGATGCAGTGTAACCTCTGGATAAAGGTTACCAGGGACAGATGGACAGTGACCTCTCTTCAAGGGTGGGTGTTATTCAAAAATTTCATAAAAAAAAAAAAAAATTAAATCCCGTTAATTTAAAAAGCAATACGCAGTCCTCTCAGTAAATTATCATTATTTTCATACATTCAAAAAGTTAGCAATTTGCAGTTGCTTTTTTTTTTTTTTTTTTTTTTTTTGGCTACAAATATATTTTTTCAAAGAAATAACAGTATAAATTGTTTTGTTATGCAACTCATCAGTGTTACAGTTAAATGCAAAACTTTTATACCGGGAGGCGGCAGCACAAACAGTCACCTCATCGAGTTCACGGATCGTCACTAGGGTCAGTAAAATCTCGACTCGCTTAATAAAGTGCAATCGGTCTGGCAAGTCAGATTTTGGAGGAAAACAGCGAAACGAAGTGGTTGACTCGTAGTTTTACCATCGTGTTTTCCTGCACCCAAAAGTATGAAAATATAGCGAATTGGAAGGAGGACTACATAATGATAAACCTATGGGTCAATCCATTTTAAGTGGTCCAGCACTGGTCGCTCGACCATTTTTAAAAAATCTGAAATTTTTTGTACAACAACTCTAACATGATGGAAGTTCAAAATGACCGTTATTTTAATTTTAGTATTTTTTCTTTGTGCATGACGGCCATCTTTGTTTCATCGTTTTCAGCGATTTTCTCAGATACTAGGATGCACAAAATTGTAAATATCTCGTCTATTATTTTCCCAATTGAAATGGGGTTTACAGCATTTTGTTCAGAATAAAATAGGCTAAATGTACGGTGGTAAAATAATTTTGGAAAATAAAATTTTACATGTGAAATTTTAGCACAAATTTTAAGATTTTTTCCAAAATCTATCCATTTGCAAGAGGAAATTTTTCATGCAAGGAAAACTGTCACACTTACACAATTTTTTCTACAAATAGATCAAAAGTGCGTGTACTCATACACCAAGTCCCAGATCTGGGAGTTGATTTCTCTTTGCAAAAAAAATTCCGAAATTCGTCAAAAATTTCAAAAATCGCACTTTTTAGGCTTTGATATCTCTGGTGGAGCACGAGATAAAAATCTGAAATTTTGGCCTTTGATAGTATTGTGTAGTAATGTTATGTACAAAAAATTTCAAGAAGGAGATTTGACTACAAGTGGAGATATGACATGGACAATATGTGAAAACAATACTGCCAAACTATTGTAACCTACTATGTAATTGTTCAACAAGACTGTCAACCTTAGACAATTTTTTCTAAAAATAGGTCAAAAGTGCGTGTACTCATACATCAAGTCCCAGATCTGGGAGTTGATTTCCCTTTGCGAAAAAAATTCCGAAATTCGTCAAAAATTTCAAAAATCACACTTTTTAGGCTTTGATATCTTTCGTGGAGCACGAGATAAAAATCTGAAATTCTGACCTTTGATAGTATTGTGTAGTAGTGTTATGTGCAAAAAATTTCAAGAAGGAGATTTGACTATAAGCTGAGATACGGTGATTAAAAAATGTTAAGAAATGCTATTATGAGTACATTAGGAGAAATGAGATTAGTCTCATTTATTACAATATTTACACAGAAAATATCGTTTGTTGAAAACAGTTTAATAATAAATGTTTAATTTACAAAGATACTATATATGCTCAACAAAGAGCTTAACACTATTTACGAGAGATGTTATGAGTTTGACCAGTTACTGTTGTCAGTCCATCAGGCTGTTCTTTCTCAAAATTTTATTTGAAGCCACCCAAGTCTTGTCATCCCTTGTTAACTTGAATGAAATTCTCTAGGTTTAATAACTGAAATCATGTCAACTCGATCAGTTGCAACCCATTGTCTGAAATTTACTTTTCCTGAAATGTGTACCGAGTAAAATTGTTGCAATAGAATTTCTAGTAGGTTTGTTCATCTGGACAAATAGTGTATTGGCTTAGCATACATTCTGAATTGTTTAAATCACACACACGCATTTGAAGAAGATATTTGTAATAAACATTTAACTTTGTACCATAAATAATTAATTTAAAATTTTGGAGGTATGAACAATTACATAGTAAGGTAACAATAGTTTGGCAGTATTGTTTTCACATATTGTCCAAGTCATATCTGAGCTTGTAGTCAAATCTCCTTCTTGAAATTTTTTGTACATAATACTACTACACAATACTATCAAAGGCCAGAATTTCAGATTTTTATCTCGTGCTCCACTAGAGATATCAAAGCCTAAAAAGTGCGATTTTTGAAATTTTTGACGAATTTCGGAATTTTTTTCGCAAAGAGAAATCAACTCTCAGATCTGGGACTTTGTGTATGAGTACACGCACTTTTGACCTATTTGTAGAAAAAATTGTGTAAGGTTGACAGTCTTGTGGAACAATCACATAGTAGGTTACAATAGTTTGACAATATTGTTTTTACATATTGTCCATGTCATATCTCAGCTTGTAGTCAAATCTCCTTCTTGAAATTTTTTATACATAACACTACTGCACAATACTATCAAAGGCCAGAATTTCAGATTTTTATCTCGTGCCCCACCAGAGATATCAAAGCCTAAAAAGTGCGATTTTTGAAATTTTTGAAGAATTTCGGAATTTTTTTCGCATAGAGAAATTAACTCCCAGATCTGGGACTTGGCGTATGAGTACACGCACGTTTGACCTATTTGTAGAAAAAAATGTGTAAGGTTGACAGTTTTCCTTGCATAAAAAATTTCCTCTTGCAAATGGATAGGTTTTGGAAAAATCACAAATTTTGTGCTAAACTTTCACCTGTAAAAATTTATTTTTCAAAATTAATATACCACCGTACATTTAGCCTATTTTATTCTGAACAAAATGCTGCAAACCCCATTTCAATTAGGAAAATAAAAGACGAGATATTTACAATTTTGTGCATCCAAGTATCTGAGAAAATCGCTGAACACGATGAAACAAAAATGGCCGCCATGCACAAACAAAAAATAGTAAAATTAAAATAACGGTCATTTTGAATTTCCGTCATGTTAGAGTTGTTGTACAAAAAATTTCAGATTTTTAGAAAATGGTAGAGCTACCAAAAAAATATTTTCTGGACCACTTGAAATGGATTGACCCCTATGAATGCAGACCGATTTGCAGACCGATTGCATTTTATTATGCGAATCGGCATTTAACTAATCCTAGATTTTTATTCGTTAATTTGATGAGGTAGTGATATGTGGTACCGCTTCTCGGTCTATTTGGATTTCAGGAAGATTCATTAAAACTTTGGTGTATGTGTTCTGGAAATTTTGGATGATCCTATAATATTTTCCATATGCACTTTATAATACTGTCAGGTTTTTCTTTATAAAATAGATTGAAAAATGGTTTTAGGATGTTTTCGAATCTAAACTGCTCTTTTTCTGATTTATTTTTAAATTGATTTTTTTCTCTCAAACTCATCAAACTGGCAACTTCTCTTATTTAGAAACTACATAATGTGCCGTGCTTGTCAATTTTTTGATAAAGGCAGAAAATATTGCGAAGAATGCTGCCAAAGTTGACGTTTCGAACCGGATTTTCTGGAAGTGGAAGATCTGGGAACGAAAAAATATATACTTACTATTTATATTCATACTTAGAAAGTAATTGTTTAGAAATCAAACTCGGATGAATTCAGTGAAAAATGAAATCACACGGCATCTTAATCATCTTTTCAAAATTCCTCTCAGCAAGTTTCAGGTTTTATCTTTTAAAAATGGATCTGGAAATGTATCTAAAAATTTTGAGCTGTTGAGGGTGGAAAAATATTTTTTTTCAAATACATCCTTAAACAAAATATATATTGTGAAAAAAAAATCTGTGACCTTTAGATTTTTTATTTATACATACAATTTTTCTTTCTTTTGTTTTATGACGTACACTTGATATATAACTTGTGTCTTCCTGGAAAAAAAAATATGTGGATGCCTAGGATTCTAGCCATGGCTATTTCTCCGTTGATGGATAATCTGCCCAAGGGACTTCAAACTTTTGAAAATAATAGACGTAAGTCACCCGCTTCCGAACTTATTTACCCATCCCGCACCCCTTAATTACAGGGTGGTTCCCATAGAGCCCGCTTATTTCGTTGTCTGCGCCATCCCGGTAAAGAATACCGATAGTGTTTGTTCAGGCTTCATTTCCGAAAAAACGTCAAATGATTCCCCATAAGGTCATATTTTGTTGCTGGATATTTTTCAAGATGATTAATTATAAAAGATGACGACGGCAAGTGGTAACAGAGAGATTATTTTATGGTCCGCTACTTTAAAAGATAAAGAGCCTATTTCTCTAGGCGATTTTTATGTTTATTTGAAAATGTGTGTTAGTTGGTTGGTTAGTAGGCAAATACTGAGACTTATGCTACAACCCGTAAGAGAGATTTTGTCTTGAAAATGCAAATGTATGTTTTTTAATTTTTCCCTTTCACACGTTTTCGAGCATAGCTAAATCTGTTTTTAAGGATGTTCTTAAATCAAAAAGGGCAACTTTATAACATAAGTTTTACTTTATTTTTGTTCGGAAATGCATGAACTTAGCAGGTGTTGTTCAGAAACTATCGATTCGCACTCAGTTTCCCATTTTTTACAAACACAATTGATTTTTCATAAAATAGTTATTAATTGACTTTCCGCGCGAGAGAAGAAAAACCAGATGAAACTGCGATGAAAATCACAATGACACGTGATCAAAAGAGGTGAACTCAATAGGTGATATATTGATTAAAAAAAAAAAAAAAAAAAAAAATAGAAAAATGAGTTCGATTCCAGACCGCTTTCATGGTCAGGATTTGGTTTTTTATACCTTTTTGTTATCGTTTTCCGCTTGTTGAGCAGAAACGTTGAGAACAGCCTTAAATAAAATAGATGTTGTGGAAAAAAAATCTGTGACCTTTAGAGTTTTTATTTATACATATTTTTTTTTTTAAGAATACCGATAGTGTTTGTTCAGGTTTCATTTCCGAAGAAACGTCAAAAGATTCCCCATAAGTTCATACTTTGTTGCTGTATATTTTTCAAGATGATTAATTTTAAAAGATGACGACGGCAAGTAGTAACAGAGAGATTATTTTATGGTCCGCTACTTTAAAAGATAAAGTGGCTATTTCTCTAGGCGATTTTTACGTTTATTTACAAATCTGTGTCTTTTAACTTTTGTCCTTTTTGACGCCTTCAAACACAGTTAGAAAGTTTTTATGAATCCGGCTAGCCTGTCTACCATATCGTCACCTGAGAATAATGAGGTTCTATTTGTATTTTTGAAAAAAATGACATCAATATAGAAAAGTTCTATTTGTATCTATGAAGGCATTTTTGCATCAAAATGATGTTATATATAATTTACATATGTAAAACGATTATATTATGACAATATTTTAATCAAGAAATGCCTTCATAAATACAAATAGAACATTTCTATATCGATAAGTTAATTTTTTTTTTCGAAAACTCTGATAGAACCTTATTATTTTCAGGTGATGATATATGTGTCGCTTGTCTACTGTATGTGTGCTGCCTGTCTGTCCATGTTATAACTCCCATTAATATATTAGGATTGTAATGTAATTGATATATGTTATTAAAGTTCACTGTTTGAGCTTAAGGCTGTTCTCAATTGCTCTGCTCAACAAGCGCAAAATGTTTTAAAAGATTTACGAATTCATTTTTTTAACGGAAAGATATAAAACTGATAGAACTGGCTATGGAAGTGATTTGGAAGCGACCTCTTCTTTTCATTTTATGATAGTTAAATTATCCATTGAGTTTTGAGCGATTTCTATCACGTGATCACGCGTTTTTCTCCCTTTGTAAGACTTTTTTTTCTGCTCTTGTCAGGAAATACGTTTCAAAGCGCAAGATTTGGCAAATTGTTCAGTGTAGTGTCTGGACAACTACACCTGCGATTTTTCATGTATTTCCGGACAAAAATAAATTAAAACTTATGTCGCAAAGCTCCCCTTTTTGATTTAAGAACACCCTTAAATACGTCATGTGGGAGTGTACATCATTTATAGTTCGTTTTGCTGAGTCACTCAAAAAATTTTCGTTACATTATGGTCAATAGATAAAAAAAGCTTGCGATACATGGAGTTATACTGGTTCGATGATAATGAAATTGATATGCGTTTATGAAATGCCCAAAAACATACTTTCTGTATAATAGGGTAGGCCAAGCACTTATCATTCATTTACAGGGTCACTTAAAAGAATTTGGTTGCTCAATGATCTGCGAGGAAAATGTTTAGAATGTATTAATGTTGTTCGCACCATTTCAAACACAGTGAAATTTATATGCAGGATTGTGCTTAACTGCAAGATGCTTATTGTCAAATATGATGAATGTAGAATCTGAACAATTACTGTTTATTTACAGACATATACAAAATATTTCAATTATTTTTAAATTTCGAGTTTTCAGAACAGAATAAAGTAAAAAATAATAAATAAATAAATAAATAAATGAAAAATTGAATCTTTCCAGTCTCTATGAAATGAAATCAGATTTGTCTATATCTATATTATAAAGGCCAAACGTATCTGTGCGTAACGCATACGTCATTTTGCGATTGGCAACACTTTCAAATGCAATTCGGTTTTGAAATTTTCGGTACTGCAAATTTTATATTTCTAAACATCGCACATTTTCAATTTTTCACCATCGTATACAGAAAAAAATGCTCTTTTAAATGCAATTTGTTTGAAAGCTGTATCTCAATTCATTCTTGACATATTAATTTTTTAATACTTTTTAGTACGAATTTTGAAATTGTGGCAACAGAAATACGCCATTTTCTTTTAAAATTGATAAAAATTTAAATGTGCACGTATAAATTTTGAGAGGATGAAAATTATGACGGGTTTAGATTTCACGTGAAATTCTAAAATCGTGTCAATTTGAAATATTTTTTTTCTTATTCACATTTATACCAAATATAAGAGCTTCAACAGATAACTTCATCATAATAACTTATCTTTATTATATTTTGCTGATTACATATGCGATTAAAGTTTAATTTTAATAATTTGGACAAATGAGTTTTATAGAAATAGTACTTTCTTTTTCTTAATTTTAGCTTTAAATAATATTTGTTAGAGAATTAGACTGACCACTGTAAGATGCATTTTTGACTGTGGCTAATTTTGTAGGTTTGTTATAAAATTAATGAACAGTTCCTTCCTAAACATTTTCTTTCCTCGAAATTCGACGGATTCCACCTCGTTCTTTTAAAAGCGCAAGATACAAAAGGGTATGTAGCGTTAATGTACCATGGTGATATAAAACACTAATAAATGAGAATGAATGGTTTTGCAGTCATGTCATCATGAAAAATGTACACGAACATTTTTCACTGAGTTCCTGTTTCAAACCTTCTCATCTATGCAAGTTACTTTAGGAGAAAATAACAAAGAAGTGAACCGTCCCTTCAAAATATACAAAGAATCATTCACTTCATCTCTTTATTAACTACCATGCTAACTACCATACTACACATTCAGACATGCCTTATTCCAGGTACCAGTATAGACAGACATCAAAAGAATATTTAAGCTAAAAATGCTGAAAAGGGAGTTCCTTTCATTTGTACATTTTTAAAAGTCACGGCTGTAATTCCCAGTTTGTTACAGATTTCATATATAAAAACCGAAACGTAAAGAAGAGCGAACTATAAGGCTGCGTTCAGATTGAAATATTCTCCCCGTTAACTGATTCTTGGAAGAGGTGCTATATGCCTTTTGTATAGGAAACATTTGCGGTTTCTTTATAATAGAACGAAGGGGAGTGAACAAAATAATCGGGAGATAAGCAGATCCACCTTACTTGTCGGAAACGTCTCTCTTTTACCGGACAACCGTCTCTTTCCTGCAAAACTCGTTAAGGGTGTATTCGAAAAAAAGATTTTCCACCTTCAACAGCTCGAAATTTTCCGATACATTTTTAGAATTATTTTTAAAAGTAGAAATATGAAACTTGCTGGGAGGATTTTTGAAGTGATGTATAAGGTGCCGTGTGATGTCATTTTTCGCTAAATTAATTAGAATTTGATTTATAAACAGTTATCTTCTCAGTTCCATCATTTCTTAGTTCCCAGATCTCCAGATTCGGAAATTTCTGTTCAAATTGACAACTCTGACAGCATTTTTAGCAATATTTTCTACATTTACCCAAAAATCGACACATGGCACATAATGTAGTCTCTAAATAAGACATTTTTTGAAAGTTTAGAAAGTTTGGTGCATTTGAGAGCAAAAATGAATTTAAAAATATATCTGAAAATAAGCGGTTTTGATCAAAATACACCTTTAAAGATTAAAAAATAATAATAAAAATAAAAATAAAAATAAATAAATAAAAACACCGTGTGGCCACAACATACGAGCCGACGAGAAACCACAAAAAGTGGTCAGGTCTATTTGGTCCTTAACAGGTGTTTCGCTCAATCATTAAGAAAAGCACGGTTGAAAAATGACCTACTCCCATTTTACTAGAGGGATGTACGTACCATTCCTACACGAGGAGAGGACATAGTACTCCCTGACTCCAAGCATCATAATTCATTATCCTTTACAACAATCCTTTCTTCGGTATAGAGAAAGAAAATAAAAAATGAAAGAAATCGCGGCTCGAACCTGTTCAAAATTCCTGCATTGAATTTGACGTGAAAAGATGCATTAGTTCGCTTCCGTTTCAAAGTGTGACCCAAGGCTTGTAGAGCAAGCAAAACCATGAGTGTAACATGGATGATATTACGCACGCTGTTAATGGAACTTTTATGTTCTTTAAATGAAAGACATGATATTTTTATGTAAAAAAAAAGAGGAATGCGATCATGGCTGTGGTAAAAGTACGTGAATAACGGAAATCATTTTCAACAGTCTTGCGTTTGTAGATAAGATAGGGTGAAGGATGATGAATTGAGTTAATACGAACACGATAAATTTTAATGGATTTAGAAGGATTTTCATTTTTATGAACAATGTCAATTGTTTTCTAAATTCATTGGTGGTTGTCAATGAATAGTTAAAAGTTAAAGTTAAAGAAAAGAAAGTTAATAACCCTTTTGTGGAAAAAAAAAAAAAAAAAAAAAAAAAAAAAAAAGAATGATGTAATAAAGAATTCACATAAAGTTTTACTTTAATATAAAGAAAAAATATCAATAATATACAGAAACATACTCTTTTTTAAATAAGATATTTAACTGAATTTGACGTGGAAATATGCATTAGTTCATTTAAAAAGAGTATCATGTAATAAAGAATTCACCGAAAGTTATACTTCAGTATTTAGAAAATATTATTAATATATAGAAAACATACTCCTCTGTAAATAACACGTTTAATTGAATTTATCTGCATTGAATTTGACGTAAAAAGATGCATTAGTTCCCTTCCGTTTCAAAGTGTGACCCAAGGCTTGTAAAGCAAGCAAGCAAGCAAAACCATGAGTGTAACATGGATGATATTAAGCACGCTGTTAATGGAACTTTTATGTTCTTTAAATGAAAGACATGATATTTTAATGTAAAAAAAAAAAAAAAAAAAAAAAAAAAAAGAGGAATGCGATCATGGCTGTAGTAAAAGTACGTGAATAACGGAAATCATTTTCAACAGTCTTGCGTTTGTAGATAAGATAGGGTGGAGGATGATGAATTGAGTTTAATATGAACAAGATACATTTTAATGGATTTCGAAGGAAAAATTGTGAATTGCGATTTTATGAAAAATGTCAGTTGTTTCTGAATTCATTGGAAGTACGTGGTTGTCATTGAATAGTTATATGCTAAAGTTGAAGAAAAGAAAATTAATAACTCTTTTGGGGAAAAAAAGAGAGGGAGAGAAAGAGAGAATGGTGTAATAACGAATTAGCAAAAAGTTTTACCTGGGCATTTAAATAATAATAATAATATGCTGAAAAAACATTCCTCTTTAAGTAAAATCTTTTTTTTTTAAATCTAGAAATTAAATTGAATGTTATTACTGCATATTGTAGTTATACATTTTTAAAAACGCGCCAAGCCCTTTCAAAAACTGCTGATATTCATAAAAGTATAATATAATTCACATTTTTTCTTCCTAAATCAGTGAAATTTACTTTACTCTAATTTTAAATCACTTTGTTATCATTTTACCATACATTGTCACTCACACGCTTCAAAATAAATAGGTAAATAAAATAAGTTAAAGTAAATAAAGCAATAAAAAATCACTGCGAATGCATGACCGCATTCAAAATGAAATTTGCATGAGCAACTTTTGTGAAAGTCGCAAAAACATAGCTTGAAAATTCTGAAAATTATCGTCGTTTGAATAAGCTCAAAATCCATAATTTCCAAAATACCCCCCCCCCCCCAACCAAAAAAAAAAAAAAAGAGGGACTATATTTATATATCTATTGTTTAGTGTCAATATAACATACATAATATTACACGTGCATTTGGTTACAATCCCTCATCTTTTTGCCTCATTTTGCGAACAATGGATTTTGAGCTTATTCTGTCGACGATTATTTTCAAAATTTTCAAGCTATGTTTTTGAGACTTTCACAAAAGTTGCTGTTTTTTTTTTAAATCTTAATTTTTCTACGAGTGTACATGCTATCCTCATAAAAATGAACATAATTTGTTATAATAAGCCACTTAATCGCAATCTGCAGTTTGAACGCTTTTGCTACATTAATCATGAAAGGGTTTTCCAAAAGAACTTCGTTCTTTTCTTATTTGTTGACGGTCCTTCGCAGAAATATGTGACCTGTACTATTCTATTTACGCACTTGGAGTTTCCGAATAATTCCTCATGTATTTTTTTAGATACTTAGCAAAACATCTAAAATCGCAAGCGGCCGGTCACCTTTGGCCATAAAGTGTATATATTATTTTTTTTTCTAAACATATTTTTTTCTGAACTAAAATATAGTGTATGACGTATCATTGAATAGCATTTGTGTTCCAAATTTAACATATCATTCTGAATTTAATTAACAGGTACCGTACAACAATGAAGTACGTATTGTTAGATTTGTATACCACATTTAACATCGCATACTGAATTTGACTAAAATTAGCGAACAAAAATGAATGAGGTATTATTGGATAACATTTGTATCCCATATTTAACATATCTTACTGAAATTAACTAACATGTGCGGAACAAAGATGAATGAGGAATTATTGCGTAGGATTTGTATCTACTTTTAACATCTCATAATGAATTTAACTAGCATGTAGTGAACAAAGATGAATGAGGTTTTATTGGAATAGGATTTGTATCCCATATTCAACATCTCATATACTGAAATTAACCAACATGTGCTGAACAAAGATGAATGAGGAATTATTGCTCAGGATTTGTATCCCATAGTCAACATCTCATACTGAAATTAACTAACATATGCTGAACAAAGATGAATGAGGAAATATTGCATAGGATTTGTATCCTATTTTTAACATCTCATATTGAAATTAACTAACATATGCTGAACAAAGATGAATGAGGAATTATTGCTCAGGATTTGTATCCCATTTTCAACATCTCATACTGAAATTAACTAACATATGCTGAACAAAGATGAATGAGGAATTATTTCTCAGGATTTGTATCCCATTTTTAACATCTCATACTGAAATTAACTAGCATATGCTGAACAAAGATGAATGAGGAATTATTGCTCAGGATTTGTATCCCACTTTTAACATTTCACACTGAATTTAACTAACATGTAGTGAACAAATATGAATGAATTACCATTGGAATACTGGATAGAATTTTTTACCAGCACAGATTGCAAACCTATTTTTAGGTGCGTTCGTAATTATGTAAATATGTAGCACCTATAGTTGTCGTTCAATCCGTCCGCATATAACAGCTCAAAAACTGGCCAACCGAATCGTTTAAAATTTAAAATATATAATTAATAGATAATTTTGTCGAGTCATTTCAAATTTTATGAAAATCGGATTCATGGTTCAATTACAGGGACAATCAAAAGTATTCTGTTACATTACGGTCAATGGGGGAAAAAATTCAAGCGCATTTTAATGGTCTTACACTCTTTCGAACATATTAAAACTGATATGCATCCATGAAGTATACACTATAATATACATTCTGTGCAATCTGTGGTGTAAAGAATATTTATTATTGATTTACAGAGTTGCACAAATGTATTCCATTGCATAATTATATATTGCGACGTTGTTTGGTTCGCGTTTTAATTGTATTAAACTAATTAACATTTTATAAAATTGATATATGTTTCTGGGAAATACTACAAGTTATTTCCTGTATAATCGAAAGCAGATTGTATTTACAGAGACACACAAAAGATTTCGACTACTATACTGTATTTGAAATACTGTATATTATTATACCAAGACCTGAATAATTTTAGGTACTTTCGTAATTAAATAAATACGTAACACTTAGAGTCATCGTTCAGTCTGTCCATCCATCCGTCGGTCTGTCCGCAAATAACAGAGCAAAACCTATTTAACCAAATTTATTTGTGATTTAAAATATATAATTGTTACAAGATTTTGTTGAGTCATTTGAAATTTTATGAAAATCGGATGTATAACTTAATTACAGGGACAATCAAAAGTATTCCATCACGTTATGGTCAATAGCAAAAAATTGTTTGATATACACTTTAATAATGTTTCACTCTTTTAAATTAGATACAAAAATATACATTCGGTATAATCTATGATAAAAAGAATATTTATAATTAATTTAGAAGGCTGCTCAAAAGTATCCCACTGCGTTATGGCATACGGGGCAATGTTGTTTGGGGCGTGTTTTAATTATATTAAACTATTTCATATTTTATGAAATTGATATATGTTGCTGCAGTTTAATACAGGTTACGTCCTGTACAATAGAAAGCAGATACTATTTACATGAACACACAAAAGATTTCGACCACTACACTGTATCCGAAGTACTGTATATTATAACAGCAATATATGAATATTTTAAAATTTCGTTGTACGAACGCACCTTAGTTGCCACGCTTCACGTGCAATTTCCAACTAGTTTATTGTAGTTTAAGATAAAGTGTTATCATAAATGTTATTACTGATATTAATACATCCCTTTCTAAGCGTATGCAAAACACACGACGATAAAAAGGATGTTATATGAAACTTTTTAACCCTTCATTGTACCAAGTGCCACATCTGGCACATAGCTAAAAATACTATAATTCTCGTTATGTGCCATGAATTTGGCCAATAGAATCACTGTAACTAATCACGAGTAGTCTAAAGAATGGAATAACACTTATTTTGACCCTTTCAGATATCTGCATTTTGGCGAAAAATTAGAACGTGTTCTTCGGAAACAATTTAAAAAAAATCAATCGAGCTATTAAGATAGAATTTACTTTTATTATTTTTATTGAATACTTAAAAAATATATTAATATAAAGTAAGTTGAAGAGTGTTAAACAGATAAAATTAATTAATTTATTCCACATTTAATTGAAAAATATAGTGATTGAATATTTAAAAATCCTAAATATGTAAAGAGGGAACACAGCAAAAAATATTAAATTTTAGCTGAAAATTTAAAATTTATTTGTTTATTATTGTTATTATTTTATTTATTTTTTTTTTACTATTTTTTGATTTATTTATTTATTTATTTATTTACTATTTTTTCATTTATTTTATACTTTACTATTTTTTTAATATTTAGATTTCATTTTTTTTTTTTTTTCATAACAATAGAAACAATTGCGCAAAGGAAGGTAAAACAGGCTTGACTAGCATGTTAATATTTCGTTATAGCACTTCGTTTGATTATATATATTTAAAGAAAAAAATGTAGTTAATAATAAATTAACGAAAAATGCATAATAAAGTGAACTTAAAAATTCAGCTTCACACGGCTCTACTAATAATAATATAATATTCATGATATATGATTGAAAAGCTGCGAATATTTATAACACAATAAAAAAAAAATACACCTATTTCCAAGAAACCGTTAATAAGATTACTCCTTTGTGTTGTTTTGATTGACATCTTTATTAAAAAGATGTTTTTTGTATAGGAGGGCCGTATTATAAGGTTGTAATAAAAGTAATATGTCTCTTGTCCGTGTTGTATGAATGGGAGTGTTGGATATTTCTTTGAAAAATATTGATCGATCACTGTTCTTCCCTCCCTCTACTAGCATAGAATTCTAACACCGAATAAAAGGTGAATGAACAATAGAAAAGCCAATAAAAGTTGTATTTTTTTTCTTCGTCTTTTGGAAATGGTGCTGCATTCATTTGACTTTACTTTTGAAATTTCAAATTGTATGATTTTATAATATACTAGCTGATCAGCCCGGCGTTTCTCGGGACCATAGATTTTTCAAACAAATTGTGAATATTTAAAATTTCCATTCATACTAAAACAGAAAAAAAAAATAATAAAAATTATATCTGCAGAATATTTTTAATTTTAGAATATTTTAAATGTTATCTGAGTGAACACAGGTATGTATTTCTGTTATGAAAACCGTGTTTTGGAAGGATAAAGAAATATAGTTGTTGATTTTAGCTATTTTGAACAGCAAAAATAATGCTGTAATTGAATTATTTTAAAATTCCTTTCTTCGACGAGACCTACTCCATGCAAAATCCAAAATATTCTGAACGCGCGCGACGTGCGCTGACTTCTGAACAAACTCTAAGCAAACATAAAAGGAGTAATTATCTAATTTAATACTTTTTTTGGATGGTGCATTGGATGGATTTTTAAGATCGGTTGTAAATCAATCAGGATAAACAAAATCATCAAATCAGGAAAAATTAACAAACATATTTTTTCTAGCATTCAGCCGTAAAATGCAGTCGTTAAATCCCATATTAACCACCTGCTCTCATTGGCTGACTGCTTCGTTGCGGTGGATTGATTTCCTGCAAATATCCTCTTACCCTTTAAAAATCCGGTTGCGAAGTGCACTTTCCGGTGTTAGCATCTACACATGATAAAAATTTTAGAGACCTGGGTGTTATAATTTCGTCGTTGTCCGCGGTCAGGCATGCAGACATCTCTCATTTTACAAATATAGATATGAGGAACGCAGAAGACAAGGTTTATAAGGGACAGAAATTCGATTTGGGGTAAATTCAGTTCAAAGATAATTGATGTTAAATTTGAACATCAATATTTATTGACTAGATTGAAATAGGAAACTGCATTGTTTCATTGTGATTTTTGAATCCTAATTTCAATAAATGTGGAAAAAATAGAGTACAATTTTCTTTAAATTTAAAATTAACCAATATTGATTATTATTCTGCAAAAAAAGTTGATCTCTAGAACGAAAACATAATTAGAAAATCATTTATACTTCTTTATGTGAAAATAAGGCTATCATACAGTATTCGCCCGGAGATGACGGCCATTTTTTTTGCAGATTTAAATTTTCTGTATTTGGATTTATTCATTTATTTTTATTTATTTATTTATTTATTTATTTATTTATTTTTTGGTTTTTAAGGTATAATCTCAAACATTTTTAATTGCAATTTCGGAATACATATTTTAAAAAATAGATATTTGCTTTGTTTAATTGTTTTAAAGTTTATGTATTTATCGTTTGCTAATTATAAATCTCCCGACCTTTTTTTTTTTTTTTTTTTTTTTGTGCTGATTTTCAGTTTAAAAATTTGTTGTTTATATTTAATTTCCGAATTGTTCAAAAATTAAGTATAAAGGGATCATAAATGACCAACTAAGAAACAAGATAGCGGATTCAGGGTGAATACTACAAAACAAAAAAGCGAAAGAAATAATTGTGCTCCGAAAATAAAAAAGCATATTTCCTGGATCGTCTCTGCAGTTAGTTCAATTTTTTCAGTTTTTATCATTTATACCCCTTGGCTTCTGTTATCCTCATATATCTATATCTATCTATTTATCTATCTATATATATATGTATATATCAGATTTTCAGCTTTATAAATTACAAGGGCACATCCAGAGCACATCCAGAAGGAGTTTACGGCTCTTTTTTTTTGGGGGGGGGGGGGGGGGAAGGACAGTCACGTCTCTTAATAAGCAATTTTTATATGGAAAATTCTCTACACATCCAAAATGGTTAAATTTCTGATACTTTTATTTTTATTCGTAACAAAACAGTTGTATTAATTAATACTCGTAAGAGTATAAATATACACATTTTATTCAGATGGGCCAAGAAATTGAAGATTACTTCATGTTCTTATAAAATTAAACAATCATTCAAGAAATTGAGCGTTTTATGCAAATTTTTAGTTCTTGACAGTTATAAAAAAAAGCCATCATGAGAGAGCTATTGGCTGTCAAAACTTGAAATTCAGCATAAAATTCCATATTTTACGGAGATTTCGGCAAAGATTCTTTACTAACATTGAAAAATTGAAATCGTTAATCAATCACATTTGATTTGAATAAATGTATCAACATCTAAGATTTAAAAATATTTCATGGACGTCACAGAAATTACCTAGTTGGTGGGGTTTAAATATAACTTTAAAAGAGTCAGAAAATTTCTCATTGTTAAGCAAGGAATAAATTTGAAAGAATTCAATGCGTATTTCGTTTTTTATATTTCATTAAAAGATTTTCTTCTTTCAGCGTGGGGAGGGGGGGGGGTGTTGTCAGGACTCCCGTGACCTCTTTCTTGGAACCGCCACTGGATGTAGATAAAGGTGAACAAAAATTTTTAAAAATGTGTAAATAAATTTAAAAAAGATTGAGAATTTGAATCGGTTATTATTTTATCTGATTGGTAGGATAATTTTTGCACGCTTGGAAATATGTCACGAGTTTATACAATATAATTCTAAGCAGCGGTTCCCAAACAAAGAATCGCAGAGAAAGATTTGGTTGTCGGCGGGCAATCGGTCAGATTTTCAAAAGTGTATACATAGTTATCTCTTATCTTAATTATTATCTTTTTTTAACTTACAAAATTTGTTACAACAAAAAGGCCAAAAATTGCGTCATAAATTAAACTTACTTTTAACCATTTTTTTTAAAATAAATTTATTAACAAATATGCTTCTTATTACCAATTAAAAGAAGAACTAATAACATTAGTTGTTCTCATGTCTAAGTATCACGCAAAACGTAATCTTTTCCGCATAGTAAATTATCATATAAAAGGACTAGCGGCCTTCGCCCGCTACGCTGGTCGGTTTATCTAAAGAAATCTTGAAGAAGTAGTTAGATAAGGTTCAGACATACATTAAAAAAAAAAAAAAGCAAGTCGATCATTCAAAAAACGTTGGGAAATATCAAATATTTACTGTAATTTTTTAAGAAAAACAAAGTTTCGAAAAAAAAAATTAAATCGAAAAAAAAATTACACTGACATATTAATGCAAGGAAATTTTCCCAGAGAGAAAATTCGCCTTGAATACAATATTTCAAATTCTTTTAATTGCTTATAGGCGTTAATGCCAACATAGTGAAAAAAAATTCCATGCTGGGAATCGAACCCGGGCCATCAGTATGGCGCACTGACGTTCTACCGACTAAACCACATGGAACGACAGCCAGCTTGAAACTTTCTCATACTTAAGTAGACTGGCGAAAACATAACGATAGCGCGTTTTAAAATCGCACAGTGACATCTATTGGATTTTATATGTACTAAAAAACGTTATGTACTAAAAAACGTGAGCAGCGCACCTAATAGTTTCTTTTGTTTCTTTTTGTTACTTTTTTGTCTGTTGTCCGATTTTGATGAAACAAAGCCTATACACTGCCCGGGAGTGTGCATTCTTCATTAGTGAAAACCGCATAAAAATCCATTCAGTAGTTACGAAGATAACCTCGAACAAACAGACAGACAGACAGACAAAAAATTCAAAAATTTTTTTTTTGTGTTTCATTGGTTTTCTTTTATCGCCCCGACTCCATTTTTGTCAATTATCTTCAATGTACAGACACACCGGGTCCTACTGTTTTATTATATGTATAGATGAGGTTTTTCTCTCTTGAATATCTACACTGCTCAAAACAATTAAAGGATATTGCAGTTTTAGGTGGATTTTGTATCTGGGAAACTTTTTAGCTGATTGATGCATGGTCGACAGACATAGTAGGTTATATAAGAATAAATTACACATGTTTGGCAGAAAAAAATGCTTTTATTGCGCATTTGTGTACAAAAGGAAAAAAAAAACACAATTTGTGCATATGAGAAAAAAGAATAAGAAAAGGTGTTTTCTTCAAAGAAAATCGTTTTCAATAGGGGGTATGGTTTCCACGGGCGGCCAGCAACGTTGAACACCTTTGAGGCATGGACTCAATGAGGCTATTAATGACGAGTTGGGGTATTCTGCCCCACTCTTCTAGAAGAACTCTTTCCAGTTCTTGGAGAGTTTGTGGGGGTTGTTGGCGGCCAGAAACTCGTCTTCCTAGAGTGTCCCAAACGTGCTCGATTGGATTCATGTCTGGAGAACACGCTGGCCATTCCATTCGAACGATTCCTTCCTCGAAAAGGAAATCATCCACCAGGTTTGCACGATGTGGCCTGCAGTTATCGTCCATTAAAATGAAGTTATCTCCGATTGCTGCAGCGTAAGGGACTACAATAGGTCTGAGGATCTCATCCCTATATCGGCGACCAGTCAGAGCTCCATCTCGAATGATGTAGAGGTCAGTGCACCCGTCAATGGAGATGCCACCATACACCAACACTCCTCCACCGCCAAATCTGAGACTTTCGTGCACAAACGCAGGATTATTCCTACTGCCACGGTTCCTCCAGATGAAAATACGCCTATTATCCGGATGCACAGAAAAACGGGAGTCGTCAGAAAACAGAATATTGCTCCATTCATTTCTCCTCCAGTTGACATGTTCGGTTGCCCACTCCCTGCGGTCGCGACGATGCCTTGATGTTAATCTAACACATACCATCGGTCGGCGAGCATACATACCTACAGCATGGAGGCGGTTTCGGACAGTCTGAGTTGAAATCGTGGTGCCTGTAGCCGAGCGAAGGTGTTGTTGGAGAAGAGTAGCGTTCATGTTTCGGTGTCTCCGAACTGTTAACGCTAAATACCGATCTTCATTGGGCGTTGTTGCCCGTCTACCACCTTGCCCTGGTCTTCAGCCTGCACATTCACTCTCCCAAAAACGGTTCCAGATCCTGGAAATGACACTTTGTGACACTCCAATGGCTTGCGCTACTTCGGCTTGAGTTTGGCTCCCTTCTAACCTACCAATTCACGAAGCTTCTGAATCTGTCAAATGACTTCGCTGAGAGATCGTACTCATCGAAACAAAGCAATCATTGAATGCCGATCATCCTTGTCTTCATTCTCTTTTATCCAGTTGAAAGTCAAATTTCATTCGCTGCCACTGAACAGGGGCGTAGCTTGAAATTTTTATTGGGGGGGGGGGTAAGACCCCAAATTTGGCGCCTTTTAACGCTTTGCCGCCCTTGAATTATTTGCACATTTTTTAGGAGAGGGGGGGGGTTACTTATGCTACTTTTTACCTTTAGTTATTTATTCATGGCAATGGCATCTATTTAGGTGATATAAGTGATTCAGCCAGGTTAAATTTCCATTTTAAGCGTGCATGCACATGTGCTGATAAAAATCTCTCCCAGCTCTTGTTTTTTCAAGGTCTAAAAAGGCAATGTAGAATGTTTGAAGAAAATCCGAAGCCTGGATCCTTAAATTCATTTTCCTGACATGATAAGAACAATTGTATTTGAAAGAAAAATAAAAATATAGAACGAAAAGTTAATTACAAGAGAGTTATAGTGGTTTCAAAGTCGCAGCTCCCGCCCGAAACTTGCTGGTCATTATAATTGAATTTAACCTTCAATTTCTTTTGGTGAGATCCTCCGAGATCAAGCCCACTACTATCACTCCTACCAATATAAAAAAGGAATGTTAAATCTCTCGATGAACATTCGACCCCTTTTCAAGGAAGTAACAGTGGTCTATATAGCAATTACACTAAAACCCCGATAATTCGGATTAATTAGGACCGGACCGAATCCGGATTATCCGGAGAATTAGAAAATAATGAAATGAAATAAAACATACTTACACAAAATCACCATTATGTTAAACTTATTGAATATTTACAGACAGTAGAAATGTTTACTTTGCTTAATTCTTCCGAACAGATTTCAGAAAAAAATATTTTTAATTCAGAATACGACGATGGAACAAGTTAATGTTATGGAAATCAGCCAATTGTTTCTCAAATTTGAAAAAAAAATGACCAAACCGATCCGGAGTTCCGGATTAACGCGGTCCGAATTAGTGGGGTTCTACTGTATACTTAATATATTCCAGTTTCTGTAAAATGGAATAACATGTTTTCCCTTTTATTATCTTAGTTTCCCAGTAAATACTTATAAGTAAAAAATAATCTGTATCATACTGCAATTATAACACAAAACTTTAAAGGAGTTATTTTTTTCAATTGTACATTTTTTAAATCGGTCGCACGATTTTTCTATTAATTATACAGTATATTAACAAATACTTTTTTTCCTGTCACTTTTTAACATTAAAAGACACTTGTTGAAAGTAAATTTAATTTTCTCTTTTGACAATGGCTAATTTAAAAGCAAAAATCAATTATTTCCAAATCCCTTTATACAATCACTAGAATAAAAACTTATTTAACCCCTTAAGCAACATGTTCAATTTAGCAATAGTATGCTGAATACCGGATATCATTAAATTTCGTCAAAAGTAATTTATCACAATAGCAATTAGTGACGCAAAAAACTTAGATGCATAGAACATATCAATCTCGATTTAAACTAAAGACATATACACATATATTTTGGAATTTTAGATAGAAGAGTTCACTTTGCACGTCTGTACATCGTGATGTTTATAGAGTTAATTGAAAATTGTTATTTTTCAGATAAATCAAATTTAAGCTGTAATGTCCACCGCAAGGCAGAAAAAAGACCCATCAGAAGAGTGACAATAACTTGAATTGTATATATACAATTGATAAAACATAACAAAATTATATTTAGGAATTATATTATAAAACAAAACTAGAGCCAAAAAAAATTCTATTGCTCAGTTGAAAACATTATTATTATTATTATTATTATTATTATTATTTTTTTTTTTTTTTTTTTTTTTTTTTTTTAACCACTTGATCAGTAATTCTTGCAAGAATGGAATCAGTGCCACTTGATCAGTAACAATACATTTTTAATTATAATGTTACAATTTTAAATACAGTATTTTATACAATAAAATCTGTGAAAATGCAATATGTGGATACCATAAACCTAAATAAATAATAAAAAAAAAAAATAATAATAAATAAAAAAAAATGTAAAATTGAATATTTGTTTGGTTCCATTCGATTGCATCTTACTATGTTTGATTGCTTTTTCGAAAAACATTTGCAAGTAAAGGTGTATTCCGATCCAAACTTCTTATTTTCGCATTTAATTTTGAATTCATTTTTGCTTTCAAATGCATCTGACTGAAAGAATCTCTTATTCGGAAACTATACAAGGTGCCGTAAAGCTCGACATTTTGATAAAGGCAGAAAATAGTGTGAAAAATGCAGTCAAAGTGGGCATTGTGAACCGAATTTTCCGAAGCGGAAGAGCTGGAGACGGAAAAAAGGGCCATACTGAAGCAATGATTGTTTATCAATCAAATTCTAATAAATGGTGCGAAAAATAAGATCATACGGCATCTTGTATATCTCTTCGAAAATCACTCCAACAAGTTTCATGTTTCTATTTTTAAAAATGAGTCTGAAATTCTATCGGAAAATTTCGAGGTGTTGAAGATGGAAAAGCATGTTTTCGAGTACACCCTTAAACATATATTTCTTTTAATTTTGGGGGAAGCTACATTCCTGCCCAGTCCTGGGTTAAAACTGGGTCGATTATTAATAATGTAACAGTCTCAGAAATCACCATTAATCAAAAAATACCTATCTGTTTAGGAAATAAATAATAAAAATCATTAAAACTTAAACTTACTGGAAAACTGAGAATGCTATTCGATTTTTTCCCACTAATAATAGCAATGATAATGAATGAACTCACAATTGCGTCAGAAATATAAACATTGTACTTTAAGAACATGCTTAACTAAAGGTAAATATGTACATTTTTTACCTTCGACTGCATCATCGTTTTTCATCTATTTTTTCATAAATTTGCATCATTTCTCCGCTTCATAACTTCTTTTTGTGTTTTGTTCTCTGTAGTAAGATCCTAGTTTTTTGTTTTTTATGTTTTATTTCAGACATCACTCACGACTGAATTTCTTCTCTCTGGACGACTACGAAAGACAGCTTTTTATTTTTTATTTTTATTTAAAAAAATGAACAAAAAAATCGCTAGTTTTGAAAAGTCGCCTTTTTAGTTTCAGTGCAATCTGACAACACTAGATAGTAGACAACAAAGATGCATGTAGGTGACGCTCGGAAATTATCAAACTTCAGACAAGGAAGGACATAAGAGGGGAGTTAAAATAGTTAAAGTCAGGGGTCAGATGACCCTGTCGAGGGCCACCAACCTTGGATTGGAATAAGGGTAGAGCTTTTCTCCGTAAGATCAAATTACATGTAGTGATCGAACAATGTCCATTTCCGGAATGTGTTCTTGTTTTCGCACTAGGGATAGCGCCTGGTAGTAATCTTAAAATGTCTCAAATGTAATGGGTCTTCTATATTTTTTTGAAACCATAATTTATTTTCTTATAAATTTACAATAATATTAATTCCAAATCACGTTACTGTTGTTTCATTATTTTTTTCTTTTTGTGTGTGTGTGTGTGTGTTTGTAAAAAATAATCTAAGAATGCCACATTAATAATAAAAATTTTAGGTGCCTAACGGCGCCTTTAAACCTTCCATGGAGCCCTTTTTGAAACCCTCTTTTTTAGGTGCCGGACTGAGCCTCTAAAGCTTTTGTGGCGCCCTACTACTTAAACATATTATAGAACCATTCAAACGCACTACAGTCGTTTCCACACGTCTTTTCCCTTTCTATCTATTTCTAAGAGTGACCAACAACTACTATAAGAAGGAAATAATTGTACATCTATCCTGGAATTCATTACAAGTCTGTTTTTGAATTTTTTTTATTTCGGATGCATAGATTTTCTTCGGGATAGGAGTAGGGGAATAGAGGTAGTAACAAATCTAAAATTAAGTGCCTTTTTCATGTTTTGTAAGTGAATAATAACTTACTTTGTAATTTTACATTTAAAATTAAGTTATTTTATAATTACTTGTTACTATTAACAAAGCCTTTTTTCCGGGCGCCTGACGGCTCCCAACCTTCTTTGGCGCCCTACTACTTGAACATATTGGGAGGGGAGGCTCCCCCCCTCCCCCCCCTAAAGCTACGTCCCTGCCGCTGAAGCGACGTTTTTAACGTCGAACTCAAAATTTGCATACTCCACAGTTTGAAAACCAGAAAAATTTGCATTTGTGGTTCCCTTCTTCTATTTTCGGCAAAAAAAATTTCGTTAATATCTTTATTTTATATAAAACTTCAAATATCCTTTAATTGTTTTGAGCAGTGTATTTTACAAAGTAAGTTTTTTATTACATGTTTCGTTCTTTGATTTAATTTATATAGGGATTATACATGGCCAAATTTATTTATTTATTTATTTATTTATTTATTTTTTTGGGTTACTATTAATCAAGCAATGGTAGAAATCGTAATCAGAGCAGTATACTGATTTTTACCTCAGAAATTAATTGTATTTTATTTGTGATTATGTAACATTGCTTTTGATACTGAGTTACGTAATCACAAATTCCATATTTATTCGTCCTTGTTCTACTTTTGTGCATCCCATTTACTTACCTCGTTGGGTTTGAGTATATTCCATTAAGTGATCCTACATTGCGTAAAAGGGATTTAATGTGTTCTATTTATGATACTCAATTGTGGATTGTATTCGTTATGGATATCGATTTATAGTATTATATAATGGTTTTATATAAGTATAGAATATAATTCTATACCTTTAATTATATTAATCAATCAATAAATTAAATTATGTATTTTTACTGCAATAAAACAAATTTGGAACAAATCATGTTTAATTTAATGTTTGATTACTATCCTCAAAATAATAACAGAATTGCTTTCTTTCTATCTGTGAGATATATAGAGAAATTTCGGTGCTTTTTCAATATTGGCAAGATAGTGAAAATGGTCTGGGTAAGCGAAGGAAATTTGTCAACATATTTTCAAGCAACTTACTATCAGTTTCAGATACGCAAGCAATGTTTTCAATATCTATGCAATTTACAAGATGCGGGAAAAGTTTTGGATGCAGGGCCGTAGGTAAAGGGAGCTATGGGCGGGTCAGCCCCCCCCCCCCCCCCTAAAATATCCTGAGCCTTCCTTGGAAAAGTTTCCAAGATCACTTAAATGAATTTATGTACCGAAATTCCAAATCAAATTCTGTTCAAAAATCTAATTTAGTTTTGAGCACCAGTCTACCGTTTCGAGGACAGAACATCTCGGCCACTGGTGGGACGACGAACAGACGGACAAACTTAACGGAAACTATAAGTACTACGTATTTACATAATTACGAACGTACTTAAAAACACAAAGAAAAAAAAGACAATTGTTAATGTAATTCCATTTTAATGCTTTGTAAAAAATAAAATAATGAAAAGAATCCACAAAATAAAAGGGATACAATTTTCCGCCCAAAATACTTTTAAATTATACTTTTAGATATTTTTTATGTAGAAAATTATATTTAAAGAGAGTAAAACCAGTTTGTCATTGAAATGCTTTCAGCTCTTTTCTAAAAGAAATACTCTAAATACAATAAGATTAAGCAGTAATACCTCAAATTATCCGATCGATATGTCTGAGTACTGGGAAAATACATAAAGAGCATTAGGAGGAAAATTCTTAAAATTTTAGTCGAATACAATTTCTGTTATTACTTTCCTATCGATTGACATAAAACTTCTTCGAATTAGATTTCTTTGAAATTTCGTTTCATTTACTAAGAAATTTTCTATTCCACTGTAGCGTACTTAAAAAACGTTCTTTTTAAATACAATTTCACTATTGATAGCAATGTGATTTTCCCAAAGATATAATGCAACTTTAGATGTTTCATCATACAATAATTCAAGAAACAATTTTTATGTTTTTTTTTTTTTTTTTTTTTTTTTTTTGTTTGTTTGTTTGTTTGATTAGAGATACGAATCGCATTTTACAAACATTTTTAGTCAACAATTGCTTATAGGATTATAAAGTAACTCAGGGTGGAAAACGTTATAAATAGCGGTCGAACATTGCAGGACTGTTGTCCCAGTAACACCAAAAAGTCTTCGTAATCCGGAAAGAACTAATACGCAAAAACTATTGCATATTGTACAAGGCTAATGTTATTTCCTTACAAATTATTTTATTAACAAATTCTTTGATTATAAGTGCAGTATACATAGGATGATTTTAAGAGTGGGATGACGCCATAAAATTAATACGCGTTTCTACAGTAGTAGTACATCAAATAGTAGTACAATAGAATGCTATAATAGTAGTACAATAGAAGTACATCTATATGCCAAAAATAGCATATCCCGGCCACGGCGAGTACAGAAAGATGCCGAATAAAACAAAGCTAAAAAAACAGTTATATGAAAAGTCAATGAATATAATCCTGTCAAGATTCACTCCATACATGCTACAAAGTAAAGACGATTATTTAGATAATTTCAAAAAATTACATCTGCCATTGCACTTATCCAACTAATTTAAGTGTTATAAATAAATTTCCGCATATAATCATGAAACGTAAATCACTCGTGAACTTAAATTCTGGATAGAATATCTGCAAATAAACAAAAAGAAAAGAAGTATAACTGAAAATGATTTTAATTACGTAACGCTATCTCGTTTCCTTTAATTATTTCTTGAATCTGACAGATATAAAATTAGTAGCTTCATTATGTTTAATAATAGAAAACAGAAATGATTTATATTGAAGCGGCTGTTTCTATTCACTGTAAAATGTTAAATTCTAGAAGGGAATGAAAAATAGAATATTTAAGCATTAATATGTAACTACGTTTTAGGGATGTCATCCAGAATTTACTTGCTGAAAGTCTAAATCTGGACGCCCTTTGAGGATTTTCTTGGCGCCCTTTTGAAGATTTCCTGTTTTTAGACTTTTCTAAGTAAATTTCTATTATAAAGAAAGCTTTATTTAAAGTCATTAATATTTGCATCAGAGATATTTCCAAAAACTGAGTAAACGCATTAAAAACCATTGAGAGGCGTTAGGATACATCATATCTCGCCTGATTTCCACCAGAAATATTTAATGAATTTTTTATTTTATAGCTCTGGCGGGAAAAAGTTGTATAAATGCCTATCGTTTTTTTTAAACAATTTTTTTCTACAATTTTTGTGCGAGTTCAATTTTTGAGTAATACTTGCTCTCCAAGAGTTAGAAAATAAAAACATACTTTGGAAATTTAATCATACATATTTTCACGATTTGTAGTTTTGTTTATAAAGTGTAATTATGATACTTAAATTTGGTAAGTTTTTGTAACTTTAGTAATAATTGGAAATATGTTTTTTTAATAGTTAAGAAGTAACAGGAAAATAAATATTTCTCATCTCTCCCAAAATTTTGGAGATACATGTGATTGAAAGTTTAGCTTTTTTTTTTCTGTTGTCACACTGGCCCACTGGCTGTCTTATACCAGGGATAAGATGTTTAATGATTGATTCTTGACTTTTAAGATTACTGTTTTTTTTTCCTTACTTTGCTTAAAAAACTTGAGTATAATTTCTATCTATGAAAGCACTTTCAGACTATCTCTCTGAAACCATCCGAATGTATTGATCACTATTATGCCTGTCTTTGATTTTGTACTTTTTATGAAACTAAATTCTATCACTCAAAATAAGTATAGCTTATTTTTACGTTCTAAATAAAACATAGCACTATCTGATTACTTTTTGTTATTTATTTATTTTTATCCATTGATGCTATTATAAGTGTGATTAAAGTTTCTGGAATTTTATTCTACAAACATTTTTGAGACAGTCCTCTCGTGGAAAAATGTATAGCTTGAAATTTAATATATTTAAACTCCAGAATCATAGGGCCTTTGGTCTATCGCTGCAAGATTCATTTGAATTATGTTATGACATGCGTTTACACTAACACTTTTCGATAATATTGCCGCATTTTTTGGTCAAGTGAATAATGTCGCCCTTCATTGAGTACCAAGAGCTGAGGTGCGCCATTGATTACTAAAAGGTTCGACAGGCCTGGTCTAAATTATCAAGAGATCAATAGAAGAATAATATTGTAGAAGTTTAAAGTTATTTACAAATGTTCTCTAAAAGTGACGCTGTATATTCTAGCCGTAATACAGAGTCAGAAAAATTGACTCCAAACTCTCTTTTACAAACAATCATTTCAATCACATCAAAAAAGATTTAAAATGTGCAGCAGCTAATTCATAAATACTTTTCAACTTTGTAGGAAAGTGTTAAAAGCACATAACTCAGAAAAAATCCATTTTATGCAAATGTTGTCCATTCTTGGCAATGTGCTTGAATTCTTCTATGCAGCCTTGTATGCAATGTATATAATTTATACACACCAATAGGTTAGTTGGTTGTATTTGTGACGGCCAATTATCAGCACTCGGGATATAGGGCCTAAGGTGGATTCCTTCCGTGGGGGTCTAAGGGAACCTATCTGTAAGGAAGATCCGTAAAGGAAATCCATAATTCGAAGAAAACCACGAAACACTCCGATCGATTAGGCCGATGACCGCGATTGGGTTCGAACCCAGTACCTGCCGTCTACCATTTTCGACAGCAAAACCTCTCAGCTACTGGTTGGGCTATATACATCTCATTTAATACATTAAAAATTAATTAAGATTAGTAACACATATCACGTCGTAAAATCCTCTACCAACAATTATCGATCATAGTCTTTTAACAGAATATTTTTAGTGTATCTGTAAATCAACGATAAATGCTATGCAATCTACTATCGATAGAAAAGATTTTGTAGTTCACCTTAATAGTCCATCATCATCATTATCAATCATTTTCAATCCAGTGCTGGGTATTGGTTTTTCCCATATTTTTCCATTGTTTCCTGTCTGGTGCTTTAGACATCCAATTAACACCGGCCACTTTTCTTATTTCGTCACTCCATCTTACTGGAGGTAATCTTGTTTTACTTCTCTGGTATATTACTGTTGGGTGTTTGTGCTCCATCTACTGTCCCGTATTCTTGCAATGTACCCAGCCCATTTCTATTTTAGTCGTTTAATTGTCTCAATGATGTCAAAACTTTTGTCTGACTTCCTATCCAAGCTATTCTTTTTCTTTCTCGACTAGTTACATTTAGCATACATCTTTCCATAAGCCCTTGGTAACTTATATTAATTTCATTATGTTTAAGAAGATAACATCATTAAAATGGGTCGATTTATTGATAAACCCCACTATAAAACAATGTTGATGTGACTTTACACTAAAAGTAGTGTACGGAAACACCATCAATAAATTGATGCAATAAACCACTAGCAATCAACTAGGGTAAACAAACACCACTTTTATCAAGTGCAGGGAAGTATATTTGTTTTCTTCAAACTCACCGCCAACCTGTTTGGTTTCCGCTAAGCAATCCAAGCAAAATAAAAATAAAATAAAGACAGCTGAAATTTGTTAATATTGCAACAGGAATTATGTCAACAATTTTTCAATCAGTAATCATTTTTTAAGAAACATATCGGCAATCAGAAAAAATCCTTATTCGGGATTATCGCAACAAACAAATTTCAAAATGGCGCAATGAGTTTCATATCGTTAAAAATTTTCACTCTTGAATGGGTGCGAAGCTTCTACAATTCCTTTAAAGCAGTAAGATTACATCTACTAAATTACATTAATTTAATCTATTAAACTACTTAAAAGTGTGTTGACATCAAAAAGAGTGCATATTTAAATTTTTTTCTGCATTTTACAACCTTAAATTAAGTGTAATAATACTCCTTTTTTTACAGTGATTGATGTGGAATTTTCTTGTACTTCCCCATAAATCCCTATACTTTTTCTATACTGTCAACCGGGCTACTCTGAGAGACCTTGACATAGTTCCAATAACATTTCTAGTATTAAAAAATATTATGTATGATTCTTCAACGTCGAAATCGAATTGTAAACAATTAACATGGAATAATGAAACAAACTAAATAGCTTTAAAAACGCAATGTTTTTTTTTTTTAAATTATTTTTAAAGTTTTAGATCAAAGTACTCCCTGCTGGGGGTTTCTTTGGTGAAGTTTCATATAAAATGAATATATTTCATATGTTCGACTATTGAAACCTCTTGCAATAGAATCAGCTAATGAATAGATACTGCAGACTCGATAAACAAATGTTTTTTTAACATTGCATTTCTAAGAAACTGGGTTACTGCGGACCAAAACAGACCTGGAACAAAGTAGCCCAGAAAATTAGTTTTTATGATAGCTTTATTAAAACAAAAGCATTTCCTTTCCAAAATAAAAAGTTAAAGAAAAAATTGTGATCACACATAGATTACAAGTTACTAAAGATAATATTTTGACACTTATCTTTAAAGTGAAAAAAAATCCGTTAAAATACAGAAATTGTACTGGTAATCTAGACGGCAATACTATTTCCGTATTTTAAAGGAGAAATTTTTCCAGAAATTTCAGAAAACATTCCGTTTTTATCACTAAAATTTCTCTCCTTTTTTTTTTTTTTTTTTTTTTTTTATTATTATTTTATTTTAGTATTTAAAATTTTTGTTTCAAAGACGGAAAAAATATATATAAAATAACCACATTGCTTTTCGACGAGAAACGTACCTCTTTATGAATTTCAATATCTCTATACAAGCAGTAATGTACCAACACTTACATCAGGCAGGGTTCGAACTAGGAAACTGCCTTCTAGATTAGCGCTCATATCCATTACACCACGGGAACATGATATACGTTTGCAAATATTGTTACTTATTCCGGATTTTTTTATGAAATAAAACCAAGATGTTGAAAAGGGAATGTATTTTCGTAGAAATAGTATTTTTCAATCGAGTACATATTTTTGAATGTTTCCATAAAATTGAATATTTAGCTTTTTATTTTCATTTTTATGCAAAAAAAAATTTAGTCTTTAAAATATTATATGCATGGAAAAAGTATTATAACTAATAATTGCTTTTTTAATTATATTTTTTAAATTCTGTTGTAATATTGTTTTTATTTATTTATTTATTTATTTTTTATATATTTATTAATTTTTCCAAGAATACAAACAGGTTTTTATTTATCACATGTACTTTTTCAAATTATTTGTGTGATGATCTACCGTAAACTCAAATAAAGAGTTACTTAACTAGTATTAAAATAAATTTCCTTTATTTCTTATTATAAGTTCGATATACGTCAGTTTTATAATAATTTCGTTATTATATTTCGGGTATGTTTTAAGTTTTATGTGCGAATGTGTTAGAATGAATGGACTAAAAAATATTAAAATAAAAAATAAATTTTTTCATTTTAAAATATCCCTAAGCGAGTTTTAAAAATATAAATAATAGTAATAAGAAGTCAAACATTATTTAAAAATCATAACGAAAAGTAAAGTCTAACACTTATTTTTAGCTGTTTCAAACACACAAAAATAATTAATAGGATTTTATTTTTTTTTAAATCGTTAAAAATAAACAAACAGATAGATAAAATAAAATTTTTTATAGTTTTTTATTGAAAATAAAAGAAAGAAAAATACTAATACAATTTGTTTAAATGTATGTTCAAACATGGGCTCCTTAACATCTATCGTATTATTCAATATCATTATGAATTACTTTACTTTTATTACTTGAAAACTCTTATTAGCAGTGGCGCAGCCAGAATTCGATTCTAAGGGGGGGGGGGGGAGTTTCTGATAAAGGTGTTTGCCGGTTTTTTGAATAGCCGGTACAATTATAATAGTAATCGGTACTAATTAGAATATTCACTATATAATACTCAAACTGAAAAAAAAAAAAAAAACATCTATATGGCAGGAATCATTATTCTTTTAGAATAATACGTCTCAGAAAAGGGATTTAGTTCAAGATATGCATTTTAACAGTTTTAAGTAGAATTTTTGCCATTTAATTGAATCACTTTATTAAATGCAATCTGATTCAATAAAGCGCGGATTCCGAAGTGTGGCAAAACGTTTAAATATTAAGTTTAGTTTTGATTCATATAAGCGGCAATTATAGCGATCTTTCTCTATAAGGGGTAGGAAGTAGGTATCTCTAGGAGGGGTTTTAACCTCAAAACCACCCCCTTGGCTGCCCCACTGCTTATTAGACCAACACAATTAGACACTGGAAAATATTGGATATAATTTTAATATAGAGCCTGATTTAATTTCATTGATTTAGTTTCATTGAAAATAATGTCATTGTATACAACAATAACAACTTTTCTTTTCAAACATAGCAATTATTTCTGAACATCATTTACGGAATAAAATCTGCTTTGAAAACATTAACAAAAATATTCAGTAAAATTGAGGGAAAACGTATTGGATTAATGGATTTATAACTTCGTAATGTCAATTACGGAAATTGTACCGTTTACTTACAAAAATAAAACTACTCCGTAAAATTTTACGGAAAAATTTCTGTAGATTGACAGGTATTTTTTCAGTGTTATTTGTAGAATAATATACAATTTTTTATGTAAAATACGAATAACCCCTCAAGGACCAAAGTAGCCCCGGTTTATGGTACTCTACAGAAAAATGTCGTAGTCTGCCTAAATTATGCATAACAATGTCATTAAATCTGAATTGTTGTAACACCATTAAAATGTATATCAAACAATTTTCACCCATGGACCATATTGTAATGAGCCTTTGTAAATGAACTAGTAATTTTCAATAGGGATAATTCTATAGGGAATGATGTAAAGATTTAAAAATTACACGACAATCCAAGTATGTTTGTAATAGTTAGAGATGTTCATACAAACTAAATTTATAAACGCTTTTCAACTGTGTCGGAATGGGTTAAAAACGTTCTGAACTGAAAAACACCACCAAAAAACTTGAAATAAAGAAGAGCAAATTAATGAATGGATAAAATGAAGATAATATTAGAATATATTATCTTTTAGAACTAATTTCTGCGCTTAAATTATGAACGTTTAATCTGGTAATTTTTAAGTAAACGATAAATTAAAGAATCAGAAAATTATAATTACCTGTAAGGAAATGCTTAACCTTTTGCAAATATTTAATTAATTTTTGATTACTTATATATATCATGTCTTATATATAAAATAGCATATATTTAAAATAAAAATGAATATGTATTTTTCTCAAATTAAAGTTGTTTCGATTTTTATACAAAGGGAATATATTAGATTAATATTTTCCTTTTGTCCCCCCCTTCCTCCCTACCGAAAAAGGGAAGAGATATATATTGACAGACAAATAGGAAAATTTGTAGCTGTTCCAGATATATCCAATCTATTTATATAACGAATATATTTCTGCATATCCTTTATATGCTCTTTACATAACTTAAAAAAGAAATATTTTGATATACATGATGAAATGAAGCTTAGATATGAATACATGTTTTCGATTTATTCTCCTTTCTTGATATTCATCATATGATATTCATCCTATCCTTTTTTGATGAATATATCTTCTCATCCGTTTCATTTCTTGTTTTGCTTTCGTGTGGCATCTTTGATAAAAACCGTTTTTTAATTTTAATTTTTTTTTTTTATTTAAAAGAATAAATATACCAAATATATTGTATTAAGTATTACTTTATAAAAATATAAATGTGTAGAAGAAGAAGGTAACATGAAAATGATTTCAAGCTTTTCTGTTTTTAAAAATAAATTACCATATAACAATATTTTTTTTCATAAAATATTAGAAATTACGTAATACAAAGTAAAGGTTTGCACATTAAAATAGCAAATAAAGCATTTGTGCAAAAATGTTTAAAGATAGAAAATCAACCATTATAAACCTTTTCATCTATTATTTTTGCATTTATAATCGTTGGTTTCTATCTTTGAGGGTTTGCATAGTTTGAAATTTCCAGGCTCGATTCGGGCAAAAGTTGTTTTCCCTGCACACTCGTGTATAAAAGCTAAATGTTTGACCCGAACACGTCTCGACAAGTATAAAAAGTTTATTGACTTTACCTTACCGGTGAAGAAAAATAAACATTCGGTCTAGCTTGCACAAAAACAGTATTGGCCCAGCCCGGCTAAGCTTTTTTTGAATTTATACAAAGCAATATTTCTAAAGCAACAATATACTACAATTAAAATTATTAATAAAAATTATGCACATACTTTATCGACAGATTTTGTTTGAAATTCATGGAAATAATAAAATCTATGTTACTTGGACAACTAGACAATGACTACTTAGGGGCTGTCCATAAATGATGTCATACATTTTTCAATAGTTTTAACCCCCCTCCCCCTGCCTCCCTTTGTTATAAAATGCCACACTTCATCATAACCCCTCCCACCCTCTTGTCATATGTCACACTATATTACATAAACATCTACTTGAAGTTCAGAAACAAAGCACTATACATTATAGGTCATATTTCAGATTTTATTTTTTAAGTTTGGCTTATGTGTTTTAATGACATTTGTGAGCGTAACAATAAAAATGATTTTTGTATTTATGTTGTATGAAATAAAATTGAGGTTTACGACAAAAATGCAATTAATATACAATAATAATAAGATATATTAAACGAATAGCAAAAAAAAGTAAGCATAGTTTTAAATTCGTCTCTACGCATCAAAATTTGCGCCGATATCTGAGAACGTGAACCAATCAGAGAAGAGTACTTATTCTCTCAAAACACATACTTCCAGCAAGCGGTAAATATGGGATTGCATTATCACTGTTGAATGAAAATGAATGCGAAAAGAAGGATTTCTTTTTCTTTTCATAATTTTATTGTTCTTGGCTAATATAATGATCTTCATTTTTTGGAAAAAAAATTTTTTTTCCGTTTTTCACTTTACGTAAGTTATTTTAATTTCCATTTCTATTCCATTTTTTAGCCAGCAAACATAGTTTAGGCTTAATGCATATAAACGATTTTTTTTTTTCGACAGTTTCCTATGAAACTGAAACATTCAGTAGTTAATGATTAAAGTTTTTATTTATTTTCTTGCCGATTAAGCATTTTCCGAATTGTAATTTTCAAATTTGTATTAAGTACGTGTAAAAAAACCTGGTTATATGTCACGTTTTTTTTTGTTTTGTTTTGTTTGTTTTTGTTTTTTGAAGGGAGAAAAAAGCGGGGATTTTTGACCGATGTTATTGACTTTATGGATATAAACAGATTCGCAAATCATTATTTATTTTGTGCTTCATTTTCTTATAATACTCATGTCAAGAAAACTGTGATTATATATATATATATATATATATATATATATATCTGCGATATCTGTATAACATCTGTGATTTTTTTCCTCCTTAAAATTTCATTTTCGAGCTAACTCATAATGTTTAGGAAGTATTTACATTACATTATTTTCGCCGAAGAATGGTGAATTGCATATGAAATAAAAAAAACGCCCAGTTTTAAACAGCTTTGTAAATCATTAATATTTATTTAATGTTTCACTTTTTTTGGTCTTGAGTTGACTCGAAGATCCCTTTTTAAAAAAAAATTACCCTTTTTTTAATAGTGTTCCTGTGACAAAATTTGCTGAGTTTTTTTTTTTTTTTTTTTTTTTTTTTTTTTGGGGGGGGGGGGGACATGGAGAATATTTTGATGAAATTTGCTATGTATATATATATATATATATATATATTTCAATCTCTTGATCTCTCAACAATGTTTTTCCAAAAATATGAAGATCATTATAATCAACGAAGAAAAATAAAATTATCACAAGAGATCCCTCTTTTTGCATAGCATCCATTCGTGATAATGCAGACCTTATGTACCATATTTACTGCTAGCTCTTTTTTATTATTATTATTATTTGGCAAAATTTGCATTTTTTGTAGTACCTAGACAAATTTTATGTGTTTTTGGGATCTTTTGACGAAGATTTTATGATACCTGGAGAAAATCAGTCTTTTACTCGAGGTCTTTTGATGAAATTTGTCGTTTTTTTCTCACGATCTTTCGATTAATTTGCCCTTTTATCGAATTTATTATTTTTTTGCGAAATTTGTTGTTTTTTCGTTATTTTTTTGAAAAATTTGGCGTTTCTTTTGCTATTATTTGCGATCTTTTGATGAAAAATTCCTTTTTTTCCATCTTTTGACAAAATGTGTTGTTTTATCACAATCAGTTTACCAATATTTGCGTTTTTTGAAGTACCTAGAGAAATTTTATGTATTTTCGTGATCTTTTGACAAAATTCATGTCTTTTATGATACTAGGACAAAATTATTTGTTTTCTCAGGGATTTTCTGTGAAATTTGTCGTTTTTTCTCGCTGTCTTTCGATGTAATTTGTCTTTTTATTGAATTTATCCTTTTTCGTGACTTTTTTGTGTGAAATTTTTCTTTTTTTTTTGTTATTTTCAGAAATTTGTCACTTTTTTCACTTTTCTTTTGCAAAATTTACCTTTTTTGTGATCTTTTGATGAAATGTGCCTCTTTTTTTTCATCGTTTGACAAAATGTGTTGTTTTCTCACAATCTGTTTACCAATATTTGCATTTTTTGAAGTACCTAGACAAATTTAAAGTATTTTCACGATCTTTTGATGAAATTCATGTCTTTTATGATACCAGGAAAAAAATATTTGTTTTCTCAGGGATTTTCTGTGAAATTTGTCGTTTTTTCTCGCTGTCTTTCGATGTAATTTGCCGTTTTATTGAATTTATCCTTTTTGTGACTTTTTTTGTGAAATTTTTCGTTTTTTTTTTTTTTTTGTTATTTTCAGAAATTTGTCATTTTTTCACTTTTTTTTTTTTTTTTTTTGCAAAATTTATCTTTTTTGTGATCTTTTGATGAAAAGTGCCTCTTTTTTTCATCTTTTGACAAAATGTGTTGTTTTATCACAATCTGTTTACCAATATTTGCGTTTTTTGAAGTACCTAGAGAAATTTTATGTATTTTCGTGATCTTTTGACAAAATTCATGTCTTTTATGATACTAGGACAAAATTATTTGTTTTCTCAGGGATTTTCGGTAAAATTTGTCGTTTTTTTCTCGCTGTCTTTCAATGTAATTTGCCGTTTTATCAAATTTATCCTTTTTTCGTGATTTTTTTGTGAAATTTGTTGGGGGTTTTTTTTTTTCGTTATTTTTAGAAATTTGTCATATATTCGCTTTTTTTGCGCAAAATTTACCTTTTTTGTGATCTTTTGATGAAATGTGCCTCTTTTTTTCATCATTTGACAAAATGTGTTTTTTTCTCACAATCTGTTTACCAGTATTTGCGTTTTTTGAAGTACCTAGACAAATTTTATGTATTTTCGTGATCTGTTGATGAAATTCATGTCTTTTATGATACCAGGAAAAAAATATTTGTTTTCTCGGAGATTTTCGGTGAAATTTGTTATTTTTTCTCGCAATCTTTCGATGTAATTTGCCGTTTCATCGAATTTATCCTTTTTTCGTGATTTTTTTTGTGAAATTTGTTGGGTTTTTTTTTCGTTATTTTTAGAAATTTGTCATATATTCGCTTTTTTCTGCAAAATTTACATTTTTTGTGATCTTTTAATGAAATGTGCCTCTTTTTTTCATCTTTTGACAAAATGTGTTTTTTTCTCACAATCTGTTTACTAGTATTTGCGTTTTTTGAAGTACCTAGACAAATTTTATGTATTTTCGCAATCTGTTGATGAAATTCATGTCTTTTATGATACCAGGAAAAAATTATTTGTTTTCTCGGAGATTTACCGTGAAATTTGTCATTTTTTCTCGCAATCTTTCGATGTATTTTGCCGTTTTATCGAATTTATCCTTTTTTCGTGATCTTTTGACAAAATTCATGTCTTTTATGATACTAGGACAAAATTATTTGTTTTCTCAGGGATTTTCGGTAAAATTTGTCGTTTTTTTCTCGCTGTCTTTCAATGTAATTTGCCGTTTTATCAAATTTATCCTTTTTTCGTGATTTTTTTGTGAAATTTGTTGGGGTTTTTTTTTTCGTTATTTTTAGAAATTTGTCATATATTCGCTTTTTTTGCGCAAAATTTACCTTTTTTGTGATTTTTTGATAAAATGTGCCTCTTTTTTTCATCATTTGACAAAATGTGTTTTTTTCTCACAATCTGTTTACCAGTATTTGCGTTTTTTGAAGTACCTAGACAAATTTTATGTATTTTCGTGATTTGTTGATGAAATTCATGTCTTTTATGATACCAGGAAAAAAATATTTGTTTTCTCGGAGATTTTCGGTGAAATTTGTTATTTTTTCTCGCAATCTTTCGATGTAATTTGCCGTTTCATCGAATTTATCCTTTTTTCGTGATTTTTTTTGTGAAATTTGTTGGGGGTTTTTTTCGTTATTTTTAGAAATTTGTCATATATTCGCTTTTTTCTGCAAAATTTACATTTTTTGTGATCTTTTAATGAAATGTGCCTCTTTTTTTCATCTTTTGACAAAATGTGTTTTTTTCTCACAATCTGTTTACTAGTATTTGAGTTTTTTGAAGTACCTAGACAAATTTTATGTATTTTCGCAATCTGTTGATGACATTCATGTCTTTTATGATACCAGGAAAAAATTATTTGTTTTCTCGGAGATTTTCCGTGAAATTTCTCATTTTTTCTCGCAATCTTTCGATGTGTTTTGCCGTTTTATCGAATTTATCCTTTTTTCGTGGTTTTTTTTGTGAAATTTGTTGGGGTTTTTTTCGTTATTTTTAGAAATTTGTCATATATTCGCTTTTTTCTGCAAAATTTACATTTTTTTAGATCTTTTAATGAAATGTGCCTATTTTTTTCATCTTTTGACAAAATGTGTTTTTTCTCACAATCTGTTTACCAATATCTGCGTTTTTTGAAGTACCTAGACATATTTTATGTATTTTCGCGATCTGTTGATGAAATTCATGTCTTTTATGATACCAGGAAAATATTATTTGTTTTGTCGGGGATTTTCGGTAAAATTTGTCATTTCTTCTCGCAATTTTTCGATGTAATTTGCTGTTTTATCGAATTTATCCTTTTTTCGTGATTTTTTTTTTTGCGAAACTGTCGTTTTTTGTTATTTTTTGAGAAATTTGTCGTTTTTTCGCTATTTTTAGCTAAATTGACCTTTTTTTGAGATAACCTAGACATGTGCTTTTTGAGATCTCTGGACGAAACTTGCTTCTTTTATGATACCCGTACAAAATTCTTCATTTTGAGGTCTTTCGGTAAAGTTTATCGTTTTTCTCGATTTCTTTCGATGTAATTTGCCGTTTTGTTTAAGACCTTTTTGCAAAATTTATCTTTTTTGTGATTATTTGATGAAATTTGCTTTTTATCAATCCTTTGACGAAATTTGTTGCTTACTCACAATCATTTGTTAAAATTTGTTTTTTTCTCACAATATTTTTTTTTTTCACAATATGTTTACAAATTTGCCACTTTTTAGGGATTTTTTTGTCAAAATTTGCCTTTTTTTCGAAATTTTTTCATAAAAATTGCCATTTTTTTAGATATTTTGGCAGATTTTGATTTTTTTCAATCTTTCGCGAAATTTGTTTTATTTGGGATACCTAGACAATTTTTTTTTTTTTTTTTGCAGTTTTTTGACAAATTTTTTAGAGGTCTTTTGATGAAATTTGTTGTTTTGGGCAATCTCTTGACGAAATTTGTTGTTTTTTTTTCCTCCACATTTACAAAATTTCCGGGTGATTTTTTTTTTTTTTTTTTGGGGGGGGGGGGGATTTAGACTAAATTTGCTATTTTTGTAATTATTTGCCAAAATTTGTGTTTTTTATGGTACCTAGACAAATTTTTGTACATAACAAATGATTTCTAGCGTTTTTTTAAAAAAAACTTTAACAGTTGAAAAATAATCTTCAAACTGCGACGTGTGTCGCAGTGTTGCACCGATTCTTCGCCGAGGATCATGAAATGTTGGGTTTACGTTGGTAAATGGAAAAGCATATTGAAATTTTTAATAAATATTATATTAATCTTAAAAAAAAAATTTATAGTGGCAAAATACTTTTTTTCTTTGGTTCTTTCTTATTGTTGCCGTCAAGTTTTGAAGGGTTTCACCTAGCCAGAATAAATATCATTAATTTTTTTAATATGTGAAATTTACATGTATTTTTGATTTATGAAAAGGTAATAGAAAAGTTAGTTGAAAATGCAAATGTTTATTTGTTGAATGGGGTCAGGGCCATCGCTAAGACTTTTTGTTGGTGGGGGAGAGGACCTAAAATTGCCAAGTCAAATTTCAATACTTGCCAACTCATTTTACAATTTTGCAAACTTACCACAATTAGAAAATGTAATATAGCCCTTATTTGTTAAAAGGTTAATAATATTCCCAATTAGTTTTGTAATTTTTGCCAATTCTATCAAAAATTGAAAATATATTATAGTTTTTATTAAAATTTGCCAACTAAGTTTGTGAATTTGCCAAGTGTAACAACATTCACGAATGTTTGGGGGGGGGAGGCTCCCCCCATCCCCCCCCTCTTAGCGAGGCCCCTGAATGGGGTGGGTAATGTAACAACAAATTAATCACTGAGAGGATCATTGTTATAGTTGTTACTAAATGGCAAACTATAAATTCAGTCTTATTTTGCTGCGAAGTAAGTGAAGTATGTATATTTTGTATGAAATGAGTAATGACAGTAATTTATGATTTATCCATGTTAAGTACAATTTATTGATTTTGTATTTGTAAATGGAAAATTATCAAATGAGAGAGATTCTAATTCTATGACAGCATGTTTGAACTCTGTCAATTGCAGGTCATTTGCCTGGATGTAAAATGCAGGTTTTTCTTTTATTTATTAAAATTTTTGCTGAAGATAAGTCGTAAAAAAATCCTTTAATAGCTGGAAAATACCTTTTTCTTTCTTTGGTGCCGTCAAGTATTGACGGGTTCCATCTAGTAAGATATTAATATGAAAGAACAATTGAAAATAGTATTGTTATGGAATTTGAAATTGAATTTAATATATTTGGTTTTAAATCTTATCTTTACTTTATGAACAAACTTGAAAAATTTAATCTGCTGACCTTTAAGGGTGTATTCGAAAAAATGTTTTTTCACTCTCAGCAGCTCAAAATTTTCCAATACATTTTCAGATTCACTTTTTAAAGTAAAAGCATGAAACTTGGTGACATGATTTTTGAAGAGATGAATAAGATGTCATGTGACTTCATTTTTCGCTCAATTTCTTAGAATTTCATTTATAGACAATTATTTTCTCAGCATGGCTTTTTTTATTCGTTTCCAGATCTCCCGCTTCAGAAAATTCGGTTCAAAAGACCAACTTTAAATGCATTTTTTTGTAACATTTTCTGCCTTTATCAAAAAATCGACAGACACGGCACCTTGTAAAGTTTCTAAATAAGAGAGTCTGCCAGTTTCATGCATTTGAGAGCAAATGTGAATCTAAATATAAATCGGAAAATTAGCAGTTTGGATTGGAATACTATTATCAGGGTTGGTAAAAAATCGGGTTGTTTTCAAAAAACCCCAAAAACCCGGTTTTTTGATTTTAAACCAGGATTTTTTGGTTTAAACCGGGTTTTTTAAATATATTTTCCTATTACATATACATGTATATTTATTAATAAAAATAAACATTGTTGGATATATAAGTAATATAACTTAATTTAAAAATAATTTAAATTAGGTAATTACAATTAATTATGTAGAAAATTGAAATCATTTAAAATTTAAACATTTTTAGTAAAAGCTATGTCTTATGTTCCATGAATAAAATGCTCTACATAGTGAAAAACTGATACCTTGAAAATCTTAATAAACAATCTTTTGATTACTAGTACTATAAATAAATATATGGTGTAATTTCATAAATATAATAGTATATATATTCCCATGGCTGTTCAAAATAATTTCTTTGAAATATTTGTAATCTGAGGTATCTGATTTTTCTGTTGGAACACTACATGAACAATTATTATCTTTTATTGAAAGTAAAGCTTTTTTTTTTTTATAAAGAATTCCTGGAATAATTTGAATTTAGCAGTAAAATCTTTACATGTTTCAAGCAAGACCCCCTTATCATAATATCAAGGCCTCACATTCAGGAGAAAATCTATTGTTGAAATTGTCCCTATAATTGCCAACTTATTATATGACTTTGTCTCGTAAGTAACGCCACCTGGTGCATACTACTGCTAATAATCCCATAGGAAAAAATGGAAAACATTTCAGTTTCTCACATTAGATGGCGCTACCAACGGGAAAATCATGTAGTTCAGCGCCCCCTGTACTGCGGTCAAAGGAAACTTGGCGAATGACAAGCCTTGATATTATGATAAGTTAGCCTTGGTTTCAAGAAGTATTGTGTATTGTCACTTGACACTTCTTCTCAGAAACTGCCACATAAAAAAGGTGGGGGGAACAGCAAAATAAACAGAAATACTTATTTACCAGCTTTTTAGACTACTGAAAACATTGATCTTAAACTGGAAAATAGATTTATAAAAGTTGTCATCCACTAAAACATTTAAACAGCCATCAGACTTAATATACAGGCTTTTTTTCTAAGTTATGTGACAATATGTATTACTTCTAAATGTCTAAACCTAAAAATTAATAATATATATTTTTAAGCATTTTTATGCGACTTTTTTTCTGTTATGTCTCACGTGAACCGTATCTTGATTTTCCTCCATTTTTATTTATTTTTTATTTTTTTCAGATCTAAATAGTGGATTTGATTATGCAATAGACGATTTAAATATACCTTATTGCATATTTTAGTTAAAAGTAAACAGGTGCTTCGCTAGCACCCAATTTTTCAAAGTTCTCTTATTCGACTTCAGATCTTGAGTTTCTTTTTTATTCTTAAGGCTGTTCTGAAATCCGATAGGGCAACTTTATGACATAAATTTTATTTTATTTTTGTTCGGAAATGCATGAAACCAGCAGATGCTGTTCAGAAACTATGTAATAGAACCATGTTTTCCTTTTTTTTTTTTTTTTTTTTTTTTTTTTTTTGCAAATGCAATAGATCTTTAAAAAAATAGTGTCAAAGTTGGCATTTTGAACCGAATTTCCATACGAAAGAAAAATAACTACTCAAGGAAGGTTAAAAACATCTTTATCACGTGATCAAAATTGCTTATAACTCTATAGGTAATTTATTTATCAAAAATGGAAAACGCAGCTCAATTCCAAATCACTTCCAATTTTATATGAAAAATAAATTTGTAAATGTGTCAAAGCATTTTGCTCTTGTTGAACAGAGCAGTTGAGAACAGCCTTAAAAGATAAACTCCCCAATCAGGAAAATTTTCTTTTACAGCTTGACCGAAATCTTAAAGGTTGTCATATCTTCACATTTCCTGCCGCAGGTGTGCCTTTTGTCCTCAAGGATCGGAATGTGGTCGCAATTATTGAACTTTATGTGGACAGTGAGGGGATGGGCAAGTTGTCTCCAGCTGAGTGGTGTGCGAGGATTTAGTGCCATGCCTGAACAATACTGCCCCCCGCGCTTTATGTGGAGGTCACCTTACACAGGTGTTTTGCTTGCATTTCTATTGCTAAGTACAGATTTCTTTGGGCTGTGAAATCAGTCAAGGGGAGGCACTCTGTGATATCGAATGTGAGAAGGACGCCTTGACCCCTGGATCCAGATTGGAAGAAGTCTGAGAAAGAGGTCTTTCCTCCCCCCCCCCCTTGTGAATGTTGACCAGGGAAGGACTTTTTGTTCTTGGCTGCTGGTCGGACAGTTGAGAGATAGATCTCTCGAGATTACGTTGGAGGGAGCTCTGCTCTCTCAGACCACTGCTATACCCAATATCGGGGTTTGAAGTCCGGGTGTCCGGCGAACCAACCGCTCTGAAAGTCAGAGCATTTGTAACTGTCATTTCTCATTAAAATTGTGTAGTTGTTGAGTTTATAAAATTTAGTCTTGAATATTTAATTAAATTTCTACAATTTATTGCAAGCCCATCTGCCACTACGCCACAGCTAAACTAAATAAATTATATTGGTGGCAGCGCGTTTGGATCTGAGAGTTAAGTTAAAAACTCTGGACCCGTTTCTTCAGTTGATTTTTGGGACTTTCATCGCTTGTGAAATTGGACTTTCGCCAGAGTCGTGTGCATGTTCGACAATTTTTTGGACTTTCATCGCTTGTGAAATTGGACTTTCGCCAGAGTCGTGTGCATGTTCGACAATTTTTTGGATTTTCATCGCTTGTGAAATTGGACTTTCGCCAGAATGGTATGCCTGTTCAACGTTTCCTAGTGTGAATTCGTCTGGTGGAGCACCCGTCCGGAGTTTCATCTGACTGATTGCCTGGTATTGTCTGGTGGAGTACCCGTTCCGTCGCCTAAAAGAGGGGTGAGTTCCTTTTAAATGCTTTTTGTGTTGCAAGGTACTGGTCAATGAGAAAGTTAGAAAAATTAATTTTTTAAAATTTAATTTGAACTGGGAATGTTCGATTATGTGGGTGTGGTAGAGATAGGTTAGTGTATTGTGTGTAGAAATTTGTTTAAGGGTTTCACTTTGTTGTATATGCATTTCTCTAGTGTGTTATTTATATGTGTTATTATATCTATTTTTGTCTCATTTGGAAACATTTGATCATTCATATATATATATATATTTTAAGTTAAGGTAGGGAGTAATGATATTTGTTTTGTATGTTATGTTGGGGCAAAGTGAAAAGAGTAGCATATGTAAGAGTTATGGAATGTAATAAATTTGAAATTATAATTAATTTTGAAACTATATTTAAATTGAAATCTCATTGAAATTTTGGAAATCTTATTTAATGTTTAAATAACTCAAAGATTAGGTTCTTTGTTTTTGAAAGGTTAGAATTGTGTATAGGAGTGTTAGTTAATTGTTATCATGGCTTTTCTAAATAAGTTAAAAAGGCAGAAGAAACAAACTTTAATTTTGTTAGCCAGAGAATTTGAGGTTGATGTGTCGGATTCAGACCTGATTAAAGATATTATAAAAGGCATAACGGAATCGACGGAATATGATGAGGAAACTGGGGAAGCTTTCTTAGATCGTATTTTAGAGGAATTAAAGGAAGCGGAAAAGGAAAGATTAGCTAGGGAAGCCAAGGGGAGAGGGAAAAAGAAAGGTTAGACGAAATAGCTAAAGAAGAGCGCGAATATGAATTGGAAAGGTTAAGGCTTTCTAATGCTGTAGAAACAGCGAGTGTAGGATCGACGGTTTCCATAAATACTGAAGGGACCAGAAAAGTTAAGTTAAAGGACTTAGTCCCAAAATTTGATCCGAAAATCTTAGATATTACTTTATTTTTTATGATTTTTGAACGTCAGGCTACAAAAGAGAAAGTTAAGGAGGAAGAATGAGTGTCGCAATTAATTCCGTTGTTACCTGCAGAGATAGCTGAGTTAGTTGTCAAGGAACCTGCGGATAAGGAAGATGATTATTATTACATGAAGAGTATGTTATTGACTAGGTTTAGACTAAGCACGGTTGCTTTAAGGTTAAGATTTGAGGAGCATAAAAAAAAACCGGGTGCGTTTTGGTCTGATCTGGTTTATGAGTTGCGTGGCTATCTAGATAATTGGTTAGAGTCCGCAAAGGTGACTGATTTTCAATCTTTGAAGGAATTAATGCTTACGGAGCAATTGAAAAAACGGGTTCCCCCTGAAATTAAGGAAAGGTATCTAGAGAGTTGGGAGGAATTTCGCGAAGCTTCTGAATTAGCGACCAAACTAGATTATTATGAGAGCGTCAAGAAAACGTTAAAAAAAACGGACAGTAAACCTTGGGAAAGGAGGTCTTTTGGAAAGGGTAAAACAGGGAATAATTTTAAGGAAAGGACGGAAGATCGGAGAAAACCGGAGCCTCAGAATAATAGGGAACTACCTAAGGTAGAAAAAAATAAACGCTTTGAGAAAACTAGGGAAGTCGTTTGCTTTCAATGCAATGTTAAAGGGCATATACGCCCGGACTGCCCCAGTTTAAGAAAAAGAGAGGAAAAAATAGTGTGCCGATTAATCGGAAATGTAGAAGTAAATGAGAGTTTTGATCCATATATCAGTAAAGTGAGAATTAATGGCGTTGAAAGGGATTGTTTAAGAGACAGTGGTAGTGGAATCGATTTGCTAGCAAAAAGTTGGGTAAATCCGGAAGATTTATTAGGTGAAGTAACTTGGGTACGTCAACCTTTAGATAAAACCTGCTTTTGTTTACCTTTGGCTAAAGTCACAATTCAAGGTGAATTTGGAACTATTGTCACTAAGGCAGCTGTTAAACCGGATGATTTAGATCAGGGATTCTATTTAATGGGTAATGAAACCGCAGAATTAATTGAGAAGCATAAGGAATCTCCTATACCTGTTTGTGCTGTAATTACGCGTAGTCAAAGTCGGAAGAGTAAACAAATGGAAGTCGAAATTCCGGGTGAATCCGAAACCGAAACTGAACCTCTCACTTTAAATGAAGAGGATGGGGAATTTCTACCGAAGGCTGATGGGGAAAGTATATTAGCTAAGATTTCGGGGGATGAATTCAAAAGGGAACAGCTGAAATGTCTTTCGTTAATTCCTTTGTGGGAAAGAGCAAGAACTGCCGAGGAAAAAGAATTTAAAATTGTAAAGGACCGTCTTGTGCGAATAGTTGTGAGTAAGTCGGGGGAAGAGAGAATGCAATTGTGCGTTCCGGAGAAGTTTAGGGAGGATTTAAAGGCCCTTTGTCATAATGAAGTGTCAGGACACCTGGGAACCACAAAGACTAAAGACAGAATTTTGAGGCATTATTTTTGGCCGAACTGTTATCAAGAGATTGAACAATATGTTAAAACCTGTCACGAATGTCAGATTGTTGGTCATAATAGGGATAAAGTGAAAGCACCTTTGAAAATTGTGCCTGTAATTTCGGAAGTGTTTTCAAAAATAAATATAGACGCCGTAGGTCCATTACCCAGGAGTCATAAGAATAATAGATATTTACTTACTGCTATTTGTGTAGCGTCGAGGTATCCGGATGCTATACCGGTCAGTGTGATTGATGCCTTGTTGTTGGTATTTTCTAGGACGGGTTTCCCTAAAGAAATCCAGAGTGATTTGGGAAAATCCTTCACCAGTGAGTTAACTTCTGAGTTTTTTGAACGCTTTGGAATCAAAGTGACTCATAGTTCGGTTTGTCACCCGCAGAGTCATGTGGTGGAGAGATGGCATTCTTCATTAAAAAGAGTCCTTAAAGTGCTTTGTTTAGAATCAGGAGAAGATTGGGAGAAGAATCTATCAGCGGCACTGTTTGCGTTACGCACGGTGACCCACGAAAGTTTAGGGTTTAGCCCTTCTGAATTGGTTTTAGGGAAGAATCTGAGGACCCCTCAGACTATTGTTTTTGAGAATTGGATGGATTCTGGTGATACCGATCCAACGGTTGTTGAATACATCTTGGATTTAGTCAACAGACTCAAAAAATGTCAGGATTTGGCTTCCGAGAAACTGCGCGAATGCCAGGAGAAAAGGAAAGTCTGGTATGACAGAAATGCAGTGTCTAGAAATTTTAATGTGGGAGATAAAGTGTTGTTTTTTTTGCTACTTCTAAGCCCAATAGAATGGCTGTAAATTGGCTGGGGCCGGGAACTGTAACAGGAAAAATTTCTGATACAAATTATTTGATTGATTTACCTGAAAAGAGGGACAAGAGTACCATTTATCATGTAAATCTGATGAAACCATATTACCGCAGGCCGGAACGTGTTAATTTGATTATTCCGGAGGAACCGCAGGAGTCTGAAAGGGACGCAGAGATACCTTATCCGGCACCGGATTCGACTCAGTTCGATTTGCGGGAAATTGTGCGGGAAAGTGGGTTAGCGGAGCGCGCTACGGAAAGTCAAATTGATAGTTTCTGTAGAATGTTAAGACAGAATGGGAAGGTATTTTCTGCAGATCCGGGTAATACTAAATTAGTGGAGATGGACATAGAGCTCACGAGCGACGCCCAGGTGCGGGCAAGGCCTTACAGGATGTCCCCTAGACAAATTACAATTTTGCAAGATGAAATTCAGAGATTATTAGATTTGGGGGTGATAGAAATCGGTCAGTCAGACTATACAAGTCCGATGATTCTAGTTGAGAGTCCTGGCAAGGATCCTAGGCCTTGTGTGGACTACAGAAAATTGAACGCGATTACGCGCCATATGTATTTCCCCTTGCCGAATAACGAGGAAGTTTTGCAAAAGGTGAGCGCCGCTCCATTTATAACTGTTATGGATCTGACGAAGGGGTATTTTCAAATTCCTCTCTCGAAGCAAGCCCAAAGGTATGCGGCATTTGTGACCCCCTTTGGCATGTACATACCTAAGAAAATGATGTTTGGATTAGCCAATGCGCCGTTCTATTTTTGTAAGTTAATGGCAGAGGTCTTACAGGGGATGGAGATTTTTGCGTCGCCATACATCGACGACATTGCGGTGTATTCTCCTGATTTTGAAAGTCACGTGAAAGACGTGGGGAGAGTATTAGAGAAATTACGGGAAGAAAACCTTACCATCAAACCTTCTAAGTGTCAATTTGCCCAAGACCACGTTAAATTCTTAGGTCACGAGATTGGGTCGGGTAAAAGAGCCCCGGGGGAGGCTAAAATACAAACAATTAAAGATTTTCCTACCCCTTGCACAAAGACTCAAATTAGAGCATTTTTAGGAATTGTGGGGTACTATGGGAGGTACATCCCGAATTATTCTGTTATCGCGGCTCCTCTCACCGACGCGTTAAAGGGGAGGGTTAAAAAAGAGAAAATAGAATGGACGCAAAATTGTCAATCCGCGTTTGAAAATTTAAAGGGAAAGTTAGTAAGTAAACCGGTGCTCTATGCTCCAGATTATTCAAAGGAATTTATTGTCCAATCAGATGCGAGCGAAATTGGGGCCGGTATTGTGTTATCCCAAATGAGTAACGGGGAAGAACATCCCATAGTTTATTTGTCCAAGAAATTTAGTCAGGCTGAGAAAAATTATTGTACGGTAGAGAAAGAATTAGCGGCTATCATTTTTGGAGTAAAAAAGTTAACTTATTATCTGGATGGCCAGGAATTCCTGATTCAGACAGACCACGATCCTCTCACGTATCTAAAAAAAATGATGGGAGCTAATGCGAGGCTATTGCGCTGGGCCTTATGCCTACAACAGTTCAAATTTAGAATAGAGCATAAGCCAGGAAAAGAAAATGGGAACGCCGATGGTCTGAGCCGACTCATCCCTTAGCCTCTTTAAATAAACTATGAAGTTGTAAATATTAATTATCTAGCATATTTTTTAATTTCAGTGTTTAACATTGTGTTTATGTATTGTTATTTATTATTGTGTTTCCAAGTGAGACAAGGTGGGTGTTATGTGAAAATTGTTCTCGGAAAAGGGTAGTTAAAATTAAGTGATAGGACATTTAAATGTGCCTTGCCTTGCCTTGCCTCACAAAAAGGGTGTTTGAAGGGAACGAGCTATCCTTGTGGAGCTTTCCTAGTCAAGCCCAGGAAAACTCTTTAGGGGGAAGGAGTTGTCATATCTTCACATTTCCTGCCGCAGGTGTGCCTTTTGTCCTCAAGGATCGGAATGTGGTCGCAATTATTGAACTTTATGTGGACAGTGAGGGGATGGGCAAGTTGTCTCCAGCTGAGTGGTGTGCGAGGATTTAGTGCCATGCCTGAACAATACTGCCCCCCGCGCTTTATGTGGAGGTCACCTTACACAGGTGTTTTGCTTGCCTTTCTATTGCTAAGTACAGATTTCTTTGGGCTGTGAAATCAGTCAAGGGGAGGCACTCTGTGATATCGAATGTGAGAAGGACGCCTTGACCCCTGGATCCAGATTGGAAGAAGTCTGAGAAAGAGGTCTTTCCTCCCCCCCCCCCTTGTGAATGTTGACCAGGGAAGGACGTTTTTGTTCTTGGCTGCTGGTCGGACAGTTGAGAGATAGATCTCTCGAGATTACGTTGGAGGGAGCTCTGCTCTCTCAGACCACTGCTATACCCAATATCGGGGTTTGAAGTCCGGGTGTCCGGCGAACCAACCGCTCTGAAAGTCAGAGCATTTGTAACTGTCATTTCTCATTAAAATTGTGTAGTTGTTGAGTTTATAAAATTTAGTCTTGAATATTTAATTAAATTTCTACAATTTATTGCAAGCCCATCTGCCACTACGCCACAAGGTCATTTTATGTTATTAATTGTAAATAATCTGTGTTTTCTCAAAGGAAAATATTTTATTTAAAATATTGAATATTTTTAATCGATTTTATCTTTGCTAAATTCACATGTTTTAAATTTTCTCTTTAAAACTTACGATATGTTAAATTCACATGTTTTAAATTTTCTCTTTAGAGCTTACTATATGTTCATCAACACATGCAATTTGCATTCTACATGCACACAAATATAACTTAGACTCACTACGTCTCACTGTGATTGCTGAGATAAGACTGTTAAAAGTAGAAATTATTTATATCCAATAATTTGAAACACTTAAATTACAAAAATGAGAAAATATTATATTAGATATTTTCTAAAAAACCAGTTGGTTAACCAATTGCTTTAAACTGTGCCAACTCTGCTGGTAACAGAATAAAATCATAATGTAGGAATGCAAGAAAAACAAAGGCTTACTAAACCCAGTAGCCATGATACAGCAAAGAAAACTCACAGCCAATCTTTCATTAGCATACAAAACAAAAAGTAACCAATAGAGAAAATTACTTATGATTATGTCATCATTGAGACATATGTAATTCTTAGTAAATCTTAACTAATCAAGCAATCTAAGTAGTAAAAGTATATATTTAGCTCAAATCTGCCATTTTGGCTATTACAAAAAAAAAAAAAAAAAAAAAAAAAAAAAAAAAAAGAAGAAGAAGAAGAAGAAAAATAGCTAACTAGCCCATGTTTTTTTCTTCCCAGCTAATTTTAGAAAAATTTTCTGCTATGTAGATTAACTTATAAGAAAAGTTTGATTGATTAAAAATGTTTGTCGCTTTACAAATTTATTAATTCATCATTTTTCTAAAGCTTTGCTTGTAGCTTCTGCATAAATTGGATTTTGAGTTTTTCAATAATGTGTAAAATAAAGGAAAATATCCTTTGGGAAAAAGAAGAAGAAAAGAGAAAAATTCTGTTTTTCAAAAAAAAAAAAAAAAAAAAAAAAAAAAACAGGTAAAAAAAACCCAGCATAATTTTTGTTTTTTTAAAAAAACCATTTGGTTTAAACCACGGTTTAAACCAGAGTGGTTTAAACCAAACAACCCTGACTATTATTTTAACAAAATGTACGATGTCCCACTTTTTCTTAGCCCCCTCTAAGCGTGACATCATTTATGACATCATTTATCAATTGCATACATAAACAGATTTTAAAAAATGTGACTAAGACATTGGGGAAGATTCAGATGGATTCGAAGAGAAAATTGTCCTAGTTCCAAATGAAAAGAATAAGTCTGTCCAAGCCCGTCTCGTTCAAGTTTTGCTCGGTCCGGCCAGAGTCTCATGAATGAAAATTGACCTTGTTCACATCAGTAATGCAAAGCTAAATTTTATGAACATATTTTTTTATTCTTTGTACTTTTTGAGATTAGTTTTTTTTTTTTTTTTTTTTTTTTTTTTTTTTTGTATTACATTTTTTATTTCAATTGAAAACTGATTTGTTAATGAATTAAGTTATTTTTAAGTAACTTTAAGACTGCTTTTAAATCAAAAAGGCAACTTTATCATTTAAATTTTAATTTATTTTTGTTCGGAAATACATGAAGCATGTAGATGTGGTAGTTCAGACAGTATCAAATCGCACTCATTTACCGTTTTTTTTTTTTTTTTTTTTTTTTTGTATTACATTTTTTATTTCAATTGAAAACTGATTTGTTAATGAATTAAGTTATTTTTAAGTAACTTTAAGACTACTTTTAAATCAAAAAGGCAACTTTATCATTTAAATTTTAATTTATTTTTGTTCGGAAATACATGAAGCATGTAGATGTGGTAGTTCAGACAGTATCAAATCGCACTCATTTACCGTTTTTTTTTTTTTTTTTTTTTTTTTTTTTACAAACAGAATACATTTTTCAGAAAACAGTATCAAACTACATGTTTTGAACTGAATTTCCGTGCGAAAGAAGAAAAACCAATCCAAACTGCGGTGAAAATCCCTTTGTCATGTGATCAAAAAAGCTTGTAACTCAATAGGTAATTGATTGATTAAACATTAGAAAACTTAATTAGATTCTAATTCGTTTCTATGGTGAGGCTTTGCAATTTTACATCTTTCCGTTGAAAAATGAATTTTTAAATGTGTCAAAACGTTTCGCGCTTGTTGAGCGGAGCAGTTGAGAACAGCCTTTATAATAATATAAATGAAACCCAGCTAATAACCTGATCAAAATTGCTCAATGCTCACAGGTGTTTCTGTTCAATCAATGCTTCAGATTTTTCATTTAGGTGAATACATTTGATTTCTGGAGAAAAAGTTTAAAATGATTCAAAAATTTAAAATATTAAACATTGAACTTCCTTTGAATATTTTATAATTTTAAATTACGATAACCAATTATACAGTGTGTCCGCTCTCGACGGTGGCCATCAATGGGGTTAGTCATAGACGTATACACTGTAAAAAAAAATTCAAGAGGTCACTAAAAATTCTTTAGTAAATTTGTATTCCACAGAATTTCTTAGTAACCATTACAAACTTTTTTTTTGCAAGTGAAACAAGCATTTCTTTTGTAAACTGAACAAAAGAATTCTTTGTATAACTAACTTAAAAATTTTTAGTATGAGCCACCAAGCAAATTTTTGTAATAGCTCCAAAATTATTTTTAATAACCATTAAGTGAGCCCGAAGGGCAGGAGGTTCCTTCGAGCTGCATCCAGACTTCCGAAGCGGAAGATTTTCGGCAAAACTGCAATAGATGGCAGCACCAAACATTTCTAACTGATCCGACAGGATTTTCATAATCATTTATTAACGAGTATTTACACTACATACATTCGGGGCATATTTGCTCTGTCCAGTATCGAACTCGGGACCTTTCAGACTGGAGTCCATTACTATAACCACTATGCTATCAAGGTCACGCCAAGTGAGTTTTAGTAATAGCTATTAAAATATATAAAACTATTAACTCTATTCATTGCTAACTTTTCTCTAGTAATTCTTACAGATTTTCTAGTAACCGACTAAGATTACTAAAAATTTTTTAGTAATTACGAGGATCACTAAAGTTTTTTTAGTAGATCGACCCTTTTTTTTTTACAGTGTAGTTCCAATTGCATAAAGGCTTTAAAAAAGGTAAAGAAATGTTTTTAAAGAGATTTAGATTAAAGAAAATATATATATACATTAAAAAATTACGAAAATTAAATTTGTTTGTGGTCCCCCGGTCCTGTAAGTGTTAGTTACTAAAAATTTTCCATCACTCTAACAAGCAGTACAAAAAAGGTCCCATTCATCATGGTAAAAATTTACTAAATATCACTTGTAGGAGCAGGGGACCTATAAGTAAGACCCTTTATTTATCGTAATTAAAAAAAATTGACCTAAAAAACTCTTTTAAAAAACAATTCTTAAAATTTTTTAAAGCATTTTTGCTACAGGAACTATATGTCTACGACTAATGGTTTAGAAATTAGCCATTGGGCACCGTTGAGAGTGGACACACTGTATAGTTTTCATAAATTTTATATAAAAACAGGATGAAGAATTATTTCAATTTTTTTTTCATTTAGCACGATAATCGAGATTCTAATAGAAAGTGATAATAAAAATTCCCCGACTTTTCTCAGACCACTTCAAATATTAAAAAAATTCCCTGTCTTTTCTCTATGTTTTAAGTTTTCCCTGACCCGTAAACATCCCTGAATACCTATCTGTCAAATCACAAATTGAAATCGTTAAATGGGGTCTACTAAATATAACGTTTCCCTGAATTTTGTAGGCATTATAGTTAGCATTCATGAACTTTTAATAAATAAACAGAAATCATTCCAAAAACAGTCAAATAATGTTCAGGATATCCTCCCTAACACTTATAAGATACAAGCGTGACTTTAAAAGTGTAGGGCAGAGGCAGTTCGGGAGATGATCAGAATACTAAAAATGAAGCTGCAAAAATGAACAAAACGCTTGACTAAAACTTAAAAGCTTCTTTAAGGGTGTATTTCGATTCAAACTGCTTATTTTCCGATTTATTTTTTAATTCATTTTTGCTCTCAAATACACCAGACTTTCAAAATCTCTTATTTGGAAAGTACACAAGGTGCCGTGATGGTCAATTCTTTGATAAATGCAGAAAATATTGCAAAAAAAGCAATAAAAAACGGCATTTCGAACCGATTTTTCCCAAGCGAGAGATCTGGGAACGAAAAAAAAAGGGTCATACTAATAAAGTAATTGTTTATAAATCAAATTCTAATGAATTGAGCGTAAAAAGACATCACACGGCACCTCATACATCCCTTCAAGAATCCCCTCAGCAAGTTTCATGTGTCTACTTTTAAAAGTGTGTCTGAAATTGTATCGGAAAATTTCGAGCTGTTGAAGGTGGAAAAGCGTTTTTTCGAATACACCTTTAAAAGATATTATTTGTAGAGTTGCTTAAAATATCTTGCCCTGGCTGCTGTGTAAATCTGTAGCACAATTTTTTATTATTTTTTATTTTTAATAAAAATTAGAAAAAAACCGAAAATGGGGCAGAGTTTGTTGTACAATCTACGTCTTATAGCTTTCAAAACTTTATAAATGATTATGACAAAGAATTTCGCACATCATTAGTCTTTTATATTAACTATTACCTGTCCAATGTAAAAAAATACCTTTTGTTCTTCATATTAGGAAAATCTTAGCACTGGGGCCCCTAGGTTTCAGCCTGCCCAGACTAGCTTCGCCATCTATAGGCAAAGTTTGAAACCTTTTTTTTTTTTTTTTTTTTTTGTATTATTTATTGTTTTGAGAAACGTTTTCATCATGAGAAGTACACTGTAAAAAAAAAAGGTCGATCTACTAAAAAAAATTTAGTGATCCTTGTAATTACTAAAAAATTTTTAGTAATCTTACTCGGTCACAAGGAATCTGTAAGAATTACTAGAAAAAACCTAGCAACGAATAGAGTTAATAGTTTTACATTTTTATTAGCTATTACTAAACCTCACTTGGTGTGGCAGTGATAGCCTAGTGGTCATAACACCGAACTAATGCCTGAAAGTATCTGGGTTCGTTGCTGGCCGCCACCAAATATGCAGCGAATGTATGCAATGTAAGTACTCGTTAAATAAAAAGATTATGAAAGTCCTGTCGTAGCAGTTACCATGGGTAATAATCTCTGGACTTTCCCTCCCCTTTAGAAACATGTCAAAATAGAGCAGGTAGCAATGTTTGGTGCTGCCATCTATTGCGGCTTTACCGAAAATCTTCCTTTTTACCCACTGGATGCAGCTCGAAGGAAGCTCCTGCCCTTCGGGCACACGTAATGGTTACTAAAAATAATTTTGGAGCTATTACTAAAATTTGCTTGGTGGCTCATACTAAAAAGTTTTAAGTTAGTTATACAAAAAATTCTTTTGTTCAGTTTACAAAAGAAATGTTTGTCGCACTTCTTCTGCCAAAAAAAAAGTTTGTAATGGTTACTAAAAAATTCTGTGGAATACAAATTTACTAAAAAATTTTTAGTAACCTCTTGAATTTTTTTTTTTTTTTTTTTTTTTTTTTTTACAGTGTATTCTCGTCGGAACCGTACTCTAGTACGACAATTATTTGATTTTATATTAAATTTTAAAAATGTATTAGGGTTTTTTGGACCACCCTCACCCTGTGTATATTGAATAGGAAAATGGATAAAAATGTCTTGTCTTTCATTATTACTAATATTCCAAACTCTTATTGTTCAAAATTGAAAGGAAAAATTCTGCCTTAGAAAATTTAAAAGATCCAAAAAACACATTTATCTTAAAATCGTCAAATTAGATTCCCCAGTTATCAGTTTGTAAAGATACATATATACGTATATTCAAATGAAAATAACTTTTATCTCATTTATTTATCTAAATATCTTATTTACAAATTCTTTACTCTACATACGTTGATTTACCAACAGCTTAAAATTTTCTGAGACTATCTCTCTCGCCAGAATCAATTATAACTGAATTATGCAGCTGTATAAATAAAACATTATAAATCTAGCACTCAAGTTGAGTGGGTTTTAATGTACGCATTGCGCCGTTACACTCCGTAAACAGACCAAATTACGTTCACTTACCACAAATCAGGCTGAATTGCTTTAAAGCATACTTACATCGTGACTTTAAATCGTTTGTCATATACAACGCCGGCCGTTTGTTCATATGAGTTATGATTCATCAAGTTTCTTGCATTCATTTAAGCACAATAAATTCGAAGTACTTCAGCATTCATGTTTGAATCTTGCAAATTCAGTCATAAATTCAAACATTCTCATAAATTCAAATGTAATTGATGAAAATGAAATATGTTGTTTATTTCTCAATGTAATCGACATGCGGTTTACTAAAGATGAGTGTTTGGAGCGATTATTTATAACTGATTATGTGGTGTGCTCGAGAAGTTAACATAATTACAGATTTTAGTGCAATCTTTATGTATTGTACTCTAGCTTTTCTAATTTAACTACTTATTTAGAATAAATGTTGTTTCAATGAAAATTTGAGAAAATATTGAAATATTGTCCAAACTAGCACGTGACTTTTCTGTAGAAATATAGAATAATATTTTGGCGCTTTTTATTAAAGATTAAAAAATCTGTAATTACCATGTTACGCACTGTTGAATTCAGGAGGTGGCCTGGGCGGCATTCTCTTTTCCCTCCCCTTTGAGCAATGAGATGACCTCTTCCCGGAAGATATGAGATTTTGGATTTTCAAAGGTTAAGAAGTACAATTTCCATCCCGGAACTTTATAATCCCCCCCCCCCCCTTCCCAGAAGCCACAGAAATCCTCGCGGAGAAAAAGTGTCTGAATTCAACATTGATGTTACGGATTAAGTATAAAGCATTTTCAATTCTCCCGTGCATACGTTACACTAAAATTGAAACGTAAAAAACAGAAAATTTGAAAAGTTAGGAAATATGTTTACCAGAAATGTGAAACAATCTTGTTATTCGAATTTACTGATTGGATTGGAAATATAGAAAAAAAAATAATTCTTGTGAGGGGAAGAAGAAGTTTTCGAGGTAAAATGCATTTCCTGAGGTTCTTCATATTTTGTATCATTTGAAATTCAACATATCAATACTCATGAGAGAACCATTTCGTATCAGGATTTTGAAATAGAAAAATATTTGCAGTTTAGCACTGCATCATATAAAAAACAAAGAAAACGGTAATAGTAAATAAAATTAACAATAAAATAATATACTACAATAAAACATTCGTAACGGATATTCCCGAATAAGGAACAGGTTTCCAATCCACATTCCCAAAACTTAAATTTTTATATGTTTGATCTCTGAATAACGGACAGTAAATTTGGCGAAAAGGGATGAGAAATTATTTTATAGCAAGGGAAAAAAAACTAAAAAACCTCTAAATTTATCAGGGCAATTTGTCAAAAATTTTGTGATCACAGATAAATGTAGGGGGGGTGTACTGTGGAAAATCCCCTGTCCCTCTAGATTAATCTGAAATCACAATACATCGCCCCCCTCCGGGAAATTAAAAAAATTTTGCCTTAAAAAAAAGGCAAAATACAGTAAACAGCTACACAATATTGTTCTAAAAAATGATGATTTAAAAGGATTAAAACTATTAACAGAGTTTAAATTTCACATTGAAAAACAAATTACATCTAATCGCAAGCAAAAGCAAACTTTTGTAACCGATTTTTTTCCTAAGAATGTAATAAAAAGTAGATAAAAGTATGCACAATTTTATTTCAGTTTTATTGCTTGAACAAATAACTTTAATTTCTGATTAATTATATAATAGATCTTTTAGGACATATAAAAGTCAACTAATGAAACCTTAAGCACTTCTTTACAATTTTTGAATTTCTGAAGTTTTCCAAATGGCGGACAGTTTCCGCACTTACGAGGTATCCGTTATTTAGAGGTTTTACTGTATAGCGAGATTGTAAAAGAGTATGAAATTGGAAAAATTTGGATGTATTAGTAGCTACATACATTGGATGTATTAGTAGCTACATAGGGGCTACATACATTATGAAATTTAGAAAAAAAAATGGATTTCTTTGTTTTTTAAGGAAATTAAATCGTTACAGCGTGTATAAAATTATTGTCAGATATTAAAAGAGATATAAACTAAAATGTGGGCGCACACACAAAACGTGACTTTCCGTATACTACGTTTTTCAACATGTGCTGTATTGAAAAATTTTTTAAAAAAAATTGGATAAAATTAGAGCTCATCTATGCATAGTTAAATTGTATAAGATATCCAACGAACAATTTTTTGAAAAATTCTATCATAAAAAATGGGATTTCATTTTCAAAATAGCGCAGTTTTATTATTTTTCATAAAAAAAAAAAAAAAAAAAAAAAAGGCTGATGTTTTTTATTTTACAAAAAAAACCCCTGAGATTTTTAATGATTTTTTTTTTTTCTATGGCAAATTGGAATGTTGCTCGTCGAGTCCGACTAGTTTGGTATAGGTTAAAGCGGCTGCAGATTTCCAACATAATAAATGATTAAATTTAATAACAAAAATATTTTTAAATACTCGAAGTAATAAAACACAACGTGCAATTATTATTTTTTCGATTGATTTTACTCCCTTCTTAATAAAAAATTCCAAAATATATAAAATTTTGCAGCCGAGAAATATATATAATCCCTTAAATTTAGGTATGGCGAGATCCAAAATAATTTGCATTTTTCCGCCGGGCGGCAAAATTTATATACTTTTTTCTTTGGCCAAGCAGTGTTATTAAAAAAAGTCAGTGTTATTAATAATAATGTCTGATATCTAGTGAAAGTGAGTCATTAGTCCCCCTTTTGATCATATTTGAGCATTGTCGTTTTAGTGATTGTCGTTTTCGTGACTGTTAAAAGACGCCTGCTTAAAAAAAAGATAAGATGTAGTTTGCCGGTAGTGAAAGATATTATAATCAGGTAGAGCAGTTAGACTGGCGCCAAAAGGAAGATATTTTATCAATTGCTAATTTTTTAGATCACATTTGCTCTGAGTCACAATAAAATCATCCTGTATAGAGTCATATGATTGATATATCGAGTTCATCAAATAGTTAAGGATGTTCTCAAATCCAAAAAGGCAAATTTAAGACATAAGCTTTAATTTTTTTTTTTTTTTTTTTTTTTTTTTAGTCATGTATGAAACTAGCATGTATTATTGTTCAGAAACTATCTAGCCAAACTTCAGTTTAAAAACTCAATAGATTTTTCAGAAAATAGTGTCGAAGTGGGCGTTTTGAACTGACTTTCCGCGCGAGATAAGAAAAGAGCCAAAACGGGGGGGAGGGGGAGATCACCTTGTTGCGTGACCAAAAAATTTGTAACTCAATAAGTAGTTTGTGGATCAAAAAATAGAAAATTGAGTTCGATTCCAAGTCGCCTTCATGCTCAGGCTTTTAATTTTAAAATGTGTCAAAACATTTTCCGCGCGTTGAAGTACATATTCAAGAAATATTTTGTGAATGAAAAAGAAAGAAATATCTTTTAATTAGAATACACAGAAAATATATGTTAAAACTATTAATTTCCTAAGAAGAAATAAGAATTTTAAAAATAAGAATGCTTCCATGATTTTACTATTAGTAAAGTGAATTTCAAATCTTACTGACAAAAAACGAAGGAATCCCCATTAAAATTGCACAATTATGTAGATGTAAAGTAAATTTAAATTTAAATTTCATTTTGCGTCATTGTTTGTGCTTGCTTGAGTATTTGAAATGAAATATTTCTATTTTATTGCTGTTGTTATTATAACTATAATATAGAACATAGCAACGTTCATTAATTGAATATTTTATTGAAAATAATCAAGAAAAAATTTAAATTTTTAGTCTATCATTTTGAAAATTGAGCGTATTTTGTTCTGGGAAGTTGTTCTTAAATTTAAAAAATAATAATGATGAAATTATTATTTTATTTATTTTTTTAAGCAATTATAACGAAAGGGATAAATATTATTATCCGCCAACTTTGCGTCACGGTACTTAGCATAATTGGGATTTGTGTAATTTGACACTGACGTACCCAAAAGATGACAATGGTATTGTAAGGGGAAAAAATGCAATGCAGGTAATTAAAAAGTACTTGATGTTATCTTTGTATTGTCGATGAAACATTTGGCATGCTTTTACGCCCGCTTAAGGGGCATCATATTACAAGAAAGGATAAAATAATTTGTACATATTTGAAATTTTCCCGGTATATGTGAATTTCTATAACCTTCAGAAAAAATCTATTAGCTTCAATCATCCTTGAATTTCAATAATAAAAATTTACTTTTCGAAATAACATATTATAACATTTTATAATAATTTATTTTTCAGTAATAATGATAATAATACGGGGTTCAGGTTATCACCTAATCATCTACTACTTTCGTTCACAGTTCGCAGCACAACTAGGACTCGTGTAATTTGATATTGGACTATAGGGGAAAATGACAAGGACAGTGGTTTTTAGAGAAATTATATGCATAAATGAGGTTGCAATACAAGTAATTAAAATGCTGTTGATAATATCTTGCTGTTTTACCCCAACCCGTGAATCTTTTGGAGTACTTCGTAACAGCTTTTGGTATATCAATGTACTGAAAAGAAAAAATAAAGATGTATAGAAAAAGTTTAATTTTTGCAACAGTTTGCAAAATTTTTCATGACTTCCAGGATTTTTTCATTTGAAAATAAAATTAAACACGCGAACGGAGAAATCACGTACATTAAATGCAATTAGAAGTTTTTCTCATCCCAAATGACAGATTATTTTTTATTGTGAAAATCAGGAAAATAAAATTGGTGAACAATTCTACGTTATAGCTGACTTTTTCAGTAAAAAGCTGAGTTGTACAACTTTTACAATTGCAAATTATACTGTCGTAGTTAAAAAAAAAAAAAAAAAGAAGAAGAAGCAGAATTGTTGTTTTTAGCATATAATGTGTTTGATTATCACTAAGTCGTCAAAATGTTCGTAAAATCAAAGCAGAATTGTTGTTTTTAGCATATAATGTGTTTGATTATCACTAAGTCGTCAAAATGTTCGTAACATCATGCTGCAAAGGTTTGACACTGGACGTCTTTGTTAATAGATGAAATATATATATATATATATACCTAACATAATAACCTTTATATTTATATACCTAAACAAACATATTTAGGCGGTATACAAATATCCTACTCAGAAACATCGTAAGACATTTTCTGACTCACTTATTAAACGTAGAGACGTAAAATGCCAGGTCAGACTACTGAAACGATTTCGAATCGAAAACAGTTTTTCATTTTTTGATAAATAAAGTATAAGCAACTGTGGTCACGTGACGGCCGGTTTTATCCCTTTCTCTTGTTGTCGCATCCGAAAATTAGGTCCAAAAAAGCCCACTTTGACAGTATTTTCTGTTACATCTGTTATCGGTCCGGTTTTCTCTAAGTGGTTAGGCAGCCATTTTAGCGGTACACCGTTCTGACCATTTATCAGCGGCCCATAATGAAACATTTCCTGCCTTCATAATCTGACTCTGATTGAAACATTTGAAGCGTGAGAATTGAAATTTGATGGATGCCCCCTTTTCAAACATGCCATTTTCTGGCCCCCCACGACAATGCAAGATCCGGGCGATTAATTTGAATAATAGATGGTGTTATTCGCGCAACATTAGAGAAAGAGGGAATTGCGTGAATTGTAGATTGGCATCATATGCAAAGATACATCTAAATTATTGAAAATTTAGGGAAATCACTGGCGAAACAGGATTTAGTTTCACAGATCCCGAAATCGCATGAAGGAACTATTTCAGTCACGCTAAAACATCCACACGCTAATGTTAATCCTATGGTAGACTTTTTAAAAATATCTCGTTTTTAAATCAATTTTTTTCCCTATTTGTGTTATTGGGAATATTCTACACAACAAAAAAAGCAGATTTTTAACTATACACTATATGACCAAAGGTAACCGGCCACTTGCGATTTTAGACATTTTATTAAATATCTGAAAAAATACATGAGGTATTATCCAGGAAATTCTAAGCGTGTAAGCATAATAGTACAGGTCATACATTTCCGTTAAGATTTTTTACCGAAACTCCGTAGGGGACTTTCAATAAATTGGAAAAAAAAAAAAGAATATCTTTTGGATAATCCTGTAAAACTAATATAGCAAAAGCGTTTAAACTATAGATTATGATTAATTGGCTTATTGTAATACACTGTATTCATTTTTAAGTGGAAAACATGCATACTTGTGGAAAAATTAGGATTTTTTTTTTTAACTTTCCAAAATTTTTCCTAGTTTTTTGCTTATAATTTGCAGAGTTCTTAATATAAAATAATGTTCTTTTTCGAAAATATGACAAATAACATTGTACAGAATACTCTGTTAACAAAACTGAAAAATAACGAAAACTGTATGAACAATGAGCAGATTTACTAAATAATTTTTTAATGCAAGTGCCTGAACGCTATCAAAATTTCATTTGCATATTGTGTTAGTTAAATGTATGGAGCAACTTTTGTGAAAATCTCAGAAACATAGTTTGAAAATTCTGAAAGTGATCGTAGATAGAATAAGCTCAAAATCTACTGTTCCCAAAATGAGACAAAAAGTTGAGGGGCTGTATCCATACATCCATTGATTATAGGGTCAATATAGAATACACAATATAGCACATACTTAACCCCCACATACTTGGATACAACTCCTCCTTTTTTTGCTTCATTATGGGAACAACGGATTTTCAGCTTATTCTATCGACGATCATTTTCAGAATTTTCAAGCTATGTTTTTGAGACTTTACAAAATTTGCTCTATACATTTAGCTAACAGAATATGCAATTAAAAAGTAAAAGAAAAACATTTAGTAAACCTGCTCATTTTTCATATAATTTTCATAATTTTTCAATTCTGATTAAAGGATATTGTGTACAATGTTGTTTGTCATATTTTCGAAAAAAAAAAAAAAAAAAAAAAAGAGCATTATTTTATATTAAGAACACTGCAAATTATAAGCAAAAAAGTTGGAGAAATTTGGGACTGTTTTTATAAAAATCTTAATTTCTGTTCGAGTATTCATGCTATCCAGACAGAAAAGAATACAGTTTATTATAATAAGACACTTAATCATAATCTACAGTTTGAACGCTTTTGCTACATTAGTTGTGACCAAGTTATACAAAATATATTCGTTCTTTTCCAATTTATTGACGGTCCCCTATGGAGATGGAGTTTCGGTAAAAAATCTTAACGGAAATGTGTGACCTGTAATATTATGTTTACACACTTAGAATTTCAGGAAAATTCCTCACGTATTTCTCTAGATATTTAACAAATTGCCTAAAATAGCAAGTCGCCAGTCACCTTTGGCCATATAATGTATGATTTTATATACAAGATCTATTATTATTCATGCTTCGCAACCGGTTTCGGAAGTGAAAGTATCCCCATAGAAAAAACAATGCAATAAATAAATAAATAAATAAAAATAATAATATGAAACGAGATATTTTGCGAAAAATTCTTCTAAAAAATTACCAATGTGAGCAGAGCAGATGCATGTATTCGGGTGAGAAAGTAGCCTCTGATCAAAATTTGCATTGCTCCGATCGTCAAAACGAGTATTTTTGACACAATTACGAGCTCATTTTCATTTCTATATACATGAAGTTTTCTGATATTCGCCTTCGTTTCCCGAAAAATCAAACATATCACCTATTTTCCAATAAATATAAAACTTGCTTTATTTTAGTCGAATATTACTCGTTTACAACCTTTTCAAGCTCAAAAATCTATTCAAACTCTAATTTTGTTAGATTTTTCGAAAAAAGGTAGTTCAACTTTTAAAACAAAATAATAATAGCATTTTTTTTTTTTTAATTTTTAAATTCATTGGAACTCAAATCCGAATATCTCAAAAATTTAAGGGTGCTCTGCTAAACAAGCGCAAAACGTTTTGACACATTTACAAATTCATTTTTTAAACGGAAAGATGTAAAATTGCAAAGACTGACTATGGAAGCGATTTCGAATCGAGCTCAGTTTTCCATTTTATGATAATAAAATTGCCTATTGAGTTATAAACTATTTTGATCACGCAATCCCACGATTTTCTCCCTTTCGTAGACTGTTTTTCTATTTTTGTCTGAAAATGCTTTTCAAAACGTCATTTTTGATGGCTTGTTCTGAAATAGCTATCGCATTTTTTAAAAAAACAGGACAATGAATGCAATTAGATAGCTTGTGAACAACAACGCTTGCTAGTTTCATGCATTCCCGAACAAAAGTAAATTAAAACTCATATCACAAAGTTGCCCTTTTTGATTTAAGAAGGTTGTTTGTTCTCAACTGCTCCGCTCAACAAGCGCAAAATGTTTTGACACATTCACAAATTCATTTTTTAACAGAAAGATGTAAAATTGAAAGGTCTGACTATGGAAGCGATTTCGAATAGAACTTAATTTTCCATTTTTTTAATCAATAAATTACCTATCGAGTTCTAAGCTGTTTCGATAACGTGATCACCCGTTTTTCTCCTGCTTTTCGACCGGTTTTTCTGCTGTCGTCGGGAAATGTGCTCAAAAACGTCCACTTTGAAAGCTTGTTATGAAAGATCTATTGTGTTTTTAAATAAAACAGAAAATTGAGTGCAATTAGACAGTTTCTGAATAACAACACCTGCTATTTTCATGCATTTCGGAACAAAAATAAATTAAAGCATACGTCACAAAGTTGTCCTTTTTGATTTAAGAACAGCCTTAAGGGTGTATTCGAAAAAACGCTTTTCCACCTTCCAATCTTGATATTCAAAATTGAGATTTCAGATTTCAGCAATCTACCATTAAACTGTTGCTTTCACTGAAACAGATGACCAAATTTGTGCAGATGTTGTGCAAAAGTTTTTTTTTTTTTTTTTTTTTTTTTTTAATTTTTAGTAAAATTCAGTATAAATTTGCTGAAATTTTTGGACGTTTAAAATTGAAATTTTTTATTTTAAGCAATGAAACTATTGCCAAACTTGTTGCTTTTTATGAAATAGGATATTTTGTGACTATACAAAGGTTTCCAGCTTTCTAGTGGAATGTAATAAATTATTTTTCATCCTTAAAATTAAAGTTATGTTTTTTAAATATTGCTGAAAGCTATCAAACTCTTAAATTTTCATGAAGCATTAATCTCTGCAGTCTATAAAATTGTTTCGAAAATTTCAGTAGAATTTAGTAAAATATTTTTGACCTTCAGGTGTAATATTGTGGATTTTAACCATTATTAAATTGTTTTCCTTGAAACTTTATCTCTAATTAGACTATGAAATTTTGAAAAAAAAAAAAAAAAAAAAAAATAGCTACATTCAGTGTAACTGAGTAAAATTTTGCAGAAATTTTATGGCTAAGCATTGCAAACTATTGCCGAATTGTTGCTTTTCCTAAATCAGAATCTCTGCAGACTATAAAAATGCTATCAAAATTTTTTGTTGAATTTAAAAAACTGTTATTAATTCTTATAGTTGAAAATTTGCGTTTTAAACTTTGCAGAAAATTGCCAAACTGTCGATTTTTCTATAACATAATCTCTGCAGGCTATAAAAATATTTCCAAAAATTTTAGAAAAAAAAATAGTTGAATAATTCTATTCTTCAAGAATAAAATTTCGGGTTTCAAACAGTATTAAACAATATTAAATTACTGTTTTCCCTATAACATGATATAAAGGCTATAAAAAGGTATCGGGAAGTTTTGGAAAAATTTAATAATACAATTTTTAGGCGCATAAGAATGAAAATTTGCAAAAATTCGTCAAACGAATTTATGTATAAATTCGTATGAATACGAATACGAAATACGTATGAATTCGTCAAACGAATTTCCTTGACATAGCAGAATAATCGTTCAAATTGGGGTGTAAAACGTATTTGTCGCATGATCTAAAATGTTCACAACTCAATAGGTAATTTATTGATAAAAGAATCGAAAATTCAGTTCGATTCCAAATCGCTTCCATAGTCAGGCTTCTTAATTTTATTGTTTTCTGCTAAAAAATTAATTTGTAAATGTATCAAAACGTTTCGCACTTGTTGAGCAGAGCAAGGGTTAAGAAATAAAAGCAGAGGTCAGTGTTCTTGGGAACACCCTGTATATATAATTTTTTAAGTTATTTTCGTGCACTTAGATGAGCATTTATTTATTAAAATACTTTGTGTTAAAAGTTGTTTTAACACCAAATTTAATCAATATTAAATCTCTCACTTTCCAATAATTGAGCGCCAAAATAATTTAAAAAAGAGTGGTTATTTTGATGTTTGATCATCGGGGAGAAAAAATTAATTAATAGTTTTTCAAGGCTATCAAACGCGGTCGGAAGGTAATAAAGTTCATTGAAAAAACGCTTAACGTTTAATGGAATAAAGGGTTCCAATAAGCAATTAACGCTTCTTCTGTATTATTTAAGAAGAGTTTTCGAAGTTTACTTGCTAAGTTTTTAAACAAAAACACTTAATGTTTCTTGGTGAAGACGTTTTTTAATGTTCCAATATATTTATAAACTTTTTCAGCCACTTTTGGATTAAATTATAAATATATTTTATAAAGCATCTTGAATAAAAAAACATTAATACAGATTAGGTTGATAGTTAAGGGAGACCGGGACAATTTTTAAAATAATTTTTATTTATTGAGTTAAAATCTTGAAGTTTTTTGTGAGGATTGACTATATTGTTTGTAAATAAATCACATGATAAAACTTCTAATAGATATTTTAAAAAATTAAATTTAAAATTTGTTAAAAAAGTGGGGTAATTTAAAATCATTATGAATCGAAATATTATTTGTAGAATTTCAATTGTTTTTCATTTGAATAAGCAGAAATATGTCAGCTTTAATTTTTACTTATGTTTTTTTTAATGTGAATTTAAATAAAAATTAAAAATCTTTGACGTATGAATTACGAAAAAAACTGGTAAATTAATATTAAAATATTTCAAGGAATACATAAATGTCTGCGTGCTATCCGTTTATTTATTGATTCAATTAAAAGTGTTTGTCTTGCAAATTTTCCGTACAATTTTTTCAATGTATTCATATTAAATAATTCATTTTACCGCCACTATCACTATAGCTTAAAAAAAGGGAGGGTTTGCATCCATAAAACTGATTTTGAAGATTTCGCAATGACTGATTAGAATTTCTTTAAGGGATCTCTAGCCTTACTTTTTACCTGACTGTAACAAAATATTGTAACAAAACTATTGATTCAAGAGCCTCCTAAAATATTGATAATGATATAAAACTAACGTATCTTGAACGTATACTTAATTTGTAACTAATTAATTTATTTAAAATTGATGAATTTTCCATTAAAAAAATTACTTTTCTTTTCATTTTGTAATTTAAATTAAAGTCTCAAATAAATGAATAAATTTATAAATTATTTGCAAAAGAAGTACATGTTCAAGATACATTTGTTTTACATCATTTACAATATTTTTAGGGGTCCTTGAACCAATAGTTTTGCTACAGACTTAAATTTTATGCATTCATGTTTTATAGGATTTGAGAAAAAAAAAATTTATGTACCATGTAAATTGCACCCCCGGACTTCTGTGACCCCTTTAAGAATTCAAAAAAGAAACTATATTTAACTTTTTTTCTTTACTTGGGGGGGGGGGGGGGGAGGTAAGGTTCGGAAGAGCTGGACTTATTATTATTATTATTATTATTATTATTATTTTAAATATTTTAACTTTAAAAAAATTTTTTATTGTAAAAACGCATTTAGATGACCCACCCATAGATGGAGAGTTTTATATTTAAAGGTTGAATTATATGTGTCCTATTTGAAGGGACTGAGAGCTAGGAAATCGTTCCTTAAATATATTCATCCTTAAAGGCTATTCTCAAATACAACTGGCTATAGCATTAACTGACACATTTCGGAATTACTAATGAAATTGACAGGCTTTCTTAATCAGAAACTATATGTATTCGAAAATTCTATCTTTCTTTCTTTCTTTCTTTTGCATTATTTAAAGATTTCGGATGTGACAGAATGGGAAAAAATGCTGTAATGAAAAAACGATCGTTTTAAATTTGAGATATTTATGGAACAATAATAAAAAACTGTTCGATTATACATTATTTCAACAATCCTGCCTGCAAATGCATGTTTTTATGTTTAAAAATAAATAGATAAATTTATAACGATTTATTTATTTATAAATAATAAACGATCCATTTGAAATTTTCGCAATAGTTAAGTGGAAGAAAATATACATATATTTTTAAACTGCCTTAAGAGTTTTCAGTTTTCGTAATCCTATAGTCAAAAAGCGAACATATCTAGAGTATCCGATAATTTACGTCTAGACAGGTAGAGTTAATTAAGTATTTCCTGTGATGATAACTTGATATAAGTTTATATGAATCACAATGATATTTTATCTTCCCTTTATTTTTATTTTTTTTTTCAGATACAGCTGATATATATACGTATATGTATATATACCTTCAAACACTACAAGAATCGATGATTCCATCCTGATTTTAAGGAGAGAGTGAACCTTAGTGCCTTATTCAGATATATAAAGTGCCTTTGAAACAATTCGTTTAGAATAGCCACTATCCTTTGTGCCTTTTTGACTGTGCCTTTTTTAAAACTTCTTTTCAAGTGTGATTTACGAAATTATTAAAGTGCCTTCAAGTCTTCTGCAAATCAGATTTTTACTAAAAGTAAGTCAATTTTGCTACTATTATTCAACTTATGAATTGTAATGTTCTTTTCTTTTCTTTCCCTTTTTTCTCTTTAGTTGCTTTGAACAAAAGATCCTTTTAAAATTATTATCTGAGATTTGATGAAATTTTATTACTATCATTCAATATATGAAGCGTGATTTTCTTTTCTCGTCTTTCTCTTTAGTTGTTTTGAATTAAAGGTACTTTTTAAATTATCATCTGAGATTTCTTTAAATTTTACAATTGTCGTTGTATGTATAAATCGTGGTTTTCTTTTCTCTTTAGACGTTTAGATCTAAAAATCATTTTTAAATTATCATCTGTGACTTGATGAGATTTTACTACTACCATTCTATGTCTAAATCGTGATTTTTTTTTCAAAAGAAATAAATAAAAAATAAATTAACGTCTGAGATTTGATGAAATTTTATTACTATCAATCACTCTTATGTATGAATCGTGATTTTATTTTCTTCTTTCTCTTTAGTTGTTTTGAAATTAAAAATAATTTTTAAATCATGACCTGAGACTTGGTAAAACTTTACTGCTATCATTATTCTATGCATGAATCATGTTTTTTTTTTTTTTTTTTTTTTCTGTCTATTTCTCTTTTTGAATTGCAATTTTTATTTCTCGTTTTTCTCTTTAGTTATCTTACACAAAAAATTATTTTTTAATTATCGTATGTGATTTGACAAAATTTCACTACCATCATTCTCTTTACGAAATTTGATTTTTTTTTTTCTAATTATCACCTCAGATTTGATGAAATTTTACTATTGTCATTCTATACATAAATTGTGTGTGGTTTTTTTTTTCTTCCTTTTCTTTCTCTTTAGTTGTTCTGCACAAAAAATTGTTTTAAAATTATCTCTGAGATTTGATGAGATTATATTCATACTATCATTCTAGTTATGAATCGTCTTATCATAACTAGATAGAATTATCATCTTTTCTTTCTCTTTAGTCGCTTTGGACAAAAAAATTTTAATCCTCATTTGAGATTTGATGAAATGTTATTTTCTAATATAACAGACACGGACAATAAGACACGGAATTTTGGATTTCACATTTTAAAGGGAAATAACAGATTTTCATGATGAAAATCATAGTTTGAAATATGAATTAGCTAATAAATAATTATCTATTGAAATCTTCTCATAGGTTAACATTGGGATTTCACTATCAAAGAATTTTGTAAACTATTTGATTATTTATTTATTAGAGTTATTAAAAATGCATGTGAATTCTCAAAAGTATTAAAAAAATAGCCTGTTTTGAATTAAAAAAAAGAAGACTTCAATCTATTTTTTTTTTAAGTTATGGGACTCCACCTTCCACCCCCCCCCCCCAAAAAAATAAATAATAATAATAAACAGGAACCATAACCCTCTTCTAAATATATAAATAGAGGGCCTGACCCGCCTTTGCATACCCCTCATTTAACTTCTAGCAAACAAAAAGGTATTTGTATTATGAGACAATTTTGTGAAAAAGATTTTAGTATGTTGGTTACCTTTATTAAAGTGTTTTATTATATGGAATTATGGCTATTTTCCCAATAAGGATACCCAGAAAATCTTAAAAATGACAATGGAATGCATATTAAGCTTTAACCCATTGATTCTAAAATAGTGAAATTTAAAGGAAAGTGGATATTTTGAAACATAAGTATATCCTAAAGCAGCCATATTATTTTTTTTCTCTCTCTTGAAGACCGCAAACGCATCTTTGTAATATTAGATGCGTCGTAATAAACTATTATACTTTTATAATAATCTAAAAAAAATAAAAATAAAAATAAAAAAAATCATGAAAATAGAGAAATAATAAAAATATTAGAACAAAGCAATGTAACAAAATTTACATAGTCAGTATTAACTATTAACTAATGAATAAGAATATAAAATTATTGAAATCAATATAGTGAAAATAATTTTTGAGTAAAATGTGTATACAAATTTTTCTCTCAAATCTGATATGGAGAAACCCATAAATTATGTTACGCTTGGAGAAGGGGGGGGGGGGGGAGAATCTTAAAATAAAAACACTAAAAATCAGCAGATTAAAATTTAGTTATTTCCAAACTAATGTATTTTGTGTTCATAAAGTAAAGATAAATTTTAAAACCAAACATACTATTGAATTCCTTTCAATTTCCAAAGTACTGATGTTTTTAATCGCTCTTTCATACTAATATTGTATTACGAATTTAATTTAATTTATTTTAATTATAATTATTGTTGTAAACCTTAATCTTATTCCATGCAAAATATGTACACAAATAAATTTTTTATTGTTATTCTTACAAAAGTCACTAAAACACACAGCTAAAGTATAAAAATAAAATTTGAAATATGATCCATGACAAAGTGTTTTATTTCTGAACTGCATATGTATATATAGTATGATATGTGACAAGCAGATGAGTGTGACGAAGTGTGACACTTTGTGACTAAAGGGGGGGGGGGTCAGGGGAATGAAATATATTGAAAAAAAAGTGTTACATCATTTATGGACAGTCCCTATAATTATTAAAACAAAATGCCGGCACTAAAAAAAAAAAAAAAAAAAAAAAAAAAACATTAAAAATTTGTTAGAAACAATAAGTAATGGCAAATAATCAATTTTACAAAGATCTAAAATTATATTTCATTAACTATTTTACACATGGATACATTTATACTGTTGAAAAGTTGAAAGTTAAAATAAAAAATTCATTCAAAATCGTATATTCACTTGTAGATAAAGTAACAGTAATCGTATATTCACTTGTAGATAAAGTAACAGTAATCGTATATTCACTTGTAGATAAAGTAACAGTACGTGTTATTTATTTATTTTTTTCTATCTTGTATAAAAGTGGTAATTTTCTATTAAATTCAATGGTTCATATATTGTAAAACAGTTAATGGTTATGCATGGTAATCTGCCTTCTATTTCTCTTCAAACTTCAACTGTTTTTAATAATATGATTGTAAAAATACTGGTTTCATTGGTTCTTTTATTGGTATTGTCTGAATAACTTTGGATGTATTTATAAAAGTATTTATATACATATACATATACATATATATATAGATAGATAGATAGATAGATAGATAGATAGATAGATTCATTATTTTATCAGCAAAAAGAAGATTTTTTTTCCTTTTCGAGAATTATAAATTTAGATGCTCAAATCTATATCTGATACAAAAAGAATTTTTCAATTCTGTAGCTTCTTTGTAGAGATATAAGCTATTTGTAAAAACGATATGTATTTATTCAGTTTGTTTTATTTAAAATACTGTTTTCCCAAAATTAAAAATTTTGCACATGTCTATGTTTGAAACGTTTCATGCGCAGTCCAAATTATCAGATTCTTTTAAAATTTATGTTTTATATTCTCTGTACAATAATAAATAAATGTTAGCATAAAAAGTTGCATTTCAGGAATATTTTAATATTGGAATTGATGTGAATATGGAAATATATAGTTACCTTTTTTTGGAAAAATCAAGGATAATTATCAAAATATTTTTTCTACTTATATATTCAGTGAACGTTTACAATTCATGCCATCATAAAATGTAAAATATAAAAAGTATTTCATAAATGAATATTATCAGACTTTATGCAAAAGTAATGTGCATGGGGCATTTAGAAAAATACATTTTTTTTTGTTATTTTAAAAATTTAAAAACTGCATAATTTAAAAACTTTTTATTATTTTATTACCAAATTTTGAATATAAGATTTTGAGTTTACCATTAACATGATTGCCAATTTTCAAATGAATCCATTGAAAAGAGAAGGAGTTATGTTGTTATATATTATTTTTAATGTCCACTGTCCCTTTAATCATATGCAGTAGATTTTTGATTGGAAATTTGACTTAATTTGTAAATCGAAGAAAAAAGAATATCATCAGTTTGCATTTAGGAGGGAAGAAGAGGGGGCATATTTCAAAAACTGGGACATTATTATATATTTTATTAAATTTAATATACCGCAAAAAAGTTTGAAATTTTATTATCTATTGCAATTTCTGTAATGTTATATTACCATAGTTATTCGATAAATGTAATATGTTACTTAACTGTGTTTACTTAAGTGTTTTATATTTAGTGATAAATAATATGTTATATTTCAACAATAATTTTACTTTCAGAGAAAACTTCAACTTAAAAAAGAAATATATAAAATGTTAAAAGAGTAAATATTTTAGAATAACAGTTTTAAATGTTATTCTCTGTAGCTCTTGATTAAAAATGTAATATTTCATCACTTAATTTAGTGTTTTATATTTAGTAATAAACGATATGTTATATTTTAACAATTATTCTACTAGTAGAGGAAATTTTTAACGCAAGTTTTAAATTGAGATGTTTAAAAAATAAATATTTTAGAAAAAGTTTTAAGTGGTGCTTTCTACCGTTGTTAAGTAAAATATAATGAGTCACTTAATTTAATGTTATATAATTAATAATAAATAATGTGTCATATTTTGACAATAATTGTACTATTAAAGAAATTTTTTAACATAAAAATCATATAAAGGTGTTTACAGCAAAAAAATATTAAAAAAGAAAAAAATATATATTTTTTCTGTCGTTATTGAGTAAAATGTAGTGTGTCACTTAATTTAGTATTTTATATTTAGTAATAAAAATAATATGGTATAAACAATAATTCTGTTTTTAGAGGAAATTTTCACCTAAAAATTATATAAAAATGTTTAAAAGAGCAAATATTTTAGGATAAAAGTTTTAAATGATATTATCTGTATAGTTCTTAAGAAAAATACAATAGTTAATTTAGTGTTTTATACTTAATAATAAATAATGTGTTATATTTTAACAATAATTCAATTACAATTAATAATTTTAACAATAATAATACTTTTAGAGAAAATTTTTATTTAAAAATTACTCAAAAATGTTTAAAAGTTATAAATATTTTAGGATAAAAATTTTAATGCTTTTTTCTGTAGTTCTTACGTAAAATGTAATATTTCACTTATTTTAGAGTTTTATGTTTAATAATAAATGATGTGTTACACTTTAACAATTATTCGACTTTTACAGAAAATTTTTAATGTAAAAATTAGTATAAAGATGTTTGAAACGATAAATATTTTAGAAAAAGTTTTAAATGATATGTTCTGTAACTTTAAAGCAAAATGTAATATGTCACTTAATTTAGTGTTTTATAATTGGCAATAAATGATGTGTTACATTTTAATAAATTCTACTTTTAGATGAAATTTTCATTTAAAAATTATATTACGAAGTTTAAAAGGATAAAATATTTTAGGATAAAAGTTTTAAATGCTAATTTCTGTAGTTCTTAAGTAAAATGTAAATATTTGACTTAATTTAGTATTTTATATTCAGTAATAAATGATGAGTTATATTTTAATAATAATTCACCTTTTAGAGGAAAATTTTAATGTAAAAATTATTCTAAAGATGTTTAAAACGATAATTAATTTAGAAAAAGTTTTAAATAATATTTTCTGTAGCTATAAAGTAAAATGTATTATATCACTTAATTTACGGTTTTATAATTGATAATAAATGATGCGTTATATTTTAACAATAATTCTACTTTTAGATGAAATTTTTATTTAAAAATTATATAAAAATATTTAAAAGAGTAAAATATTTTAGAATAAAAGTTTTAAATGCTATTTTCTGTAGTTCTTATGTAAAATATAATAATTCACTTAATTTTGTATTTTATATTTAGTAAGATATGATGTGTTACATCTTAACAATAATTCTACTTTTAGAAGAAATTTTTAATGTAAAAATTACTATAAAGATGTTTAAAACGATAGCTATTTTAGAAAAAGTTTTAAATGATATTTCCCGTATCTATAAAATGAAATGTAATATATAATATAACTTAATTTAATGTTTTATAACTGCTAATAAATAATGTGCTATATTTTAACAATAATTCTACTTTTAGAGAAAATTTTCATTTAAAAATTACATAAAAATGTTTAAAAGAGTAAGTACTTTAGAATAAAAGTTTTAAATGCTATTTTCGTTGGTTCTTAAGTAAAATGTGATATTTCATTAGATTAATTATGAATAAATTTTTAATGAATAAATTTTTCGTGAAAGCTTGAATGGGATTAACCAAGTTGTAAATTATTTTTAGATCATGGTCTTTTTTAATTTATTTTTTTACAATAGAGAGCGTGATTTTTGTTGTTTATATCTCATTGACGCGTGTTTTTTGTATTGACCGTGAAATGATTTGAATTTTATTTTTATTTGTATTATGATTATGGATCTTATTAGACGGATCCGAAACATGTCAACGTCATTTCTTTTTAATTTTTGTAATACACTGTTAAAAATAAACCCGTGAATTCACGGTGAAACTACCGGCAGCAAAGTAGCCGAACTTTCACCGTTCCGTTAGTAGATTTTCCGTTGGGAGAAGTACTAGAAGGGAAAACTCCGTTTGAAGAATCAGTAGCTTTCCGTTACAAAGTTTGATTTTTAATAATAATAATAATTTAATATAATTAACGAATCGATTAATCGTCAAAGAATTCAAAATTACCGAGTGATTTTAAGCTGCTATGTTATTTTATTACATTATTAATATTTTGTATAATCTAGTTCACGCCGACCTGAGGATCGAACTCGGGACCTTTAGATTGCGGAACAAATCCTTACGAACTGAGCCAAAGCTGCCGATGCTGGAATGTACAAAGTATGGCTTTTATGAGTTAGTAAGAAAATCTGTTGACCTTTTTAAAGATTTCCTTTCAAATACAGGGGTTGGACAAAAATATGGAAACACCTTAAAAAAAAAAAAAAAAAAAAAAAAAAAAAAAAAAAAAAAAAAACACGTTTTCTTGCCTAATATGTTGCAGGGTACCCGTTGTTATTCAAAACAGCTTGCAGTCTTCTAGGAATGGATAAATACAGTTTCTGTATGTTTGCCAAGGGAATATTGTACCATTCTTCCTGCAAAACAGTGGCAAGTTCAGATAACGATGTTGGCGGTGGATAGCGAGATCGCACTTTCCGCTCCAACATAGATCACAAAGGTTCGATAATATTCAGGTCTGGTGTCTATGTTGGCCAGAGGAGATGCAACAATTCATCCTCGTGCTCAGAAAACCAGTCCCGGACAATGTGAGCTGTGTGAACGGGGCCGTTGTCGTCTTGGAAGATACCATCACCATTGGGGAACAAAGTTTGTACCATTGGATGGACTTGATAGGCCAAAATGTTCACATAAGTCTGAGCAGTAATACGCTCTGTCAGAGTTATTATCGTGGGTCAGAAGAGAACCACGATATGGCTGCAAAAAACCATCACCGAACCCCCATTATTCACTCTTGGCAACAAGCAGTCTGTATTATAGGCTTGAGATGGCGTTCTCCAGACGTAAACTCGGCCAACAATGTGAAAGAAGACTCATCAGACCATATTACTCTCTTCCACGGCTCTATAGTCCAGGCTTTATGACTTAAACACAATTTTTTCCTGTTACGGGCATTAGCATCACTGATGAATGGCTTTTCAATTGCAGCACGACCAGCAATTCCCTGTTTATGAAGCTCCCTTCTAATTGCTTTGGTACTCACAGGGTTTGGTAACACGACGTTCATTTCAGCAGTAACTTTTGCAGCTGTGATTTTCTTATTTTTTACGATAATCCTCCTTAATGATCGTCTGTCACGATCACTCATCACACACTTTCGTCCGCGCTGTGATTTAGCGGATGATGTTTTTCCGCATTTCAAATATGCGGAATAAATCTTCGACACAGTACCTATTGAAACACTAAAAACCTCGGCTACTTTGCTTACGGAAGCACCCACCATACGCGCGCCAACGATTTGGCCACGTTCGAAATCTGTTAACTCTGACATAATGCAATGACAACCTCACATAACAGTGTTCCAACAACGACTGAACGGTGCAGCGATTTTACGAAGTTGTATATGTGGCGTCAGTAGGCGAAAACGCCAGCGCCATCTACATAGTTCATTAAAATCAATCTTTCTTTTTAAACATGCATTTCAAAAGGTGTTTCCATATTTTTGTCCAACACCTGTATATTCCTTAGAATATTTGTAAACGGTTTATTTTATTTTATTTTAGACTGATACATAATACTTATTATTTTTTAAAACCAATTTTAATTTTTTAAATAATTTAAAATAAAAAAATAAATCACTGTTTAAAACTTGTGGTTTTTTTTTTCAATGAATGAATGAAAAAAAGTTTTTATTAACATTTTTTTTTTACAAAAAAGAAAAAAAAGGTATAGACAATTTTTTGAAATTGTCGTACACTATTTATTTATTTATTGCCTAATTAATTAAAAGATTTTGTAATAAGAAATAAGAGAAAAATAAACAGAAAAAATGCAATTTAAAAGGTATTTTTTATGTTTTCATTATTCCATGCGCAAGTGGGACCCGAACCCACAATCTGCGTTCGCGGGCGATTGGCGGTGTGGTGCCTTGACCACTCGGCCATGGAGCCCACCACACTACGCAGTGTCTCCGTTTTTTGTTTCTATTTTCATCCGTTTCGTTATTTTCAGGAAATATGATGGAATTTTGTGATTTGTAACGGAAAATGACCTTTTGTATTGAAAAGTTACCTTTTCTTTGAAATTCAAGCAAAAAATGTTCGTGAATTTCAGATTTTTTTTTTTTTTTTTTTTTTTTTTAACAGTGTACCTCTCTCAAGTAATATGAATTTTTTATTAAAAGGTGAAGTTCTTAAAATCTATTGATTTAAAAAACCTTTTAGTGTTTTATATTTAGTTGCAAATAATGTATTACATTTTAGCAATATTATATTTTAAGAGAAAAATTTTAACTTTAAAATTACATAAAAATATTCAAAATAATAAATATTTAAGAAAAAAGTTTTGAATGGTGCTTTCTGTAATTATTAAGTAAAATGTAATAAGTTATTTAGTTTCCGACATCATTATTTTATAAAATAAAATGCTTTCGAGACATTCTTGACTATAACAGCTTCAGAGATATTTACTTAATTTCGAAGCAATGGATAAAATCTTTTATTTTTTAAGATTTAAATTTAGCTATTAACAACCTGTCTTGTAAATCTTGTTTTCCCGCTACTCTCGTAATTTTTGTAAAAACAAAACAAAAAATTATCCATAATTTGATTATATTCAATAAGGTAAACTTATAAAGATCTTACAAGTACCGTTTTATTTTTTTTTCTACAAATTCCGATTTTTTTTGTAATTTTTCGAATATTCTTAGAATGTAAAAAGACAGCAATTATCTCTTACTTTGTTCTAATTAACTTTTAAAAACACGAAGATGAGCCGAAATGCTGCATGTGGATTTAATGGTTTGTTAATGTTTTTTCAGGTATATTTATGGTTATAAGGTAAAAATTGAAAGGTATTTTGAATGCTACTTTAATTCAGTAAAACATTTTCAGATTTTTTTTTTCTATTTTTGGTTTAAAAGTAAGAGGATTTTTTTTTTTAAAAATCGTTTATTTGAAAATGAAATCTTCGTTATTGAAAAGTTTCCTTGAAAAATAATTCTTTATGGAGGTGGGAGAGGGGGTTTAAAAAGGGTTGAAAATATTAAAAACAATAAATTTTTTTTCATGGCAATAAGTTTCCTTTTAATTTTATTTTTTATTTATTTTTTTTTTTTTTTTATAATTAACAGAGTATTTAATTCTTTATTGTAAGCATTCTTTATCGCTCTATTTTTTATTAATTTTAATCTTCAAATCTCGATTTTTTGTAATTTTTCCAATATTTTTAAAAAGTAAAAAGACAACAATTATATCTTACTTTGTTTTAATTAACTTTTTTAAACATGAATATAGAAATCCGTTAACTTTCCTTTTACTTTTATTTCATTAACATGCTTTATCAAACTAGTTGCGAACTCATTTAATCAACAATTAATAATTTCTTACCTGCACGAGGAAACGATCCGTAACAAAACAATCTCCACACCTTGGCACGGCATCCAATGGGATGCCTGGGACGAACTTTCCCAGCATCTCATTGGCGAGCGTAAAAGAAAAGGTGCGCGCGTGCTCCGGGGATGTTCTCCTCACCTAGCGCATCCCCTTTCAGTATTCCAGTCGCTTCGGCAGACGAAAGTGGGATTGCGCTCTTACGAATTAACGGAGATAAGAGCTTTTAAAATCCTGTGCTAAGCTGAAAACGTTACATATGGATTGGGTGGTTTGTTTATGTTGTGTCAGGTGCGATTGTGATTATAAAGGAAAAAGAAGAACACTGGCATTTTGAAGGATACTTTTAATTCTGTCAAACAGCTGCGGGAATTAATTATTTTTTAATTCAAAAGTAAGTGAAAATATTTTTATCATTTACTTGAAAATGAATTCTTTGTTATTGAAATGTTTTCTTGAAAAAAAAAAAAATAAATAAATAAATAAAATATTACAATAAGATTCTCTCACTTTATCTCTTATTATTTATTTATTTATTTATTTTCTATTTATTAGTGACAGAATTCAGAGTAGTTATACTTTTCGTGTGTTGAAAAAGTATTGTTAGTAAAATTTTTTGACACACCGATTGTGGAAAATTTCACCATTTAAGTGTAAACTAAGAAGATATAATCTAAACCGATATAAGAGCTTTAAAATTCTGTGTTTAGCTGAAAAGGTTACATATGGATTGGGTAATTTGTTTATGTTGTGTCAGGCGTGATTGTGATTATAAAGGGAAAATAAGAACACTATCATTTTGAAGGATACTTTCATTCTGTCAAACAGCTGCGGGAATTGATTTTTGTTTGTTCAAAAGTAAGATAATTTTTTTTTTTTTTTTTTTTTTTTTTTTTTTTTTTTTTTTATCATTTACTTGGATATAAATTCTTTATTGTTAAAACTTCTTCTTCTTCTTCTTTTTTTTATTTTTTTTATTTAAGAATTTTTTGTTATTGGAACGTTTTTTAGAAAAATATTTTTATTTTATTTATAAGTACCTCTCACCTTATCTCTTATTATTTATTTATTTATTAGCGACAGAATGTAGAGTAATTATTCTTTTCGTTTGTTGAAAAAGTATTGTTACCAAAGTTATTGGACGCACTGTTTATAGAAGATTTCTCCATTTAAGTGGATGTTTAATATCGGGATATGAAGTAATCGATATAAGAGCTTGAAAATTCTGTGCTTAGCTGAAAATGTTACGTATGGATTAGGTCGATTATTTTTGTTTGTGTCAGGTGTGATTCTGATTATAAAGGAAAAAGAATAACATTGACATTTTGAAAGATACTTTAATTCTGTCAAATAGTTTCAAGAATTTTTTTCATTATTCAAAAGAAAGTTAAAATATTATTTAATTATTTACTCGAAACTGAATTCTACATTATTAAAACATTTTCTTGAAATATATATATATATATATATATATATATATTTAATGTCAATAAATTTTTCTCTCACCTATCTTCTTATTATTAGAGACAGAGTGTAGAATAGGCATTATTTTCATTTTCTGAAAAAAAAAATATTGTTACCCAAAATTTTCGAACACATCAATTATGGAAGACTTCCCCATTTTAGTGTTTGTTGTTTAAAAGATATGACATAACTGATATAAGAGCTTTAAATCCTTAGCCGAACTTAAACTTTACATATAGATTGGATGGTTTGTTTATGTTTTGTCGGTTGCAGTTGTGATTATAAAGGAAATTTAACTTTGGCATTTTCATTCTGTCAGAAATTATTGTTATTTTTATTTATTTTTATTTTTTGTTTAAAAGTAAAAGATTTTATGAACTTTCTATTATTGAAACGTTTTTTCAAAAAGTATTATTTATCGTTGGTTATCATTATTAAAAAAGGATTATTTTTTTTCATGCCGGTACCTTTTAATTTTATATTTATTATAATTTAAGTATTGAGTGTTTAATTCCATCAAATACTGTCAGAAATGAAATTCTTTTAAATTGAAAGATAAGTGAAAACATTTTTTTAAATCGTTTATCTGAAAACGAATTCTTTATTTCTGAACCATTTCGTTAATAAGAATTCGTTATTACTGAAACGTTTTGTTAAAAAGAATTCGTTATCGCTTTGCCAATATTAAGGGAATATTTTTTTCAAAGCAAAAAGGTTTGTTTGTTTATTTACTTTTCTAATATTAACAGAGAAATTCTGCCAAGCAGTTTCAGGAATGAATATTTTTTATTTAAAAAGCAAGCTGAGGTTTTTTTTTTTTTTTTTGTTTAATGTTTTAAAAATCTTTTACCTATGGTTGTCAATATTAATTGAATATTTTTTCACAACTATAAATTTCATTTATTTATTTTTGTACTCTTAATAGCGAAATTCTAACAAACACTTTCAGAAATTAATATTTTTTAATTAAAAAATAAGCGAAAATATGGTTTAAATCTTTTATTTGAAAATAATTCTTTTATTATTGAAACGCTTCATTGAAAAACAATTGTTTTTCGTTAGATGCCCTTAATATTAAAGATATATATATATATATATATATATATATATATATATATATATATATATATATATATATATATATATACATACATATATATATGGAGATTCTTCTTATAAAAGTTCTTTCGAACACATAAGTAAATAAACTCGGAGGTAAATTAAATTCTGACACCGTTTTTAAACTTTTAAATGACTTATATTAAACGTTAATATTTACAAAAAAGATATTTACATATTAATATTTACAATTCGAACATTCAAAAGGAAACTTTAATTAAAACATCTTAATCGCGTCATCTTAATCGACATTCTTCTAAAGTCAACACCAACTCTCCCCACATTCCATCCAACGATCTCTTCCGTTCATTTCTTTTTTCTTCGGCTTTTCGTCTGAATGGAGTTTTTTCAGAAAATCGTCTGCTTTCTAAAGACCTTTTCTATCAGAGTTGCGATATGAAGAACCTTACAAGACATGATACTTGGCTGTTGGAGAAAGAATCGCTCCCACATATATATATATTTATATATATATATATTTATAGCATTAAGGTTTTCTTATTTACTTTACTTTTGTATTATTAACAAAATAGCTACCGATTTTATTTTTATTAAATTATTTATTATTATTTTTATTTTGGGAAAACATTGTAACCCAAAATTATAAGGCAGTACGGTTATGGAATACTCCGGGTTTTAATTGTATGTTTATAACATTTTACGTAAATTAGTACTTTTTTTTAATCGTTTACATGAAAACGCTGTATTATTGAAGCGCATCCGTTGAAAAAGAATTCTTTATTTCTGGTTGCCAATATTAGAAAGGGAATATATATATATATATTATAGCATTAAGTTTTTTATTTATTCATTTATTATGAATTTTACTTAGTAAAAAATCTCTGTAACCAAAAATTATAAAACTCTCCGATTTTGGAATATTTTCTGATTTATAAATGCATTTATAAATTTTTAAGTAAATTGATATTATTTTGACCGTTTACTTGAAAGTGAATTCTTTATTTTTAAATGCTAATGTTTATAAAGGAATTCCTTTTATGGCAATAGGTTTCTCTTTCATCTGGCTTCACATTTATTTATTTATTTATTAGTTACAATGTACAAAGTACACTGTTAAAAATCTTGTTCTAGTTTGAACCAAAAAAATTTGTTTTTTGGTGCTCAATACCTGCCACCGTAAGATGGTGAAATCTCGTACCAACATTTGGAGCTTCCTACTTCAACCTCGTTCCAAGTATTGGAACTATGCTTCAATGGGAGCTCCAAATTTTGGTTCCAGATTTCACCATCTTACGGTGGCAGGTATTGCGCACCAAAAAACAAACTTTTTTGGTTCAAACTAGAACAAGATTTTTAACAGTGTAGCTACTATTTTTATTCTTGAAGAAGTATTGCTACCAAAGATTATAGCCCCCCCCCCCCCCCATAAATATGAAAGATTTTCCTATTTAATGCTGATTTCAACTGCTATGCTCAACAAGTGCAAAATAGCTTGACACATTTACAAATTCATTTTTAATGGAAAGATATAAAACCGTACAGCCTGATTAATCAAAGCGAACTGAATTTTCTTTTTTTTTTTAATTAATGAATTACTTTTTGAGTTATAAGCTATTTCGATCATGTGACAAACACGTTTTTCACATCAGTTTGAATGGTTATTCTTCTTTCGCGAGAAAATTCAGTTCAAAACGCCCACTTTGACACTGTTTCTAAAACATCTATTCTGTTAAAAACGGAAAATAGAGTGAGATTAAATAGTTTTCTATGCAACAATCCCCCCCCCCCCCCCCCAGTGACCAAGAGGTTCTACCTCCGAAACTATGGGAGACGGCAGGTGTTGGGTCCCAATCGCGGTCGTCGTCTGCCTAACTGTTCGCAGTCTTCCGTCGTTTTCTTTGAACCTTAGATTTCCTATCGTAAATATTGTTAAGTTCCCTTAGAAAGACCCCCACAGAGGGCACCCCTCCCCTATAGGGCTCATATCTCAAGTGTAGATATAATTGGACTTCATAAATACAAACAAACATACAAACTATACAACAATGCCTACTAGTTTCCTGATTTTCCGAACAAAAATAAATTTAAACTTATGTCGCAAAGTTGTCCTTTTTGTTTTAAGAACATATGGATTAGGCAGTATGTTTATGTTGCATCAGATGTGAATGTGATTATGAAAAGCGGAAAAAACTGATATTTTGATTTTTTTTTTTTTTCTTCTAATTGTGTCAAAAATTTTCAGGAATAAATTTTTTGGATTCAAAACTGAGATAAAATATTTAAGAAAAAATAAAAGATGTTTTCTGAAAAAAGAAAAAAAAAAAAAGATTTTATTTATTATTTTATGCGATAGCTAAAAACTGAATGTTTTTATGGCAATGTGTTTCTACTTCTCTTCTCTCCACCGCATTTATTTATTTGGTACTACTTGGTTATCCCGTTGACCATTTTCGCCGAATTATAAAAATCGCCAAATTAATAGCCATGTTATATATGTTGACATATTTTTTTTAATAATGGAAGAACAAATAAATTAATAAAACATGAATTAAAATATAAACAAAATGTGGAATTAAAAACCCCTTGATGACGTGTGTATCATGTTTAATATCATTGAATATGCCATTCACAATCATCCATTATTGGCATTTAATCTTATAATTTGGCGATAGTTTTTTGGTCGTCGGGATAACCAAGTAATACCATTTATTTATTTTTAATTATAAGTGACAAACTGCCTGTTATTTTCATTTGTCGAAGAAACATTGTTACCAAAAATTATAGAAAATTATAGAAGATTTCTCAGAGTTTAACTTACTCCGCAGAATTAAAAAAATAGAAAACCTAAAAATACTGGTTTCATTGGTTTATTGTATGGTAATATATGAATTACTCTGGTTATATAATGTCCATTTATCCAGATATTTCTTAGTAATTTGGTAATCTGCCTTCTATTTCTCTTCAAACTACAACTGTTTTTAATAATATGATTGTAAAAATACTGGTTTCATTGGTTCTTTTATTGGTATTGTCTGAATAACTTTGGATGTATTTATAAAAGTATTTAGTATATATTCAACTTCCATATTGATAAGATGCATAAGCACAATCATTAAAGGATAGTTTAGTCTTTTATGTCATTTATGTTATCATAAGATAACATGGATTCTTGCAGCTTTTAGTGGATTATTTCACTTTAGGCCCATTTTGGCATAAATTAACCTATTTTTAAAAAAATTATTTATTTATTTATTTATTTTTTTGCGCGTGTGTGTGTGTTTGTGTCAGGTGCCAATATGATTATAAAAGAAAGCAAAAACTCTTGGATTTTGAAGATGATCATGATTCTGTCAAACTTTGAGGAATTTCTTTTTTATTCAAAAGAACTGGAAATACTATTTAAACAAGTGGGTAAGTGTGGTCGCAGATTGCACAGAAGGTTAAATTTAATATTTATTTCAAAACAACTTATCCTTTAATTAATAAATCCAAATTTTTAATTTATATTTATTAAATTCTTACAACGATGAAAGCACCAATAAATTTAAATTTAAATTAATTACAAAATGAAATTATTTATTTTAGTCAAGTTAAAAATGTTCAAATCAAATTATTTAAGTAAAATCCAAAATCCAATTTTTTTTTAAATCCGAAATTAAAAAAAAAAAAATTAGAGAATATATAAATAAAATTTAAAATTTTCAAAAAAAAAAAAAAAAAAATTCAAATTGAAAACGATAAATTAATAATAAATCACAGTAGTTTTTAAAATTGAATTCTAAAAAGTATTATGAATGTCAGTAATAATAAGAAATGTATATATATATATATCCTTTTATTCCCCCCCCCAAAAAAAAGAAAATCATTATTATTATTTTAATTAAATCTATTTTAGTATGAAAATAATAACTCCGGGATTCGAACTAAAAACCTTTTGCTAAGAAGTGAGGCTGATTGCCTCGAAGCTAATGATGCGTACGACAAAAACGTTTAAGGTTGTCTTTGAAAGTTTTAATCGTAAAAATGAACGGGTGACATTGATGAAATTGATTTAATTAAAATAACAGACTTTTTCAAAATTTTGTGATTTGTCGTGTGACATGAGGTATTCAGCAGCAAGTACACAGAATTTGAAGTCTCTGACTATTGCAGTTTTTGTATACGGACCCCGTGACCTACGGAGAGATAGAGGACAGAGAACGAAATCCTTAAAAATGTTTCCTTAAAAAAAAAAAAAAAAAAAAAAAAAAAAAAAAAAAAAAAAAAAAGTGAAAAAAAAAAAAAGACTTTTTAGAAAATTATTTGTATTAAAAATAAGCCTTTTATGAAATTTTTCAGCTTTAAAATAAACCTTTCACCAATTGAATCATTTAAAAATAAATTCTGACCTGTCATTTTTACGTATATGAAGAAAAGACAGTGCAGCGCCGATCAACTGAACGTAGATTAACAGGAATGTCCAATTAACCCAATCTATCAAAAACAATGCATTTTTTTTTCAAACTTCTCCAAAATTTTTGAAGTGAAACTTTTTTAGGCACGATAGGGCAAATTTTGTTGAATGTCACGAAAGCTAACAGTTAAATAACCGTTTACTAAGCCTGCAATAATAAAATCGCAACAAATGTAAAGGTATCAATAACAATGCACTATCCCCCCCCCCCCCCCCAGAACCCTTGAAGTTTGCTTTTTAACGCGCGAGAATCTCGCACAGACAAACGAATGAATTCTATGAAGAAAAAAAACTATGAAGAATTTATTTTACCTATCACAATAATATATTTTTTTAATGTATATATTGTGCATTATATATATATATATGTTGCGGCCAAAACCCGAAATTGGCCAATTCGGGAATTGGCCAGCAACGTTAAAGAATGACTGGCCAATTCGCGAACTGGCTAGATGCAATTGGCCAATTCGCGAACTGGCCAGATGCTATTGGCCAATTCGCGAAATAGATATAGGAACTCGGCTTAATCTTTTCTAACATAGTTGAAAGTGTCTATGAATTCAAATAGTCTAGCCGTCAGCCTGTCCGTGCTCTAACTCAAGTAAAGGTTCCGGTTAACTTGTAATTGTCATCTTATTTGGTTTATCAATTGGTTTCGATATTAAAAGGGAATTGTGTACTATTTTTGGTTAATTTAGTTGGGTACACAGAAATATTTCTTTTCAATATAATCAATGGGAATCTTTTTTACAGTGCGTTTTAATGTTACATTATCTTAATTACAAAAAAAATTGGTATTTATGCATCATAGTTCGGGTATTGGTCAAGGTTTCCCGGCCAGTTCGCGAATTGGCCGGCCAAAACCCGAAATACGCTATTCATTTCATGTATTTCGGGTTTTGGCCAGGAAGCTTGACCAGTTCGGGTATTGGCCGGCCAGTTCTAGAATTGGCCAGGCTCCGGGTATTGGCTGCAACATATGTTTATATATATATATATATATATATATATATATATATGTAATAATTTCTATGTGCATTTCTGTGCATAATTTTTTACCTATTTCGCATAAAAAATAAAATAAAATAAATAACCTATAAATACGCCATTTGTAATGTGCCAAATGTGCAATGCCACAATAAAGATAGATAAGTCCGAAAAAAAAAAAAAAAAAAAAAAAAAAAAATATATATATATATGTATATATATGAAGGGAAGTTACCTAAAAAATATTGCCGGATGCGTTTTAGGGTGTATTCGAAAAAATGATTTTCCACCTTCAACCGCTCGAAATTTTCCGATAAATTTTCAGGCTCATTTTTAAAAATAGAAACATGAAACTTGCTGGTGTGATTTTTGAAGTAATGTAGAAGATGCCGTGTGAAGTAATTTTTCGCTGAATTTATTAGAATTTGATTTATAAGCAATTATTTTCTCAATGTGACCCTTTTTTTCGCTCGCAGATCTCCCGCTTTGGAAAATTTGGTCCAAAACGCCGTTTTCGGCAGCTTTTTTTGCAACATATTCTGCATTTATCAAGGAATTGACAATCATGGCACCTTGTATAGTTTCTAAATAAGAGAATTTAAAAGTTTGGTGTATATGAAAGGAAAAATGAATCTAAAAAATAAATCTGAAAAAAGGCAGTTTGGATCGGAATACACCCTTAAAGTTGTCCGATTATACAGATTCTTCATTGACCGTTTCGGCCTCCATTCCGACCAATCCGGATAGTTGGTGTTCTACTGTATATATGTATTTTACGCATATACATCTTTCTTAATAAAAAAAAAAAAAAAAAAAAAAAAAAAAAAAAAAATGTATAAAAAAGAGGTTGAGTATAACGATAATTTCAAATTCATAAAATTATGAATAGATGTTTTACAAATGGAAAAAAACAAAAAAAAAAGTGTTTCACAAAAGCAGAAACTTGAGAGAAAAGTCTGCGCAGACCCTTGCCCATGTATTCAAATAAAGGTTTGAAATTCATTAAAAGGTAGACTTTCGTTTTAATTCCATACTAGGACTTAAAGCCAAGTAATCGCCAAAGGTTTTTCTAATTATTGCAACCTTTTTGATTGTGATTAATTTCAGAGGTTAAATGACATAGTTTAGATTCCACGTCTGTTAAGTTTTTGTTTTATTTATAATATTGATTTTATTTATAATATTGATATTATTAATATATAATTAATATATAATTTTTAAATAATATTGAACATTTTATATTGTTTTATATGCTAATGGATTAATCTTTCGTAATTGAGCTGTATGCGATAGAGATATCCCTTTTTTAAAAAATGTTTTCTTTAAAATCATTTTAAAAAACTTAAACAATCAATGAACTTAGATTCAGTTTTCAGTCAAATTATATTTGAAATTTTTCCCCTACTAGGTGATGTAAATATCGTAATTATTCTATTACATATTTTTGTATCATTTTATTTTCTATAGTGATTATTTATTTATTAATTAATATAGTATTAATTTCGTTATTGAAAGTAAGGGTTAGACAAGTATTGAACTGTATATGTTCTTTTAAATGCGTTGTCTTTCTTTCTGTAACGGAGATTGCGCGCGATGGAAATAGATTTAAACTGATAAATTATTTCTAAGAAAGTTGCGATACAATTTTTAAATTAATTCTATCTGAAAGCAGATAGAGTTTCCTGAAGCTCCAACACCCAGAAAAAAGTTTTGTATAATCAACAAAAATTTGTTTGGTCGAACAAATCTTTCCATTTAAATATGGGTCAATGGAAATTTTGTTTAAATAAACAAAAAAATATTGATTTTTTTTTTTTTCTTCGTCTACAATTTTCATTCGAAATGCATGATAATGTAATAATAACGTCATTAATCCTCACTTTGAAAAGTTTTTATTATCCAAAAATTATGTTAATCGTTTATAGCTATATTAGTCAATTAAACAAAATTACGTGACAGAGTTATGGCTACTGCACACCAATTTAAATTTTGCAAGTTGGAATTACAAATTGAAAATAGAAGACTTTAGTAAAACTCAAATAAAATTCATGAAATTTTGTTAAAATTTTAAAAGAGTGTTAACATTTTTTTTTTTTTTTTTTGTCGGAGCAACAAAACCGATTTTTTACTTTAACTAAAATATTTGCTTAAAACAACCAAAATGTACTCAACAAAGCTTGTTCTGCAGTTTTAATCAATTCCTTTTTTCTGGGTGTAGTTTCGAGGACACGAAATATATCTATTATTTGTTTATTTTTATTTTTTAAGCTTAGATAATGTAATTAAACTAATTACAACTATGTATGGTTAATTCTTAAAATAATAATTCATTCAAGGCAATTAACTAAAAGTAATCAGAAAGTTAATTGGTAATTTGAAAGTTGAAATATCTCTGATACAATTATGTCATCATTATGGCGTTGTGTGCTTGTTTGTGACAAATCTTTGTAATTAGCTTCATCTTCCATTGCGAGATTTACGTGACGAATTATTCTAATTAATTTTGACCCGGGGCTGATACACATTTTTAAACTCTAAAGTAAAGGAATATCTGTGTAAAAATATAAATTCGTCCAAATATATATTTAAGTAACATATATGAATTTTAAAATATAAAAAAATGTTCAATTATCTGCGTCGGTATTGTAAGAAGGATCCAAATCAAAGTTAGAATCTGCGCTTGTTCGGTTCCCATTAAAAAATATATTTCGACCATGTGTATTTTGAACAATTATTTTATTGTAACCTTACTCTAAAAAGAAAAGAAATCTCTCATACTGACTGAAAAAAAAAACTGCACATTTTTTTTCCCGCCGGTTTAAAACCATTTAATTTACAGAAAATGTCTATAACTTTTCTTTAAAAAAGATGTATGTGAGATACATCTAAATCTTTTTTGTGTACGATTTTTGGAATACTTCTGTTACCACAATGACCAAAAAAAGTATAAAAACTACGAAAAAATTAATAATTCAAAAACAAATTGAAATACAGCTTTCAAACAAATTGCATTTAAAAGTGAATTTTTTCCCCTTATACGATGGTGTAAAAATTGAAAATGTATGATGCTCAGAAGTTTAAAAATTTGCAGCACCAAAACTCGTCAAACTGAAATGCCATTTATAATTTGAAAGTGTTTGCAGAAAGACGTACATTGGCGGCCAAAAGTTTCCAGCCAGCAAAAAAATTTTGGTTAATTTATAAGTATACTCATATGAAGAGGAGTCTCAAAATGATGCTTATGCATTTTATTGACATAATAGTTAGAAACTTATTTATGGAATAACAAATAAATATCAATAAATTTAATTGGCAAAATTAAGTGCAAAGAAAAACACATTTTCTCAAAGTTTCCGGTCACCTTGGCAAGTTTGGAAAAAAAATGACGTTATAATAGAAAAGACAGTGACGAACAGCATTTATAATTAGCATTTTATCACCATACCTTTAATAATAAGTACTTTGGCGCAGCAATGTGTCATCGATTCAACGGTTGAATATGTCTATGATAATTTTTTCCACACTTCTTGGAATTTTTTGGAAATTTCTGCTGAATTGGAATATTTATACTTCTAAACATGTTTGACAAGTTTTTTTCCAAAGATTCCCTATTGGATTCTTATCGGGCATTTGGTCTCACCATTTCAAAAGTGAAAATCTTTTGTGCAAAAGCCATAGCTTGACGAACTTGCACATATTCTTTGAATCGCTATCAATTTGAAACAAATAGTTGCGACCACTATTTTTAATCCAATAAGGCGACAAATAATATTGCAAGATATCCTTATAGTACATTGCATCATTCATCCTGCCTCGGATTTCAAATAACGGACCGACACCTTTTGAAGAAATTTCTATCCGTAGCATAACGTACTCTCCGCCAAGCTTCATTGTAGGATTAACATATGTCGAATCATATGTTTCGTTTTTACAGTTCCCCCTATAAGATAATTTTTAGCATAAAAATGCAACAAACGAGATGAGCAAAGAGATTTTTTAGGTTGGGTCTTGAAGATTGACAACCATCCCTGATAAAATAAACCTTTTGTCGTTTTTAAAGATTTTATTTCCCAAAATCATCAGAGAAAATTGAATTTTAGTTCATTAAATTTCTAAATGAATGAGCATGATTTGAAATGACTTAATAGGAAAAAGAATGAGAAATTAAAGAGGGGAGACAACCACCCTTCCCTATCCCCCCTTGTTGGAGTTCATGGCCTGTGCTACGTGCACATTGCATAAATAATATATACAATTCTGTATATGGATGCTAAATTGCAAGTGACCAAATACCTTTGGTCATAGTGTGTATGTCTGTGGCTAACGGTTTAAGAATGAGGCATTGGACGCCGTTGAGAATGGACACTATGTATATACAAACAATACATTTATACCTATAATCCTTTTCTCATGAAAATTTAAATGTTTGATTGTTTTACTCTTTTTTTTTCTTTTTTGCTTTAAAACAAGACCAATAAAAAAACATCGATGCTGATTTAAACTGATATTTAACAGCACAATTTTTTTAAAACTTGTAGATCATTCACTTGTTTAATGCCCTTAATTTTTTTGATCGAGTGGATTTAGGTTTTGTGTATTTAAATTACCAGTGCTCTAAAATAGTCTTTTCAAGAACTGTCTTTTTTTTATTGACATTTAAGGTGTCATTTTGAGCAAAAGCAAAGAATGAGTATTTTCAGAAATATTTTAGCTTTAAAGCTGTTGTAAAATAAATAAATAAATTAAAATAATTTAACAAATTACAAAACCATTTGGAAACTAATTTTTCAAAGACTAAAACTTAAAACTAATTAATAAATTCTATATTAAATTTATATATATATATATATATATATATATTGGCATATGTATAAATATATATATATACACATATATATGTATACATATAGCTTTCTCACTTTTTGCACACTATACAGGTTTATTTTGTAGTTAAAGTTAAATAAAGGTAAAACATCTTGAAGAGATTACCATTTATACAGATATTTTCCTCCTACAGAATTTATTGATTTTTAAAAACAAAATAAGGAGTTGATCGTGTATCTTCCTTTCTATATTCATTCAATCTATACTAATATCATAAAGAGGAAAGATTTGATTGTTTGTTTGTTTGAATTGAATAGGCATCGAAACTACTTGACGGATTTGAAAAATTCTTTAACCGTTGGAAAGCTACACTATTTCCGGTGAACATAGCTATATTATATTTAAAAAAAAAAAAAAAAAAAAAAAAAAAAAAAAAAAAAAAAAATTAGGGATCCTTACTTACATGCCAATAATGTAACCCAAGGTCTAGAAAAATGACCTTAAAAAATCCTTACATCGCGTGCGCTGCGAATACTATTGATTATAATCCATATACATAAAACAAAGTCGTGTTGGTTACACCATTTATAACTCAAGAACGGATGGATCGATTTTTATGAAATTTTGTATGGAGGTATCTGACACCTTCGATTAACATATAGGCTACTTTTTACCCGAATACCTAAAAGGAGGATAATGTTTTTAGTAGTTGAATTTAATGGGATGAAGTGGTAGTAACAATTTGCGGTGTCAGTAATGACACGGGGCTGGGCGACTTGCTCTACCCGAAGCAAAGCGAGGGCGGGCCACTAGTTCCTCATAAAGTTATATCTACCGTATCTATCTATCTATATCATAAAGATCAAACATGCGTAATACATACCATGATGGTTAAAAGTCTCCGGCCAGTTAGTTTCTTTGATACGTTGACCAGAAGGTTTCAGCGAAGAAGAAGCGCAATTGTTCCAAAAGTTAGGTGGTGGTGATGGTGGTGAATTTTTGTCGGCCGATTATCTACGCTATGGGATATAGGCCCTATGGGGTGGGTTGCCCTCCGTGGGGGTCTTTCTAAGGGAACTTAACCCGTATTTACGCAAGGTTCGAAGAAAACCACGGAAAACTTCGAACGGTTAGGCCGACGGTCGCGATTGGGTTCGAACCCAGCACCTACCGTCTACCAGTTTGAGGTCAGAACCTCTCGGCCACTGGTGGGGCCTTCCAAAAGTTAGGAATGTGTAAAAGGCCCCTGACTATGTTATCATTTTGACTGTATCAGTTAGCTGATGAGTAAAATGTGTACCATACGCTAATAATACTATGTACAAAATTTCAGTGTTTTATCATAAATCGCAGGTATGAAGGGAAAATATCATGGGGAATGATCGCGTTTCAGGTATTCTAGTATACCGTTTATGTACTCCTTCATAAATATTTATGGGTTTTAGATTTTATGTACTGTAAAAATATGCGCGAAACAGAACGATATTTACCATAATTTTACGAACCGGAACAGTTTTCTTCAAAACTTCAATAAGCAAAATACTGGTCCGATTTTGTTTCGAGTCATGCATAAATGAAACAACAAGTAATCCTTCATAAATATATTTGATTAGGTACTGTAACAATATGCACGACCCGGGACGATATTTACCATAATTTTACGAACCGGAACAGCATTCGTCAAAATTTCTTACCGGATATCGTTCCGGTTTGGTCCGGTATATTTCTAGCCCTGCATATATGAAATAACAAGTAATCCTTCATAAATATTTGCGTTTTTAGGTATTTAACAATGTGCACGAACCATAACGATATTTTGCTCAATTTCTCGAACCCAAACAGTATTTGTCAAAATTTCACGAATAGGGATAATGTTCCGGTTTGGTCCAGTTCGAGCTTTGAATACACAAAATAATGAGTATTCATTTGCTATTGAGGAATATTCAATAATTATGATTCAACAAAAACTTAATCAACATGCATTTAAATTGGGAAATCATTATCATATAATCAGGATGTCTTGTAATTTTTTTATAACAATACTTTCTGAACAAATGAAAACAATACCTATTCTGTCACTCTTTCGTAAGAAGCTTAGAAATCTACAAATTCTTTTTAAAAGCGAACGCCCTTGCTTTTTAAAGTATCCGAGAAACATTTTGAAGGGTAATGGAATAAATATGATTATTTCTTACTATAGGTAGTAATTAATGAATCGAGAAAAAGGAATCGATGATGACAAACACTAATGGATATACAATTGTCATAATTTATTAAAAGGTAATAATTGCTTCTTAAGCTTCGAATAATTACCCAAGATGATTAATATCACTTAACCGCAGAGAAATAACTGAATAAGTAAATTGCTTTCGAGCCATTATTTTTAATTGCAGAGAAGGATTCTAATTATTTATTGAAACGAGAAAATGATTATTCGAGTAACTTTGCATGCATGAATATTTTTTAAGTAGAAGTTTCGGTATTTTAATGAAAAGAAAAAGTTTATATGTGATACACTTTAATCACAAATTATTTCACAAGTTAATTTGAGAAGTCACATTTACATATCTTGTCACATATTGTTTTACAGCAGGGTCTTCAACCTTTGTATTATCATAAGGTATGTTTGATGCATAGAATCCGGTAGAATTTCACGAACCAAAATATGTTCCGGTATATTTCGAGCTCTGCATACATGAAATAATGAGAAATCGGTACTACTTGTTTATCCCATGGACCAATTTCACCAATTTCTAAAAATCGGCAATAACTAACTAAAAAATAACTAATAACCAAATTATGCCACTTCGACATAATTTTTATGTTATATAACGAAAAAACAATTAAATTAGTAAAACGTTAATAAAAATACAAATAAAAAATGGATTAAAAATTACATAATGACATTTTAAACATGTGTATCGTGTTTAATATCATTGAATGAGACATTCTCAATCATTCGTTATTGACATTTAATCTTATAATTTGGCGATAGTTTTTTAGTCGACGGGTTAACCTAGTAGTACCGAGTAATCCTTCATAAGTATTCATGGTTTTAGGTGCTATAACAATATGCACGAACTGGAATAATATTTGTCAAAATTTCACGAACCGGAATATTGTTCCGGTATAAATATTTAATGCTTTTAGGTACTATAATAATATGCACGAATCGTAACGATATTTTGCTCAATTTTACGAACCGAAACAGTATTTGTCAAAATTTGACAAACAGGAATAATGTTCCGGTTTGGTTCGGTTCGAGCTTTGAATACACAAAATAATGGGTAATCATTTGCTAATGAGGAACATTCAATAATTTTGACTCAACAAAAACTTAATCAACATACATTTAAATTGGGAAATCATCATCATATAATCAGAATGTCTTGTAATTTTTTACAACAACACTTTCTGAACAAATGAAAAAAATTCCTACTCTGTCACTCTTTGGTAAAAAGCTTAGAAATCTAGAAATTCTTTAAAACGCGAACGCCCTTGCTTTTTAAAATATCCGAGAAATATTTTGAAGGGTAATGGAATAAATATGATTATTTCTTGCTATAGGTAGTAATTAATGAATCGGGGAAAAGGAATCGATGATGAAAAGCACTAATGGATATACAATTATAATTTATTAAAAGGTAATAATTGCTTCTTAAGCTTCGAATAATTACCCAAGATGATTAATATCACTTAACCGCAGAGAAATGTCTGAACAAGAAAATTGCTCTCGAGCCATTGTTTTTAATTGCAGAGAAGGGTTCTAATTATTTATTGAAATGAGAAAATGATTATTCGAGTAACTTTGCATGCATGAATATTTTTAAAATGAAAGTTTCTTTTTTTATGAAAAGAGAAAAAAAGATTTATATGTGATACACTTTAATCACAAATTATTTCACAAGGCAATTTGAGAAGTCACATTTATATATCTTGTCACATACATTATATATCTTGTCCTTACAGCAGAGCCATCAACCTTTTTATTATCATAAGGTTTGTTTGATTCATAGAATTTCACGAACCGAAATATATTCCAGTTTGCTCCGGAACATTTCGAGCCAACGTGAAATAATGAATAATCGGTTCTAACTGGTTATTCCGTAGACCAATTTCGCCAATATATAAAAATCGCCAAACTAATAACTAAATTATACATGTTGACATAACTTTTATTTATATAACGTAAGGACAGATAAATTAGTAAAACATTAATAAAAATACAAATAGAAAGTGGAATTAAAAATTACTTGAAGACGTTTTAAACATGTGTATCGTGTTTAATGGCATTGAATGAGACATTCATTACCATCCGTTATAATTTGGCGATAATTTTTTGGTCGACGGGATAACCAAACAGTATCGAGTAATCCTTCATAAATATTTATGGTTTTAGGTACTGCACCAATATGTACGAACCGGAACAACATTTCTCAAAATATCACGAACCGGAATATTGTTCCTGTTTGATCCAGTATATTTCGAGTCTTGCACATACGAACTAACGAGTAATCCTTCTTAATATTTATATTTTTAGGTACTGTAACAATGTGCAGGAACCGTAACGATGTTTTCGAAAATTTCACGAACTGGAACAGTATTTGCTAAAATTTGACGAACTGGAATAATGTTCCGGTTTTATCCGGTTCGAGCTTTGAATACACAAAGTAATGAGTATTCATTCGCTAATGAAGAACATTCAATAGTTTTTATTCAACAAAAACTTAATCAACATACATTTAAATTGAAAAATCATTATCATATAATCAGAATGTCTTGTAATTTTTTATAACAATATTTTCTGAACAAATGAAAACAATACCTACTTTGTCACTCTTTAGTAAGAAGCATAGAAATCTAGAAATTCTTTAAAAAGCGAACGCCCTTTCTTTTTAAAATATCCGAAAAATATTTTGAAGGGTAATGGAATAAATATGACTATTTCTTACTATAGGTAGTAATTAATAAATCGAGAAAAAGGAACCGATGATGAAAAGCACTAATGGATATACAATTATCATAATTTATTAAAAGGTAATAATTGCTTCTTAAGCTTCGAATAATTACCCAAGATGATTAATATCACTTAACCGCAGAGAAATAACTGAACAAGTAAATTGCTCTCGAGCCATTATTTTTAATTGCAGAGAAGGATTCTAATTAATTATTGCAACGAGAAAATGATTATTCGAGTAATTTTGCATGCATGAATATTTTTTAAATAAAAATTTCGTTTTTTTTTTTTTTTTTTTTTTTTTTTTTTTTTTTTTTTTATGAAAATAAAAAAATAAATAGTTTATATGTGATATACTTTAATCACAAATTATTTCACAAGTTAATTTGTGAAGCAACTTTGCATGTTATTGTTTTACAGCGAGGGTCATCAACCTTTGTATATCATTAGGTAATATTTGATACACGCACACGTATATATAGGATGTATGCATGCATGTAATGTAATGTATATAGATAAAAACTTTCAATAAATAAAACCATTGAAAGATATTATATTTACCAAATAATGTGAAATATAAATACAGAGTGTTTTAAAACATCGATCTGAGCTTTTAGAAGACACTAAATAAAACCCTTTAATTTAATTTAAATGCAACTAGAATTTTAAATAATTTTAAACAAAATTTTATGCAAAAGTTCGTTTAAAATTTTCTGCGGATTAAATTTCAATAAATATATAATTTAAATTTTTAAACAGCTCTCGTACAAACTATTTCCAATAAGTAACATATACTCTATACATTAAAAATGTCACGTACAAAATTTCAACATTTTATGATAAAAAGTCACAGAAATATGTTTAAACAAAGTTGGTAAGAAGTTAATCATAAATTAAAATGTAAATGTTCAATTCAATTCAATCATTATTTATTTATTTATTTATTTTTTCGTAATTTGAAGGACTACTCTTTATTTTATGTACGCAAAGTTCTAAATGTACCGGACCAAACCGGAACAATATTCTGGTTCGTGAAATTGTGACAATATTCCGGTTCGTAAAACTGCGACAATTACTGTTCCGGTTCGTGAAATTATGGTAAATATCGTTCCAGTTCGTGCATATTCATACATCATACAGTACCTAAAATATAAATATTTATGAAGGACTACTCCTGATTTCATATATGCAAAGCTTGAAATATACCGAAACAGCCAGAACAATATTCCGATTCCGGTTCGTGAAATTTTTACAAGTACTGTTCAAGTTCGTGTATATTATAACAGTCCCCCAAAATAATATAAATATTTATGAATAATTAAAGTAAACGCACTTTAGTTCATTTCGAATAGCAAACATTTTAATAATAACAATAGTTCCCTCATCTATTTTTTTTTTTTTTCAATCTTTAGGTATAACAAAGCTGGACGTAGGTTAAACTTAAAATTTACTGAAGAAACGGAATTGGCTTGCACTCCACTTGTTGCTAATCGATAAAACAAAAAATATTCGCCGTTTCCCGCAGCATAAACGTGGTACTTTATATGTATAGCTGCTCGCTGTAACATTTATTGCATTATTTAGAATATTGAATAATTTTTTTAAACTATTGTCTATACGAATTAAATATTTCCAACTGAACGGAAAATTGCCCACTCCGAAAAACGAACCAGACACTTGGCTTACAATGCCGACGCTTTACCGTTTAAGCTAACTGGGCGACACACAGCGGGCATTTTTTTTTTTTTTTTTTTTTTTTTTTGCTCAGATAGCCTTATTGGTCATAACATCTGGTTTATTATTTAGACAGCTCGTCAGATTAAATCTCAGGTAAAGGAACTCCATATAACGATGGGTACAAAGATATACTATTCTTTTAACACAAACAAACTGATTGGTACATTTATAATACGAATTGAACGTTTAAAAATGCTCGAAAAATTCCCAGGCTGAAAGTTGAACTCAAATCCTTGGCTTATATGGCCAATTTTTTTACCATTTAAGCTAACTGGGCGACAGCCGGCGGGCATTTGTAAGCCAAGGTTCTGACTTCGATTCTCGGCCTGGGCAATTTTTCGCTCAGTTAGAAATATTCAAGTCGTATGATATATTTACGAATCAGTTTGATTGTTTTAAAATAATAGTATTGTCTATATTTATTTTCAATACAAAGTTTTGCCGCTAGAAGACGTTGTGATACACTTAAACACATTAAACACTAGCGGCAAAATTTTGTATTTTTAATTTTTGTATATATATATATATATATATTAAATAAAGATTAAGCGCATCAGTTGACTTATCTGTAGTTCAAATTCGATCTCATTTAGATTAAAAAAAAAAAAAAAAAAAGCATTCTCGAGCCTTCTGAAATGGGTACCTTCTTCCTTCGCATGGTTGTGTGGGTGTGGCAGTTGTTTCCTGAGGACTGGCTATGAGGTATTCCACTGTATACGGAAAATCTTACGAGGAATTTTAAATTTATATAGCTCCGTTTTACTTTTTTAATATATTTATTATTTATGATTCGAATTATATGTTTTAGCCTTATTACAGCATCCTCCTGTGGCAAAATTTGTATTTGTAATTTTTGTAATAAATAAATCCAGGCGTATCACTTGAATTATCTGCAGTTCAACGCTGTTCAAAATTTTTCTCTAGTTTGAATTAAATTTTGGTGCTCAGTAGCTGTCGCCATAAGATGGTGAAATCTTGTACCAATATTTGGAGCTTCCTATTTCAACTTCGTCCAATTATTGGAACTATGCTTCAACAGTAGCTCCAAATATTGGTTCAGGATTTCACCATCTTACAGAGTATGTTATTCAGTACCAACATTTGGTTCAAACTGGGAAACATTTTTAAAAGTGAAATTCGATCTCTTTTGGACCAAAATAACGCATTCTATACAGCTCCCTGAAGTGGTCATCTTATTTCTTGCTCCCATTTGTATAATAAAGTTGGAGACACTATTGCAAGGTACAATTTTTCGAGGTATCTGTCCACAAATTGGTGAATTATAAATATAAATAAGATCTATAAATATTCTTCAAATAAAAAGTTACTCTGCATTTAGTAAATAAATAAATAAATAAATAAATAAAAAAGGTCAGCAATGCAAAATTCCATCTTTTTATTCCGTAACCCTCTTTATCCTAACGATAATTTTAAAAGCACACTGATTTTTCAGTAAAATTACAGAGAATCTACGGGTAATCCATTATCTTAAATCTTATGGAAAATGACAGAGATTAGAAAAACCGAGATTCTGTTAAATAACAGAGAATTTATTCAATAAATTTACAACATATTCTGTAAATTAACATCGTTAAAAATACACAAGATTCTGTAAATTTATTTTTAATGATAATATTTTAATTTAGTTTTCAAAATCAGTTTAATCAATCAATCTTCAATGAGCCTGAAATAATTTGAGTTTCTCGAATCATTTTGAACGCCGTATTATTATTATTTTTTTACACATTTTGCTTCTACTCGTCCTGAGGTTAGAATTCGAGGCTTCTTGACAGTGGACTGACTGAGCTATAGAATGTCGTTAATTTTGATCAAAATATGTCACGTGTTCGAAAGCGTTTAGAACCTCAAGAGGCGATTTATTGATAGCGAAAATGAAAAACACAGTTCTATTCCAAATCGTTTCCTTCCTATTTGATACATTTCTGTTAAAAAATTGATTTTGTAAATGTGTCTAAACGTTTTGCGCTTATTGATCAGAACAGTTCAGAACAGTCTTAATTATTTTTGTAAATATTATTTTTTTTAAAAAAGAGCTCTAACTATTTATTTATTAAATAAGTATTAATTGAAAAAAATTATCTAAAAATCAAATTATTGTTATGCATGTTGTTCTGTATATCTTGGACATTAACACTAAAAATTTTGCATTTGAAGCAGTTTTTTAATTTAATATTTCAGAAAGTAAAGAGTTAACCTACCTCTTACCCTTTTTATTTTTCTTCCTTTAAACACCAGTTCTCAATTTTAAAAAAATGATGAGCTAACCTGTTAACAAACTCATTGTCGCTTTTCAGTTATCATTATTTGGAGCAAAACGAATTTGATCCTATTAAGGGTGTATTTCGATTCAAACTGCTTATTTTCCGATTTATTTTTAAATTCATTTTTGCTCTCATATGCATCAAACTGGTAAATTGTCTTATTTAGAAAGTACAGCAAGGTGCCGTGATTGTCGATTCTTTGATAAATGCAGAAAATATTGCAAAAAAAAAAAAAAAAAAAAAAGCAATTAAAAACGGCATTTTGAACCGATTTTTCCGAAGCGGGAGATCTGTGAGCGAAAAAAAGGGTCATACTGAGAAAGTCATGATTTATAAAACAAATTCTAATGATAAATATATACAGGAGAGGATACATTTTTTTAAACTTTTAATTCTTTTAGATTTTAATTCACTAGAAATATTATCTCTCGATCAAGATGCAAACTTATTCCTTTCATTATCATATTTCCCTGAAGACGCCCGCAGAAGACGGCGCGAAACGTTGATAGTTTTATTTTATTTTAATTGTACATGTGTATATTAAAATTCTTGTTTTGTGCACCACTGAGCAATGTGTTGTATTTTAATAAATACATTCCTATTAGTCAAATTCTAATGAATCGAGCGAAAAATGACATCCTACGGCACCTTATACGTCTTTTCAAAAATCCCCTCAGCAAGTTTCATGTTTCTACTTTTAAATGTGTGTCTGAAATTGTATCGGAAAGTTTCGAGCTGTTGAAGGTGGAAAAGCATTTTTTCGAATACACCCTTAGACTGGCTATTTTCCCTTTCTCTGAAAAATTTTAGGAAAGTGATGAAAAGTTAGCCGGCTTTGTGGAGGGAAACCCGTTTCTTCCGAACGCGAGTGAGGATACAGAAAGGATGATGGACATTGATATCATTGGCCGTTTAGCATGTCCCCGATTAAAAAGTGTTTTTTTTTTTTCCCTCCACGTTTTTGATATTTTAAGGGTGTGTTCGAAAAAATATTTTTCCAACCTCAACAGCTCGAAATTTTCGAAGACATTTTCCGACTCATTTTTAAAAATAGAAACATGGCACTTGCTAAGAGATGTATAAGAGGCCGTATGATTTCATTTTCGCTCTATTCATTAGAATTTGATTTATAAATCATTACTTTCTCATTATTATCCTTTTTTATCGTTCCCAAATCTCGCGCTTCAGAAAATTCTACTGAGAATACCGATTTTGACAACATTTTCAGCTATATTTTCTCAATAATTATGAACTGGACAATTGCACCATAAATTATACAAATTATACTAAAAATATGTACTAAAATAAATACACATTACTAAGTGGTACACTTATAAAAAGAATATATTTGAAACACGCTTAAAAATTATAATCGTTTCATTCGCACTCTAATCTCAACTCAACTATGTGTTTACATTCAGGGGTGCCCAGAGACGGATTTGGTGACGCAATATGCGTCGCACAATTTAATTTTGGGGGGAAATTTGAGAAAAGTACATTTTTTAGGGGGGGGGGGGTTTAAATTCTTAATATTTCCTTTTTTTTACTGTTAAAAAAAATCTTTATTTTTTTAGTACAACTTTAAAATTTTTTCAACATTTAAGTTCCAGAAATTTTCAATTGATATTCTGTTTAAAGGGGGGGGGGGGGTCAATGTTAAAGTATGAAGTTTCTTTTTTTGTGGGGGGGAGAGGGGCTTTGCGTCATTGGGTTTGGGGGGGATGGTCACCACTGTTTACATTTTGAAGGACGTATGTGTTTACATTTTGAAACTTTTACATTTAACATCTTTATATTGCATCCTGACAACGTTCGTAGAAGCGAATGAAACGTTGATAATTTTTAAGTGTGTTTTAAATGTATTATTTTTATAAGTGTACTACTTAGTAATATGTACTTATTTAAGTACATATTTTTAGTGTGTTTTTTCTCATTTTTCAAAAAATAGACAAGCATGGCACATTATGTAGTTTCTAAATTAGAAAAGTTGCCAGTTAGGCGCATTCGGGAGCAAAAATGAATTTAAATACAAATCAGAATATAAACACTTTGGATTGGAATGAACCCTTAATCTATTAACACAAACTTACTGTCGCCCTACAGAACGGATTTGTACCTATTAAGCCGGCTTAGATTTCCCTTTATCTGCAAAGAGAGGGATGAAAAATTAGCCCGTCGCAACGGAGGGAAACCCGTTTTTTTCCGATTGTGAGTTAGTGATAGAGAACAGGGCTAGGGAAAAGGGGTATATTCTCTAGCCCTGGATAGAGAAAGGATGATGAATATTGAAATCATCGGCCGGTGCAACATGTCCCGCTACTGAGAGTTTTTTTTTTTTCTCTCTCTCTCTGCGTTATTTATGATGATAGTCTTTTGATAGTTTTAACTTGCTGCTATTTGGATTCTTAGCTTTAAAAATTTTTTTTTCCACTAAAAAACTTATTATTATTTTTAATTTCCAATAACAAATACAGTGGAACCTGTCTAAAGTGACCACCTTTGGAACCGACTAAAATGGTCACTATATAGAGGGGGTCACTTTATGGAGTGTTTTTCAAAATGGCACATACATATATATATATATATATACTTTTATAAATACATCCAAAGTTATTCAGACAATATCATTAAATAGACCAATGAAACCAGTATTTTTACAATCATTATATATATATATATATACATATATATATAAGGAAAAATGTACTATATTAAATTATGAACTGTTTAATTAACAACTATAATAACTGAATTACTAATTTAAAATATACTACATAGAAGATAATTTACTTAAAACTTACATTATTTATTTTAGATACAGTTGAAATTCCGTAGTAATTGATTTAAATAACACATAACTGTAACGTACACTGTAATTTATACGCATTTTTATTTTCATTGTAATTGGATACTGATAAAGTTTCGATAACTGTCAGCAATTAACTTTTAATTCATAATCACTTTGAACAAGGGCAAATATTATTACAATAAAGAACCAAGTGGTCACTTTATACACTGACGGGAAAAAAAATCCCAACACCAAGAAAAACTTGTGTTATCTAAACGAAATTTTGTAGGCGTGTTTATACATCTGAAAGATGACATTGATTTAAATTTCATGCTTCGCACATAAGTGTGGCGCTAGTAGCGCCACTCACAACTTTAAAATCAGGTTTGCTTTAAATGTGTGCTGTAAAGTTCGTGAGCATTATTTATCTTCAAAATTTGACGAATTGAGTTGAGGTTGATCATGAATGCCTTTGAGAAGACGAAGAAGCTATTATCATCAGCTCCCGAGTTGGAAAGAGGTCGTAAAGTATGGCTACAAGAAAGTGGATTTTCTTTCCGTGATTTTGCAGAAAGATTTGGGCGGAATGTATCCACTGTGTATGATTGTTGGGAGTAGTGGTCAAGGGATGGTACTGCCACAAGAAGACCAGGTTCCGGGTGAACACGTGACACTACTGAGAGAGAAAACCGTCGTATTCGGCATACGGCTGTGGCGCATCGTACTGCGTCTGCGACAGAAATTCGGGCTGCAGTTGGTACCACAGTGACACAACGAACTGTTAGAAATCGGTTACTTCAAGGACAGCTCGATGCAAGGCATGCATTCCACTGACTCTAAGTCATTGCCGTTTGCGACGTCAATGGTGTCAAGCCAGAGCTCAATGGAGGATGGAGTAGAGATTTGTTGTGTTTTCTGATGAAAGCAGGTTCTGCCTTGGTGCCAATGACGGCCATGTGCTGCTCAGAAGGAGCCCAGGGGAACGTCTGCAACCAAACTGTCTGCGGCCTAAACACACTGGACTTACAATCTGAGGTCATGGTCTAGGGAGCCATTTCCTATGATAGCAGAAGCACTCTCGTGGTTCTCCCAGGCACACTGACTGCAAATGTGTACGTCAGTCTGGTAATTGAGCCTGTAGTGCTGCCATTCAAGAAAAGTATTCAAGAGGGGTTTTCAGCAGTATAACGCTCGCCCTCATGCCGCTGTTGTAACGCAACACGCACTACAGAGTGCCAACATGTTACCTTGGCCAGCGAGATCACCAGATCTGTTTCCCATTGAGCGCGTATGGGATATCATTGGATGAGAACTCCAGTGTCATTCTCCAGCCAGCATTGAACATCACGTATTGTCACAGCTTGTACAACAAGCATGGAACTCCATACCACAAAGTGACATTCGACACCTGTATGACACAATGCATGCACGTGTGCAGGCTTGCATTCGAAATTATCGAAGTTATAGCGACTATTAATGTAACGGCATTTCACCTTTGAGATGCATTTTATTGACCTTAAATTAACCTGTGATCTCGAAAATCTAATCAATTAAACATGTTAACTAGACAAATGCACTGTCCAAATTTCATTACTCTACAATAAGTTTCTCTTGGTGTTGGGATTTTTTTTCCCGTTAGTGTACCTTAAGCAAATAGTTATTATAGGAGATAAATTCTTCTATGATTTTAATTCATCAAAATAAAATTTCAGAAAATGATCACTTTAGTCTTTTAGTTTGAAAATTTTCGATATGCCGAAAAAGGAATAATCACTTTTTACAGGTTCAAATAACATTGACAATGACAGGCTAACTGGTCGCTTTAGACTGGTGGACACATTACACAGGTGGTCACATTACCGGACAATTCTCATATAATTTTATGTGAGCAGAAGTAAAATCTTCCATAAGAAGTCACTTTAGCTAGGTGGTCATTTTAGCAGGTTCCACTGTATTACAGTGTATTGTAAAAAAAAAAAAATTCGTATATATACGGGTGATTTTACATGAACTTTCTGTGTTTTAACGAAATTATTCTGTTTTGAAGTCGTAAATTTTCCTAAAATAAATTAAAAATTTCCTTTTTATCTATACTAGTTTAATGTTATAAAGGGAATTTTCCTTTTAAGACTGTTTTTAAATCACAAATTGCAACTATATGACATAATATTTAATTTATTTTTGTTCTAAAATGCATGTAACAAGCAGGTGTTCTTGTTCAGAAACTATTGTATTGCACTGATTTTTCCTTTTTTTATGCAAACACAACAGGTTTTTCAGAAAATAGTGTCACTTTGAACCAACTTTTCCCGCGAACGCAGAAAACATTTTTGTCACGTCATCGAAAACACTTTTAACTCAATAAGTAATTTATTGATCACAAAATATGAAAAACACTGTTCGATTACAAACGTTCGTATACTCAGGCTTCCAATTTTATATCTTTTTCTTAAAAATATGAATTTGTAAATGTGTCAAAACTTTTTTCCCTTAATGAGCCGAGCATTTGAGCCTTTTTTTTTTTTTTTTTTTTTTTTTTTTTTGAAAGGAAAAAAAAAAAACAAAAAAAACTAAGATTTTAACTATCGATTTATTGAATTATTTTTAATTTAAAACGTTATCCAAAAATTAAATTATTATTTTATAAACTGTTTTGGATATCTTGAACATTAATGCAAATAATTTTGCAATTGAAGCAATTTTTTTTAATCAAAATTCAGAATATAGAGGGGTAACCTCTCTCTTCATTTTTCTTTCTCTAAATACCAGCTCTCAATTGTTAAAAATGATCAATTAAGGGTGCATTTGGAAAAATATTTTTTTTTTTTTTTTCGCATTGTACAGCTCGAAATTTTACAATATATTTTCAGATTGATTTTAGTAAAATTAAAACATGAAATATGCTGAGGTTATTTTTGAAGAGATACATAAGAGACCGTGCTATTTCATTTTTCGTTCAGTTCACTAGAATTTGATTCATAAACAATTTTTATCTTAGTATGACCATCTTCGTTCCCAGATCTCCAGCTTCGGAAAATTCGATTCAGAACACCAACTTTGACAACTTTTTCGCAGTATTTTCTGCATTTGTGGGGGAAAAAATGGACAAACACGGCTCATTACGTGATTTCTAAATAAGGGAAATAGCCAGTTTGATGCGTTTGAGAGCAAAAAGGAATTTGAAAATAAATTGGAAAATAAAAACTTTGAATTGGAATAAATAATTATTCCTGAAGGGAGTTCTTAAATCCAAAACGGCAACTTTGTGACGTAAGTTTTAATTTAATTTTGTTCAGAAATGCATTAAAGTAGCAGGTGTTGTTGTTCAGAAACTATTTAATCGCACTCAATTTTCTGTTTTTTTTTTTTTTTTCTTTTTTGCAAACGCAATGGATATTTCAGAACAAGCGATCAAATTTGACATTTCGAGCGCATTTTCTAGCAGCCAATGAAAGGGAGAAAAACCCAAGATCACGTGACCAAAATAGCTCATAATTCGGTAGGTATTTTAACTATCACAAAATGGAAAGCTCAGTTCGAATGGAAATCGCTTCCATAGTCAGACTTTTTAATTTTATATCTTCCTGTTAAAAAATGAATTTGTAAATGTGTCAAAACGTTTTGCGCTTGTCGAGCGGAGCAGTTAAGAACACCCTTAAGCTATTAAGAAATTCAGTGTCGCACTTCTTCTATCATTATTTGGAACAAAATGGATTTGTAGCTATTAAGCCGGCTTCGTTTTCCCTTTATCTGCAAAGTATTTTAGAAAAGTGAAAAAAAATTAGTCCTGCCCATTTAGCATATGTCCCCTACTCTATAGAGAGTTTTTTTTTTTTTTTTTTTTTTTTCATTTGTAGTTTTCTGTTTCTCTCTCTCTGCGTTATTGATGATGATAGTCTTTTGATAGTTTTAACTTGCTGCTGGTTGGATACGTTTCTTTTAATGTTATTCCATTAGAAAACATAATTTTTTTAATAAAGCTTTTCGATTAATAAATGCTAAAGTGTTTTGAAAAAATTTTCGCATATATATATGGGTGACTTTATGTGAACTTTCTGTCTTTTAATGGAAACATTCTGTTTTGAATGGAAGTCGTAAACTTTCTTGAAGTAAACGGAATATATATATATATATATATATATATATTTATTTATTTATTTAATCTTTAGTCGTTTAGTGTTAAATAGGAAATTTTCCTTTTAAGGTTGCTCTTAAATCATAAATCATTCTTAAATCAAATTATCTTAGAGCATATTGTTCTGGAAATTTTTAAGATTAACGCTGATAATTTTGCAATTAAAGTAATTTTTTTATTAAAAAAAAATTCAAAATATAAAGGGTTAACCTTCTCCATCCCATTATCACTTTTCCCCCTCTCACCAGTTCTCAGTTGTTAAAAATGATGAGCTAACCTATTAACAAATTCATTGTTGCCCTTTGAGTTATCAGTGCTGGAAACAAAATGGATTTGTACCTATTAATTCTTGTAAATATTTTGCAAAAATAGTTCTAACGACCAATTTTTAAATAAGTTTTAATTAAAATATATCTGAAAATCAAATTATCTTAATACACGTTGTTATCTGTATGTTTGACACTAACGCTGATAATTTTGCAATTAAAGAAATCTTTTTAATGAAGGTTAACCCCCACCACATCCTTTTATACCAGCTAAGCTATTAACAAATTCCTTGTCGCTTTTCGAGCTATCATTTCTTGGAACAAAGCGGATCTGTAACTATTAAGCCAGCTTAGATTCCCCTTTATCTGTAGCGTTTTAACTCGCGCATGAGATTTTCTTTCTCTATCGTACCCTTTTTAAGACTATTTTTAAGATTATTTTTCATTTTAATAAAATTTCAAAATGTGATTTCGATTATTTTACCACTTTTTTGAATAAAAATACTAAGCCGAACAAAAAAAATTATATTAAGTGACTGTAAAGTAAAAGAAAAGAATTGGGCACCGTGAGAGAAATTCTCATAGCGAGTTCTCCCGGGTTAAAGAAAAGTGGTGAAAAATTAGCCCGTCGAGCACAGGGAATCCGTTTCTCCAGAATATGAGTCAGTGATACAGAAAAGATGATGGATATTGAAACCATTGCCGTTTAGCATGCTCCCTACTAAAAAAAAGATTTTTATTTTTTTCTACGTTATTGATGAAGATAGTCTTTTGATGATGTAAGTTACTGCTGTTTGGATTCGTAGCTTTTAATGTTTTTTGCATTAGAAAATTTAATTTTTTAAATAGAGCTTTTCGATTAACAAATACTACAGTGTGCTGTAAAATAGTTTCGCTATATATACCGGTCATTTTATATAAACTTTCTGTCTTTTAACTGTAGCATTCTGTTTTGAATTAAAATCGTAAATTTTCCGAAAAAAAAAAAAAATTTTCTTTTTTGTCTTTGCTCGTTCAATGTTCAAAAAGAAATTTTCCTTTTCAGGCTGTTCTTAAATCATAAAGGGCAACTTTCTGATATAAGTTTTAATTTATTTTTGCATGAAACTAGTATGTGTTGTTTTCAGAAACTATCAAATCGCATTGATTTTCCCGATTTTTTTTTTTTTTTTTTTTTTTTTTTTTTTCAAATACATTAGGTTTTTTAGAAAATATTGTCTGTCGGACGCTCCTCTCAGTCCACAAAACTTTGAAGAATGTCCTAGGTAGTTTTAGCTGCCACCACCGATATTAATGGGTGATATCGGTCACCTGCTGTGAGGATTGGGTAAAATAACACTGACGCTGTTAATGAACTGAACTAACAGTTTATTTAAGATATAGCTATGTACACAAGAAACAATATTTACAACTATCTACAATTACAACTCGGATATAGATGATCCGGTTCAACATTAAATTAACTACAATAAACGTTGGTTGTGTACCGTTCAGCTTACACTTTCTTCCTCACACTCAACGCACGTTAGATACGCTTTATCAGAGATTACTACAGAATCTCAATACACAAGGGTACTAGGCCATTTTTCTCGGCCTATCACACTATCCACTGGGACGCCTTGTCCCACGCTCAAAATATACACTATCCAACAGGACCACAAATCCTGAGCGACCTATCGGTCTCAACGCCAAGCGACAACTGTCCCCAACCTCTCAGTCCAGAGTTGACCTTGTCAGAGATCTTCCTTCCCCCAGTAGGGCCTCTTAGAGTTCCTCCATTGGTTCAATTCCGCATACCAACCTTGAGTCATGACATCTACTGTTTACACATCACTCCAATAGCTAGATGACAGCTGAGGCACGCCCCGCGGCCATCACTTTCATTCATCAACGAGTGCGTCATCTGCACACCTGTGTCAACATCTGTCATTCGTTATTATAGAAAAGAAAGAAAGGTATTTCGAAAGCTTCACGGATACACAACCCACAATACATAAAATATTCAGATAAGGAAATGTTATTCCTTTCTAATTCAGGGCAGATGTCTTCTAGGAACCTGACACCCCCCACCTTAGCGGAAAATATGCCTCTTAGGGGCTAATTTTCCCCAAACATATAATAATATTACGGAAGAGTTCAATAGTCTCTTTGCAGATTTCTTCATTCTAAATATTACATAGGCATTTTCAGGTGTCTGAACATTCTCTACTGACATCTCTACTGAACCTTATACTAATACTACTATTGCATAAACAATACACATGCTAATTTACTATTATAAACACAAAACTTAAAAAAAAATATTTACACACACACAAAAAAAAATTAGACATGTGATGACATCCTTTAAGGTTGTCTACTATTTTGACATTGATACTGATGGGCTAGTAACTGGTTGTTCTTCCCAGCTCTTTCTCTGTAGCCTCGAAATTGCATCAGCATTCAAATGTTGAACTCCGGGACGATGAGAAATGCTCAGGTTCCAGCGTTGCAAGGCTAGAGCCCACCTAGTGAGTTTGGGCGACCTTGGGGTTGTTTCCGTGAGAAATTTTAATGGATTATGATCGGTAATGACCTCAATTTGAGATCCATAAGTCCACTTTTCAAACTTCCGCAACCCGAAGAGAACACTCCAAGCCTCTTTCTCTATACTCGGCCAAGCATGCTGAGCCCCTGACAATTTCTGACTGGCAAAAGCTATAGGTTTAAACTGACCTTTTTCATCTTTTTGAGTAAGACAACATCCTACTGCAAGGTCGGAAGCATCGGCGTGAAGCTGATATTCCCGGCCTACGATAGGTGTAGCCAAACTCGTCACTTTACACAACTCATCTTTAAGAGTATTAAATGCTTTTTCTGCCCTTTCATCCCATGGTACAGTATTTTTGACATTTCCTTTGGTTAATTCGGTTAAAGGTATAGCTATCTCAGCATAATTTGGAATATAAGATCGGTAGAATCCCATTAATCCCAAAACTGATCTAACTTCCTTTTTAGTCTTTGGTCTCTTTAAGTCCCTTATTGCTCCGATTTTCTCCTCATCAGGTGCATGAGTTCCACCCCCAATAACATGACCTAAAAACTTAGTCAATTTCTCTCCAAATTTACATTTGTCTAGTCTAATCGTAAAATTTCTATTTTTCAACTCTTCAATGACAGCCCTGACATGCTCACAATGCTCTTCCCAGGTATCGTAGAAAATGATGACATCATCAATATATGCTTCTGCATACCTCCGATGACCTTGGAGAACCTCATTCATGTCTTTTTGAAACGTAGCAGCAGCCCCTGATAATCCAAAAGGCATTGTACGCCACTGATAAGTTCCGTTATGCGTCGTAAAAGCTGTCAGAGGTTTACAATCCTCAGCCATTTTAATTTGCCAATAACCCCTCAATAAATCTATTGAAGATAAATATTTAGCCGCCCCTGCGGTATACATAATTTCTTGGGAATCTTTCATCGGGAAGGTGGGAACCTGCGTTACAGAATTTAAAGCTCTGTAATCAATACACATTCTGACAGTTGCATCTTTTTTCGCAACGCAAACAATTGGATGGCTAATTTCAGCATTCGACGGTTCGATTAGATTTAATTCTAATAACTCCTGAATCTGCCTATCCACTTCCTCTTTATAAGCTACCGGCACGCTACATAACTTTGGTTTTTTCCTTTCTACACCCGGTTTCAGATCAATACGATGTTCCCCTACTTCCGCTGGTCGTACAGGACCCATAAACACTTCTTTATTTTCCCTCAAAATGGACTTTAAATCTTTGACTTGACTATTAGATAGCCCTTTTATTTCAAACTTCTCAATATCCCGTTCTATCTCTTGATCCCGGTTCAAAATAGGAATTTCCCCAACTTCTCCAAATTCCTCATCACCTTCGAAAACAATATTAACTATATTACATTTAGCGATAAATTCTCTTATCTTATTTTGGTGCACATGCTTCCTACTCCCGTCGGCTAACTCAACAATAAACGAATGCTGGTTTCGTTTTTCTACAATAGTTGCCGGCCCTTGCCACCTAGAATATAACTTATTAGTCGAATCGGGGATTAACAGTATAACTTTATCGCCTACCTCAAACGTTTTTTCTTTTGACCTTAAATTATAATGATACGCCATTCTATTTTGTTGAACCTCAGACGACAATTTTGCCTCATTTGCGGCTCTTTCTAAGCGGTTCTTAAGTTTATCCAAGTACTCATGAATCGGCGTAGTATCTAACTGCGCTCCCTTGTTTTCTCCTGCCCATGACGACTTAAGAATCGATAACGGACCCTCCGGCGCTCTACCATATAATAACTGGAAAGGTGCGATTCCCGTCGTAGAATTTGGGACTTCCCTATACGCCCATAATATAAATGGTATTTGTTCATGCCATTTTTTTCCTTCTTCCCTAATCGTATGATGTAGCATACGTTTAAGAGTCTGATTAAATCGTTCCACAAGTCCGTTGGACTGTGGATACTGTGGAGTCGAAAATCTTGGACTAGCACCTAACCTTTTCTCAAATTCTTTCGTTAAGTCGGCAGTAAAATTGGTTCCATTGTCGCAGGCAATTACATTAGGAATTCCTGTTCTCATAAATATTTGAAGTAACGCATCACACGCGGTTTTAGCAGTTAAACTTTTTAGAGGGATCGCATCCGCCCATCTGGTATGCTGATCTATTAAAGTCAGTATATACCGATGCCCTTGTGAACTTTTAGGATCAATAGGCCCAATTAAATCAACATTAACAACCTGAAATGGAAGTTCCGGCCGCGACACTGGGGAAATAGGAGCTCTATCATTTACTTTAACCCCTCTAGTCAATTGGCACTCTAAACATGATTCACAAAACTGTTTAGCTTCTTTTGCCATTCCCTCCCAATAAAAAGAATACCTTATTCTCTGCAACGTTTTCTTGGCTGCATGATGCCCTCCAAATACCGATGAATGCGCTAATTTTAAGATTTCTTCCCTTCTTACCTTGGGTACTACTAATTTCGCTATAGTTTCGCCTAACAATTTCTCTTTATGATACAATAATCCGTTTACAATATAATAATCCCCTTTTTCCTTTTTAGCTAATTCCCAAGCTTTCTCTAATTCTTTACATTCCAACTGGGATTTCTTAAACATATCTGAGTTACTAACAATAGATTCCTTATTTTCCTCCGTTTCAGTTTTTTCTGGATCCTGACTTTGTACATTTTGCGATCTCGCGTCTATTACGTAAACATTACAGCTATCGTTACTTACATCTTCCTTTTCCTTCGAGTTATCAATAATAATTTCGGAACTTTTTAATTCTTCGGACTCTATCAATGGCTCCTCAAGATTGGCACCTGACAACTCATTAATCACCTCGGGATGTAAAATTACTTGCTCATTAATATTATCAGTTACTGCGCAAAGTACTTCCTGATGAATAATATTAGTTTGCCCGAATTGCGGAATAGCTAGCGGTAGTTTAACTAACGGTGATTTAACAGCTTCACCAAATAACCCTTGTAAATAAATACTACCCGCTCCCTTTAATTTCTCTTCCGGTACTAAATCTTTATGAACAACACTAATCTCACATCCAGAATCAACCAATCCCTTTGCTTTTTGCCCATTAACACTAACTTCAATTTTCTCAAGTTTATTTAATTTCTCACCAATAACATTAGTTTTCTGCTCGGCCTTTGCCGATATTCTAGCCACAATAGCCCCATTAGGTAACTCTTGATTTTCTTTCACCATAATCTTATGAACACCTGCCTTCTGGTCTCGCCCTTTATTGCCATTATTAGTTCCCTCATTACCCACTTTATTACAAAAACGTTGGTAATGACCTCTCAAACCACACTTAAAACATTTAGGCCCTGAAGCATCATTCGTCTTCTTAAACTCTGTTTTCCTATCCGGAAAAGAATTACACTCATTACTACCATTTTGCCTCCAACTACCACTAAATTTATTATCCTCCCTCGGTCTCATTTTTTCATTGTTTACGTACTTATCTTTACCTTTAACGCTTTTATGCGTAACCGCATAAGACTTATGTTTAGCATCAAAATAATTATCACACTCTTTAGCAATTTTAGGAGCTTCTAACCATTTACCCTGGTGAGTTAAACTAATATATGCTGCAGTATCCTCATCTAGCGTACTCATCAGCTTATCAGCTATTAACTGGTTGACCTTTTCATAAGTGTCCGCACCTCTAATTTTACAATAATTTTCCCACGTAGCTATTAAACGCGATACAAATAGTACATGGGTTTCGTTCGGATTTCTTCTAGCTTTCCGGAAATTTTCTAAACATGCCTTCGGGGTTGGCTCATGTTCCCTTAGGACTAACTCCTTTAATTCCTCATAATTCTCCATTTGTTCCTTAGTGGTATAAATTAACAAATTATCCGCCTTATCTCCTAACATATTTAGTAGAATTTCGGCCTGCTGGTTTTCCGGTACATCTTTAGTTTGGAATGCCCTTTCTAAACTGTTGAAAAATAAATTCCATCCCTCAGTCCCTTCTGGTACTTTGATAGATAGAGTTTTAACACTTTTGATCAATTTTTCTATATTACTTTCATTACTAGATTCCCTAGACCCATTGAAATTATTTGCCGATCCTTGCACCCTTAGTTTCTCCATTTCTAATTCATGTTCCATTCTTAATTTCTCCATTTCTAACTTTTCGTGTTTTTCTTCGCGCTCTAACTTTTCCTGTTTTTCTAACTCTTCGCGTTCTAATCGTTCTGCAACAATAGTGTCTGATAATTCCTTAATAACCCCCTCGTCATACTCATCACTGTCCATTATCTTTTTCTTAAGCTGAATTCTGGTATCATCTTCCGTGAATTCAACACCCAATTCTTCGGCTATCCCCTGAAGATCAACCTTTTTTAGTTTCAATAAGAAAGCCATACCTTCACCGATTGTTATAACCACCCCACAAGAATAGTTAAACCTACCAACTTAATATTTCCTAAATTTTTAACTTAGTACAGATATTCCTCCACTTATTAAACTAATTAATACCCTTCAGATAATCAATACATTTCATTTCTAATTAACCTACTGAATACTCTAATTTTCCTCAACCATTGATATCACACAATATACTTCCAATAAAACAAAAGGTAAAAGAGTAATTCGATTTGCTTACTATGCAATATAGGTCTCAATGTATACACTTAGATAACAACATACAACTTATATAATAATACTGATACGTTGAAATTGAATAGAAGTATTGATGTCAATCAAAAAATCCACATAAAGAAAAATTGAAACACATGCATACATAAATTTCTACAATTATCCTCATAAAATATTTCCGAACTCAATACAAAATATACACTATCCAACAGGACCACAAATCCTGAGCGACCTATCGGTCTCAACGCCAAGCGAGAACTGTCCCCAACCTCTCAGTCCAGAGTTGACCTTGTCAGAGATCTTCCTTCCCCCAGTAGGGCCTCTTAGAGTTCCTCCATTGGTTCAATTCCGCATACCAACCTTGAGTCATGACATCTACTGTTTACACATCACTCCAATAGCTAGATGACAGCTGAGGCACGCCCCGCGGCCATCACTTTCATTCATCAACGAGTGCGTCATCTGCACACCTGTGTCAACATCTGTCATTCGTTATTATAGAAAAGAAAGAAAGGTATTTCGAAAGCTTCACGGATACACAACCCACAATACATAAAATATTCAGATAAGGAAATGTTATTCCTTTCTAATTCAGGGCAGATGTCTTCTAGGAACCTGACATTGTCAAAATGAGCGTTTTGCACCGATTTTCCCAGCGAAAGTATAAAAACCAGTCAAAGAAGGGAGGAAAACACCTTTGTCACGTGATCGAAAATACTTATAATTCAATAGGTAATTTAGTGATAGTGAAAACACAGTTCGATTCGAAAGCGCTTCCACAGTCATACTTTTCAATTTTATTTCTTCTCCTTAAAAAATGAATTTGTAAATGTGTCAAAACGTTTTTCGCTTGTTGGGCAAAGCAATTGAGGCCTCAATTATTCTTGTAAATATTTTCCAAAAAAAAAAAAAAAAAAAAAAAAAAAAAACTCTAACGTCTGAATTACTGATTAAGTTTTAATTAAAATATATCTAAAAATCAAATTATGTTAATACAAGTTATTCTAGATATCTTAGACATTAACGCAAATAATTTTTCAATTGAAGTTATTTTTTAATTCAAAATTTTAGGATTTAGATGGTTAATCCGTTCCATACCATTTTTAGGTGCGTTCGTAATTATGCGAATACGTAGCACCTATAGTTGTCGTTCAGTCCGTCTGTCCGCATACAACAACGCAAAAACTATCCAACCGATTTGTTTGAAATTTAAAATACATAATTGTTACATAATTTTGTCGAGTCATTTCAAATTTTATGAAAATTGGATGCATAGATCAATTACAGGGGCAATCAAAAGTATTCCATTACATTACGGTCAATGGGGGAAAAAGTTTCAAATGCATTTTAATCGTTTGAAATTTAAAATACATAATTATTATATAATTTTGTTCAGTTATTTCAAATTTTTTTATAATCAGGTGCATAGATCAATTACAGGGGCAATCAAAAGTATCCAATTACATTATGGTCGATAGGGAAAAAGTTTCAAATGTATTTTATACGTTTGAAATTTAAAATGTATAATTATTACATAATTTTGCCGAGTTATTTCACATTTTATGAAAATCAGATGCACAGATCACTTACAGGGACAATCAAAATTATTCCGTTACATTACGGTCAATGGGGAAAAATGTTTCAAATGCGTTTTAATGGTGTTACACTCATTCGAACTTAATAAAATTTGTTAGAAACTATAAAGTACATATTATAATATACATTTTACATAATTTGTGATGCAAAGAACATTTGTTGTTTATTTACAAGGCCACACAATGGTATTCCATTACATAATGGTATAGATAGAACATTGTTTGATGAGCGTTTTAATTGTAATTCACTATTTACAATTTTATGAGATTGATATATCAGAGTAATATTTTTAAAATTTCGTTATCGTACGAACGCACCTCATTTGCTACACTTCACGTGATATTTCCAACTTGTTACTTTTTCCACTCCAAACACCAGTTCTCGATTGTTAAAAATGACCAGCTGACCTATTAACAAATTCCTTGTCGCTTTTCGAGCTATTGTAGCTTGGAACAAAACGGATTTGTTCCTATTAAGCCGGCTTCGATTTTCCTTTATCTGTAAAAGTGTTTTATGGAAGTGGTGAAAAATTAGCCCGGCGTGCGGAGGGAAACCCGTTTCTTCCAAATGTGAGTCAGTGATAGAGGAAGGATGAGGGATATTTTGAAACCATCGGCCGTTTAGCATGTCCGTCACTGAAAGATAGGCTTTTTTTTTTCTCTCTTTCTCTACTTTATTGATGATGATAGTCTTTTGATAGTTTCAACCTGCTGCTATTTGGATTCGTAGCTTTTAATGTTTTTCCATTAGAATATTTTGTAAAGCTTTTCAGTTAAGAAATGCTAACGTGAACTGTAAAAAGAATTCCATATTTAAACCTTTGGAATCTGGTGTATTATTAATAGTTACATGCCTTTTAATGGAGTATTATTTTGTTTTAAGAAATATTTTTGTTACTTTTTACACATAGTAATGTTAGTATATGTCTATGCATTTACTGTATGACTTCATTAACGTTTAGGCATTTAATAATAATATTAATAATAATTATTATTTTCTTAATTCTCTTTGCGCCGTTTGCGATTCTTTTATTTTAAACCTATATTTCACTCTTTAAATTTAAAATAAAGGCTACTTTTCTGAAAGAATCATGTATAATAAAACGCAAAAAAATATTAAAAAGTTGTAATATCTGTTAAATCTTCTTGTAATATAATATTTTCTAAACATCTCCAAACATTCTTCCTTAGCCTATTGTCAAATGAATATTAATTGAATAGTAGGCAAAACAACAACATTCGTTATCTTTTAGACAATCAAATATTTGTTAAATAGTAATTAATATATTTGGATAACTTGTGTTAATGTATTAACGCAAAAATAATTTTTTTCTAAAAACTGAAAAAAATTTGGAAACGAAAGGGTTATAGTGGTAATTTTCTGTAATTTAAAAGAAGTAATCTATTTTGAATGACAGTAGCAAATTTTCTTAAAAGAAACAAAAAATTCCTTTTTATCCTTACTCGTTCAACGAGAAAAGGGAAATTTTCTTTTTAACGCTGTAAGTGTTTGGAACGTAATATTCTGTTCATTAAGCTCCAGGTTTCACTGCAATGTAGGCAATATTTAAGGTAATATAATTCTATAGATTTAATGAATTTTTAAATACATTTTGGAAATGAATACTCTCAAGAAATACATTCATAATAATGATTAACTATTTTTAGCTCACAGGCTATCATAGCCTGAGAGCTTATGTGCCCGCCCGTTCTGTATGTATGTTCGTTCGTGCGTAAAGTGAACTCATGATAAAAATAACCGATCCTCTTGAAATTTTGTATATAGGTATATCCTGACAAGACGCTTGCCTGATTAGTTTTTGGAGTTCATTCGATATGTATAAAGAGGGAGAATGGGGGGCTCATGCCCCTCCCCTTAGTTTATATAAATGGGTTTTTCATGCAGAATTAAGTTTTCGATCAAAATTTAGATACAGGATCATTCTCATGAGGCGATTCCGTGTTCATTGAATAAGTATAAACAGGGAGAACGGGGGTTCTAATGCCCCTCCCCTTAATTTATATAAATGGGTTTTTCAAGCAGAATTGTCAGATTTCGTTCAAATCTCTGAATAATTTTGGAAGTTTAATGGTTAAGTATAAAAGAAGGGAATAACTTCTCTTAAATTGCATAAATGCTAAATGGGTTTTCATTAAGAATTATCCGATTTGCTCTGAATTTTGGATATGGATTTTCTATACGATGAAGCATATCCTTGATAGTTTAGGAGGTTCAATGATCAAGTATAAAAAGGGGGAAAGGGGAGATCTGTTTCCCCTTCTTAATTTTTTTTCGAACGGAATGAACCCTTGAAAATATAAGGCTGTAATGTACAATTAGTATGCGTAGCCTGTGAGCTCAATGCCATCAGTTTAACTGGGCAATATTCTTTTTATTTATAATGCTGAAAGAATCGTACTTTCTGAGCATTTAAAACAAAATGCATAAAAAACAATATTACAATTTTACTAAATTTGCAAAACGCTCAGAGGGTTTTAAGGGGGTTGGTCTCTCAGCTTACGAATTCATCTCCCTAATGTAAAGTCTATGGACGTTTGATGCATGCACATGTTTAAAATATTTCCCCAGGAAATTAATATTTTAAATTTCTGTTTTTTGTATTAACTTCTTTAAAGATGTTTCTGTTTTTCTTAGTTTTCAGAATTTTTACTAAATACAGTCGAACCTCTATATAACGAAACTCCATACATCGAATTTCTCCATATAACGAATTTTTAGTAAGAACGGTCCCCTTTTCACATGATTACATTAAAAACAGACTCTATATAGCGAAATATCTATCTCCATATAACGAATTTTTTCATAAATTGTTCTTAATTTATTCAGTTTTAAAAAAGCTTCGAAATCATATGGAATCAATTTTCCATCACTTATTTTTGATTTATCGTTCAGTGGAGAGGTTTTTTTTTTTTTTTTTTTTTTTTTTTTATAAATATTACTTCTCTCCTTATTCTTTAAATCTAACAAGTTCATCCCACCTCCCACACACCTTTCAACATCCTTCTCAAAACACAGTCAATTGAATTGTTACACATATAAGAGAGGAATCAATGAGAGCACATAAGAGAGACCTTCAAATGGAGGAAAATATCAACTACAATTTTTCATTCCTTGCTAAAATTTGAGATTTTTTTTTGAGAGCGTAACAATTGTAATTTTAAAATCAAAACAACAAAAAATTACAGATTTCTTCCTCTGAAATTTATGTAAGTCTTCCTTATTTGATTTTCATTAAGCTTTCAAATAAATGTCTTTTCTCTTTTTTGAAACTGCTTAAATAAGTAAGAAATAAAATGTTAGGTTAATATATACTTTTAAACATTTCAAATTCTTAATTAAAAAGATCAAAAATAATATTTGTTCAAAATTTACACATTAAATACTATTTTTAACATCATACTCTATACATCGAATTTCTCTATATAACGAATTTTTTACTGGAACGATGGATTTCGTTATATAGAGGCTCGACTGTATAATACTTAATTTTATGTAATTCGTCAGATGTTAACACATAAGATATTAAATCACGCAGTAAATTTTAGAAATATTTCGATAACTAAGAAAAAAAGAAACAACTTTTAAGGCTGTTCTTAAATCAAAAAGGGCAACTTTTTGGAGTAGATCTTAGTTTATTTTTGTGGAGTAATGTATTAAAATTAGCAGATTTTTTTTTTTTTTTAGAACTATCTAACCGTACTCAGTTCCCGTTTTTTTTTACAAACACAATCAATTTTTCAGAGTGTCAAATTGGGCGTTTTGAACGGACTTTCTGCGTGAGAGAAATAAAACCAGTTCAAATTGGGATTAAAAATCGACTTGTCACGTGATCAAAAAACTTATTAGGTAACTGATTGATAAAAAAATAGAAAACTGAGTTAGATTTCAGATCGCTTAACGGAAAGATATAAAATTGGAAATCCCGACTTTGGAAGCGATTTCGAATCGAACTGAATTCTCTATTTTTTTTTTTTTTTTTTTTTTCAATACATTACCTATTGGGTTATAAGTGATTTCGATCTCGTGACAAACACATTTTAAACCCCAGTTTGAGTTGTTATTCTTCTTACGCGTAGAAATTCTTTAAAAAACGCCCACTTTGACAGTATTTTCTGAAAGACCTATTGCGTTTGCAAAACAAACGGGAAACTGAGGAATATCATAATGAGTCATTTATTACATACGCCATGCATTAAACATTAATCTTCCTAGGCAAATGATAAAAAGCAGTAGATATACAACTTTAACTGCTTAAAATGTGCATTTTTATTTGGAGTTAATCAGAATGACTTCAGAACGCCTCATATTTCTTACGACATGGATTAAACATTATTATTTCTCATCATTCTTATCATTTCTCTGGACCCATCCTGAACAAATTTTATGTAAAATTTAAGTTCTATAATTTTTGGAATTGCAAATTTTTAAACTTCTAAACAATGCACATTTTAAATTTTTACAGAGTTGCGTATAGAAAAAATGCACTTTTAAATGAAATTTGATTGAAATCTTTATCACAATTTGTTTTCAAATTATTATTAAAAAAAAAAAAAAAGTTTTTTATTGCTTTTTTTGTTATTGTGGCAACGAAGTATACCATTTTTGGACATTAAACACGGACCAATCAGAAAATGTGACACTGTGGCGTCAAAAGTATTCACAATCAATAAACGACAATCAGAAAATGAATAAAATAAAATGAAGTTGCGGAATTCAACCAATAAAAAGATTCAGATATGCTTCAGATTTCCCAGTTCTGTACCGAGGACAACAACTATTTTCCAAATAGTTAGTAAGTCGAAAATTTCTCTATTTCGGCATAAATTCAGTTTAGCTTGAAAGAAAAAAGAGAAAAAATGTATTTTCTATTTTACTAATTTTTCAATTTCGTGTCGCACAATCCCGAAAAATTCAAGTGTCAAAATCCAAAGAAAAAAAAAAATGCTATTCGAATACGTGGACTTTAAAATCAGAATTTTTTGCAAATTTGTTGTCAATTTGTGTCCTCCAGTGCAGACAAATTTCGATGGAAACGAAATAATAAATATATAAATAAATAAAATAATAATAACTAGCTGCACACGTCGAAATTCGACGGAAAAGAATATATATTAGATAAGTATGTTATAATTAAAGCTTATGAATAATAAAAATGAATGAAAAAAAAAGAAAATTGTACTTAGAAGAAAATACGAATTTAATTCATTCTTATCTATAATAAATAAGAAATCAGTTTTCATATTGGTTCAATAATAGGTTTTTCTATTCTTTTCGAGTTAAGGTTTTATGTTTATTTTCGAGAAAAAGTATTTTTTTTATATACCACATTAGTTTTCGTTTGCATTTTCAAATTTTTAAATGAACGTTCTCGAGACATCGTGACACATAACTGGCCGTGGGTAAATACTGGCTGAGGTAAGTACCCTCATAGCATGCATATTCACAGTGAGGTCACAATGACGTCACTGTGAGTCACTTTGGTCACATCACATCTGTGACGAAAATGCCACCACTCAATGACGTCACATTGTGACTAAGATGTGACTTTCTAAAAAAAATTTCACAGTTCGTCACAATGTTAATGTCAAAGTAGTCACAAATGACACACTTTTCACAAATTGGTCACATTGTGACGTCACAAAGTGGTCACAATGTGACGTCACAAAAAAGACCTAAAACGGCCATAACTAGAACTCCTATAATAGAAGCCTTAGCCATAACGACTTCACATTTTAGTCACTGTGACTTCACATCGACAATCGCTGGTCACAAAGTCACAATGTGACTTCACAACGACGTTGCAGTGACGTCACCATGTCTTACGGGTAAATACCAACAGAATTCACTGTTTGTCCTTGTGCTTTATTAATTGTCATACAAAACGCAACATGAATTGGAAATTGGCGTCTTCTAAATGAAGAGGGAAGAGTTGTATCTGATGGCACATTAAATCAATTCTGGGAATCAAAACTCTTTTTCCAACTCTGTCGTCAGTAATGACTGCTAGATCCAAACAATTATCGCGCCTATTTCGCACAATTTACCTGGTTCCATTTAGAAGACCTTCGTGGGGACTTAAATTTCTTAGTAACATTACAATTGTTCCGAATTTTAAGGTGAGAATGTGAGGAGGCAATCCACTTAATTCTAAGCTCCCGTAAGACATGGTGACGCCACTACAACGTCGTTGTGAAGTCGCATTGTGACTTTGTGACCATCGATTGTCGATGTGACGTCGATGTGAAGTCACAGTGACTAAAATGTGAAGTCGTTATGGCCGTTTTAGAGCTTTTTTGTGACGTCACATTGTGACCATTTTGTGACGTCACAATGTGACCAGTTTGTGAAAAGTGTGTCATTTGTGACTACTTTGACATTAACATTGTGACGAACTGTGAAAAGTTTTTTAAAAAGTCACATCTTAGTCACAATGTGACGTCACTGAGTGGTGGCATTTTCGTCACAGATGTGATGTGACCAAAGTGACTCACAGTGACGTCATTGTGACGTCACTGTGACCATGCATGCTATGAGGGCTATTTAAAAATTCCGTTGGAAATTAGAAGATTTCTTTTTCATTTTAATTTATTAAATTATTTATGCTTATGTATGTTCTGGATGTGCCAGTATAAGGTTCATAACTTTATGGGTTTTTTTCATTGTAATCTTCGTTTTATGGGGCTAGAATTGAAACTTTAGCAAATTACGTGATAATCTCTGAAAATGAAAACACTTTTCCGAAAATTTCGGATACGATGTCATGTTTGCTATAATAGACGGTGGTAAACATACTTCTTTTGAGTCTCCAGAGAATTCTTCATTCATGCAAAAAATTTCTCCATTACCTATTTTAAGCAAAATTTCCGGAAATTCAGATTATTCTAGTCTTAATGGCATATTTTTTAACAATTTAAATATTTTAAATTCTGACCAAAGAGTCAAAAAATTAATGAGTTTTGAACTACGCTTTGTCTTGAAGCATGCGGAATCTCCAATACACTTGCAATAAATTTAATTTACTTATTGGTTTGTAGACTCCATGAACTTGTCAAAATTAATTTTATTGTCATGACAACAAAAAGAATAACGATATCTTTGTTGTTAAAAAGAATTTAAAAAAAATTTGTTTATTATAGATATGCAGAAAACGTTTTATTTATTTTTATTTTAAATAACAACTTAATGCAACGAAATTATTTTAATTAATTTTTGCTATTATATAAAATAGAAGTATCGTAATACCGACATATCACAGGTTTTATTCTTTTCTTTTTCTAATATGATATAAATTATACCTTCAGAAACACTCATCTTTTCCGCTATTTAAAAATTCTTTAGTTTCATAAAATATTTATTATAATTAAATGGAAATGACGCAATTTATAGAAATATTTTCATTTGTGCATACCAAAAAGCTTTAAATAAATAGAAGACGTTCTTTTTATTTAGATGCAGGAATAAAAGTCATTGAATAGGACATCATCACTGACACAGTTATAACAGTATATATTATATTCATGGAACAAATTTATCTGGTTTGTGAATGACAAAATTTTCTTCATCGAAAAAATTTCGCTTTAGATGTTATATTTTATTAAAGTTTATTTTCTGTTATTTTATTTACATAATACTTATTAATATTACTCAGTAAATAATCTGTGTATTGTACCGCGATTAGTGAATAATTATGTGAAATCATTTTACTAAGATTAAATTTTACGAAAACCATAATTTTTTTTCTTTGAAATGCGATGACATATTCACTGATAAGATCAAGCTCCTGATTGGGGGAAAGTAATAAAGCAAAATAAATTTTTATTATATTTAGAAAAGCTTAACCTGTCGCCACTGTTTTGAATAAATGTCAAGAAAATGCTTTTAAAATTTAAAATAAAATATAAAAATGGAAATAAATCAAAAATTAGCCAGAATGGGCACATCTACACATGAACACCTTTCATATAAAAAAATAAATATCAAAATCGGGCCAGTAGAAAGCTCAAGGCTGATGACTAAAAAAACAGCCAGGTGTTTTAAATATATAGATGATGAAGATGAAGATGTACATAACATTTTACTAGTTCGGAAATAATTCATTATCTAGTAGAATTCTTAATTAAAAATAAAAAACGGTTTTCATCTACTGTGTACGCAGTGCAGTGTACTGCGAATCTTTATCTTGGTTAACCTGTGATGTATATAACTATATTAATTCCTTTTATGGTTTTAAAATTACATACAATTGGTTTAATTTCAATTCAAAGAGTCTGAACACAAAAAGAAAGCCAGAGTCGGAGTCGGATTATTTTTTAGCGACTCCTACTCTTTTGCTGAAAAATGAATCGAACTCCGTAGCCCTGGTAGCGTAGCTTTCAACTATGTTGGAAAATGTCAAAAGTCATAAATTTTTGTTTAAAAATAATTAAAATATTAAATTTCCAAATTGAAAATTATGTAAAATTAACGCTAATTGAAATGTCTGGGAGTTTTAAAACTACACTGTAAAAAAAAAAAAAAAAAAAAAAAAAAAAAATCCATTAAATTTACAGAAAAAAAAAAAATGCTGAAAACAATGTTGCCAGCAGTTTTTGCAGCAAAATTAGATGTAATAAAAAAAATTAAATCTAATTTTACTGCAATTTTTACGGCAAAAACTGCTGGCAGCAATGTTACCAGAAGTTTTCGCCGTAAAAATTGCAGTAAAATTAGGTGTAATAAAAAAATTAGATCTAATTTTACGGCAATTTTTACAGCAAAAACTGCTGGAAATATTGCTGCCAGCAGTTTTTGCCGCAAATTTAATGTTTTTTTTTTTTTTACAGTATACTTAAAGTGAACAACACTAGAAACCACTTTGTCAGCGTATTAATAAAAAAAAAAAAAAAAAAAAAAAAAAAAAAAAAGTAATAATAATAATAATAATAATAATAATAAATATATAAAAAATAAATAAATAAATAAGTAAATAAATAAATAAAAATTAAAAAAAACCTTTACGACACAGTTTGCAGCGCTCCGTACTTCACTTTTGAGCAGAGCGTTTACATTGTTTCAAGCTGTCGAATGTTTGGAAGATTTTCGGGAGGAAAATCGTGATCGATAACGATCTTCGATGAGTGAGTAACTTCAGCATATTTTTTAAAAAGCACATTCATGTAAATAAAAATAAACAGACACAGAGACTGAAAGGGAAATCGAGCGAAATACACGTGGAACCGAATGAAAAAGTTTGAGAACTGTTATTAAATCTAAAAGGGCAACTTTATGACATAAGTTTCAATTTATTTTTGCTCGGAAATGCATAAAACTAGCAAGTGTTGTTTTTTAGAAACTATCGAATCGCACTCAGTTTCCCGATCTTTTACAAATACAATGTTTTTAGAAAATAGTGCCAAACTGGGCGTTTTGAACTGACTTTCCGCGCGAGAGGAGAAAATCCAGTACAAACGTAGTGAAAATCACTCTGATCAAAAAAGCTTATAAGTCAATAAGTGATTGATGGATCGAAAAATAGAAAACTGGGTAAGATTCCAGATCGCTTCCATGGTCAGACTTTGCAATTTTATAAGTTCCCGTCAAAAAATGAATTTGTAAATGTGTCTAAATGTTTTGTGCTTGTTGATCAAAGCAGTTGAGAACAGCCTTAAGAATAGCTCCACCCATGGCAGAGAAGTTCTGCTCAAAGCTTGTAGATAGAAAAAATTGTATCCAAAAAAAAAAAAAAAAAATTGAAAAAAAAAGAAAACGAAAAAAAAAAAAGAAAAGAAATTTTATGTTAATTTATTTTTAAAAAGGAAGATTGAAATTTTGATTGATAATTTATGTTTTAAAGGCTTTCAGATACTTAAAGCGCATATATATATTCCCCTTCTTATACTATTATTTTTAACGAACTTTCACTCACATAATTATATCTGTATTCTTTAATAGTGTTATTCCATATTCAATGGATTACAAGAGTATATTCAAATAAAATCTGCATTTTCACTATGGGATGGTGTGGGTTAAGAATTATCAGTTTTTATTTTTTATTTTCTTTCTATTCATTTTATACAGGGTTGGCATTTTTGCCGGCAAAAAGGTATTTTTGCCAGGACAGTGGAAAAAACTGGAAAAAACCAGGGGAAAAATGGAAAAAACCGGCAAAAATGGAAAAAACCTATATGTCTTTAATGTGTAATAAAATCTGCACGCTAATAAGGATAGTAATGGTATAAACAATTAAATTTAACAGTGTACTATTTAATATTTTAATTTCATTTGCTAATTAATTAATATTAAATATTTTAAATCTTTAAAAAATAGGTGGGATTCAGTCTTACTTAGGAATTTAAGAACAAAATAAAAAATTACATACTTAATTTTTTTTACTTTAAGTCAGGGATATGTTTAGGAAAATTTTAGGTCCTTTAAAGGACCCTTCGTAAATTAATTTATCTTAAAACACGACCCTTCACAAAATTTTATAACCTCAAACAGGACTCTTCATAAAATTATTTGTCTCTCAAATCGACATTTCACCTTTAAATTGAACTTTTCACAAATTCAATCATTTTAAAATAAAATCTGGCCTGTTAATAAACAAGTGAACTCACCAAAAATATATTACTTAGCTTCTCTATATGTGAAGGGTAGAAACTGAAAGCCTGATAATTTAAAATTCACAAAACTGTCTAGAATTTTCACAATGACGAGAAAAGTCTAGACAGACCCCTGTAAGTAAGGTATTTTATCAGTCATTAACATATATATTTTTTTTATTACCAAAAGATTTTCACTTTCAAATATATGTCCAGCAAGCAGTGCTGCTATTGAAAGATTTTTTTCAAATTTTTCATTTGTGCAAACTGAGATTCGAAATAAGTTATCAACAGATACTCTTTCAAAACTTGTTTACTGTTATGCCATGCTAAGACAGCAAAATTTAGGTTGTGAGGAAGATATTGCTGAAATATTTGAAATTTAATAGTTTTCTGCTTTAAATGTAATTTTATATTAAATTAAGGTTACTATAACTGTTTCTTTGAATTTCTAACATATATAAGCTATAAATATAAATGCTTTACTCAGTCTCAACAGTTCTATTATGTGAATTAATAATTGTATAAACATGAATAAATAAAGTTTCTATTTATTTATATAAAATTGGTATTTTTTTTCATTTATAATCTTGTTATAAAAGTTAGTATTATTTCATAAAGTGCATAATTATACTTATTTAACTTAAAAGTTAAAATAAATTTAGAATAATATTGATTTTTTAATTAAGTATGCAGTTTATTTATTTATTTATTTTATTTATTTTTTTTTTTTTTTGAGAAATATTTTTCTTTTTCTGGAGAAAAAAGTTAAATGGACAGCCTATTTTTGCCACCTGTTTGGCAAAAACCTATTTTTGCCGGGACGGTTTTTACCAGGTTTTTTCCGTGGTTTTTTCCACCTTCGGCAAAAACTCGCCAACCCTGATTTTATAATAGCTATTTTGAACAATTAGTGTTGTCTCTAGATTAATTTGGCATTGCGGCCCCACCAGTGGCCGAGAGGTTCGGACCTCTCAACTGGTAGACGGCAGGTGCAGGGTTCGAACCCAATCGCGGCTGTCGGCCTAACCGTTCGGAGTTTTCGTGGTTTTCTTCGAACCTTGCGTAAATACGGGTTAGGTTCCCTTAGAAAGACCCCCACGAAGGGCACTCCCCCCCTGGTCCTATATCCCTAGCGCAGATAATCGGACGTCAAAAATCAACCAGCCAACCAAATTTGGCATTGCGTAGCTCTCTGCAACCCTTTTCAGTAGTATATGTGCTCGACGATCATTTTTTAATTATTTTAAACATACAGCGTTCTGGATGCCATTTTGAACGTCTTTTTAATTTATTTATTTTTCTGTTTGGGGTAGGATGAACTCACGAAATAGGTCTACTAATCGCGGAAACTAAATGAAAATTTCGTAATTTGGTCGTCGGAAAGCATCGCGAATTTTGTCAATCGTTCGGACAAAAAAAAAAAAAAAAAAAATCCGAGAAATTCGCCAGTTTGTTACAGAAAAAGTATCGTGAAACTCAATCGATCGCAGAAAAATGTCGCAAAATTCTACTGATAAAAAAGCATCAACCAAACCAATTATTAATATTTTTGTGAACAAGGTACATGAGTGCCTTTTCTTGAAACTTCCCTCTCGAAAACCCTTTCTTTCTAGGGTCAACACTAACAACGAATATAAAATTAATCCATAAATTAGAAAAACGTAAATAACGCTTCTTATCACTTCAACTTTACTATGACTTTTATATTTTGTCTAAGCTGTCGAATGTCTGAAATATTTTGGAGTAAAAAAAAAAAAAAAAAGAGAGAGAAAAATGTAAGGTGATAACGATTTTTTGATGAGTGCCTTCAGCCAATGTTTTTTGAAAACCCACTCATATAAATAAAAATATACAGAAACAATTTTATTTCGAACCGATTAGACTTGGAAAAAACTTCAGAGGTGAGATAATGTTTATGATTTGTAAGAAACCACAGCATGAAAAAGCTGATATTTTAAACACATTTCATCAGATCGCAAGATTATCTACGATTGAGAAAGATGACAGGTTTTTTAAAATATTCACAGAAGTGGCAGCATGAGTTTTGGCGTCATTAATTTTCTGTCATCATCAATTAAGTTAATTTACGATAGAAAACTTAATTGGAAAATATCACGAAGGTTGTAGAACTAGGTCGTCTTCAGAATCTTCATCCCGATTATAAGCAGGGCTGGAAATGGAAAATTCCAGGAACATCAACAGTGTTGCCAGTGGGCTACTTTTTTAAAATTCAGATTTCTTGATTGGCGCCACTTTTTTGAAACGGTAAAGTATCTTTTATTTTCGCCTTAATTATCATGTCGTTGAATAAGGCATATTTTATCATTTGTAAAAAGTAGTGCCAATCAAGAAATCTGAATTTTAAAAAAAGTAGCCCATCTGGCAACACTGAACTGCAACGTTATTTCAAAATCAAAGACTTTTTTTAAATTATAGAAAATATATATCTAATGACACAAATACAGTTGAACGTGCCAATACCAAATCTTTCTTTTACCTCATACATCTTAATGTTTTCAAAAAGTAATCACAAATGTCAACGTTTCAATATTTCAAAGTTATTGGTTCAATACTATACACTGTAAAAAAAAAAAAAAAAAAAAAAAAAAAAAAAAAAAAAACAAACAAAAAAAAAAACCTCTAATTTTTACAGAAAAGAATTGTATTTTTTACAAAAAAAATATGTTTTATTGAAAACCAGTTTTTTTTTGTGTAAAAAAAACTGAATTTTGTAACTTTTACAGAAAAAACTATATTTTTTACAGATAAAACCTGTTTTAATGATAAATTACAAATATTTTCTGTAAATTAAACGGTTTTAAACTGCGGCGAAAAATTGACAGTTTTTTCTTGCCAATTTGAGACTTTTTTTTTTTTTTTTTTTACAGTGTACGAACTTTAATTTTAATTTTAAATTTCTGCTTCAGTCAATTAATAGGAATAAAATATAAATTAAACTTGATCATGATATTTATTAAAATCAATATCGTTTCGTTATACTATTTCACGTAAACAGAGAGCACAATAGCTATGTACATAAAACTGTTATAATATGTTTTTAAAATTTTACGAACCGTAAAAATATCGGTCATAGTTTCATGAACCGGATCAATATTGGTCATAATTTCACGAACCGAATATCGTTTCGTTTTCTTCCGGTACATTTTGAGCGCTGCCTATAAGAAAATCGTGACTTTTCTAGAGGTAAATAAACAAGAAATTTCGAACTAAAGGACTGTTTCTAAAACCTCTGAAGTTTAAATGCATATTTATGCTTTTATTGAAAAACATTACGTTTGAATAATAGTTTCGTCATGTACATTGTTAAAAATTAGTTCTTATTCCATTTAATACTGATGACAGAATTTCCTGCACATGTATATTTTCAGCGTTCGTATTTTGTTTACAAAAAATTAATATTTTTCCTATCTTTTAATTATCTTTCCTCGCTCAACAATGTTAAATTTTCCACCACATTGTCAAATTCATTTTAAAATAAGAGTGAAACTTTCTAGCACATTGACCAATACATTTTTAACATAAAGGAACAATATTGACAGGGAAGCTATTTGGAATGCAAATTAGTTTCCTGTTTTTTTTACTAAATAGATATTACTTATAAAAAAAATCTAGAGTTTTCAATTAAAAGAAAATAAAATTGACCTACACTATAGAAAATTTGAAAGTTTTGCAGCATCGTCATTCCACCGCTTTTATAGAATACCTCTATTTTGACCAATGAGAATGCTTCATAGTGAAGTAATCATTTTCCTTAAAAGCGGTGGAGTGACGATGCAGCAAAAATTTCAAATTTTAACAGTGTATTTTCTGCAATTGTAACTCTGGAAAGACCCCCCCCCCCCTAATATTTTTTTTACTACTATTATTTACTTACATTCTTTTCTTAATTTGCGGCGGAACTCACTAAAGCTCGGTTCTGCTGCTACTTTGCTTTAAGGGTGTATTTCGATTCAAACTGCTTATTTTCCGAATTATTTTTAAATTCATTTTTGCTCTCATATGCATCAAACTGGCAAATTGTCTTATTTAGTAAGCACACAATGTGCCGTGATTGTCGATTCTTTCATAAATGCAGAAAATAATGCAAAAATGGCATTTTCAACCGATTTTCCCCAAGCGGGAGATCTGGAAACGAAAAAAAAGGGTCCTACTGAGAAGATAATTGTTTATAAATGAAATTCTAATGAATAGAACGTAAAATGACATCACACGGCACCTTATACGTCTCTTCAAAAATCCCTTCAGCAAGTTTCACGTTTCTACTTTTAAAAATGTGCCTGAAATTGTATCGGAAAATTTCGAGCTGTTGAAGGTGGAAAAGCGTTTTTTCGAATACACCCTTAAGTGAGTATTGAAATACTCGTCGGAATTCACCGGAAAAAAAAATTAAATTACTAATTATTAAATGTTGTACTCCGAAGGCCAGCGGAACATCGCTTCTGAAAACTAAACCTAAATTATAGTTGCCACGTCTATGCTCAGACCTTAGCGTGTCTTTTCTTTTTCTTTTTTACATTTATTTATTTAACATAACATGTCACACAAGTAGGAGCACACATCTAATCTGTTGCTCTCAAGTATAGACTCAAATGAACGGCAATTAGGAGTGCCAGAACTACGATTTAATCTACTCGTGGTCGTATGTTCATTTGCAGCTTTTTGTTCGTGCTTAAAATATTTTTATTGTTCAACTTTTCATTTCCGCTTGGTGCTGTATTTGCTTCAAAGTTCCCAGAAGCTTACAGTACATTTTAATGAATATTAAAAATGAGTCAGAATTCCCCAGAGGCTTATAAATGTTGAACACCAGAACAACACTGTGTCGTGTGTAGTTAGTTACAGATAAATCCTTGTTAAATAGGATTTTAATGAAAGTTCTATCATGATTTTAATGTTTTGGTTAGGGTTATTAAAATCAAAACGTATTTCAAATTTTCTTTTGGAGACGAAATTGCTTTAGATTTTGCAAATAATATATGAAATATAAATATGTGTATGTGTGTGTCGGAGGGAGTGGATACACTGCGTTTATTATTATTGCTGAATATTAAAGCTTTAGTACCTTTTTTTTTTTTTTTTGGTTAGAAATTAAGGGTCCTTTCTATTTATGTTCAAGTATTAATATGCTTATAGAAAACAAATGAAATCCTTAAAATAATAATAATAATAATAAAGACAAAAACAAATATTGGTACGTACTTGGTTATCTCGTCGACCAATTTCGCCAAATTCTACAAATCGCCAAACTAATAACCAAGTCATACATATTGACATAACTTTTATTTTAAATAATGGAAAAATGAATAAATTAGTAAAACATCAATAAAAATACAAATAAATAGTAGAAATAAAAATCACTTGATAAAGTTTTAAACATGTGTATTGTGTTTAATGTCATTGAATGTAACATTCACGATCATCCATTATTGGCATTTAATCTTATACTTTGGCGGTACTTTTCTGGTCGACGGGATAACCAAGTAGTACCCAATAATAATAGAGAAATTTCTGAAATTCATTGATGGAGGAGGGAGATGCAATTGCTATACGCAGCCCTCTTTAACGTTGTTCTTAAATAAAAATAAAAAGTAACTTTCTGACATAAGTTTTATTTATTTATCTATTTTGTTCTCTAATATATGAAATTCACTGGTACTGTTGTTCAGAATCTGTTAAAGCGCACTTAGTTTCCTGTTTTTTTAGATAGACACAATAGGGTTTTCCGAAAATGTGGTCAAAGTGAGCGCTTTTAACTGACTTTCCGCGCGAGAAACGAAAAACCAGTCCAAAGTAGGGTGAAAATCGCCTTATCACGTGACGTAAAAAGCTTGCAATTCAACAGGTAATTGATGGATAAAAAAATAGAGAGCTGTGTTCGATTCCAGATCGCTTCCGTAGTCAGGCTTTGCAATTTTACATATTTCCTTTGAAAAAAGGATTTTGTAAATGTGTCAAAACGTTTTCCGCTTGTTGGGCAGAACAGTCTTAAATGGCGCCTTGCTGTTGAACGTCTAAAATAATTTTGTGATGAAAAAAAAAAAAAATGATATGATAAAGATCATAGCTTGCACGCCTTCTGCATTTTACTTACTTATTTATTTATTTTTTACACACGCTCATATAAATATAAGTAACAAACATACATACACGAATTCAAATCAAATAGTCTTAGAAAAACTGGACAGGAATTATAATGTTTTTGATCTGAAAGTGTCACAGCATGTAAAAAAAATAAATGTATTCAACACATTTCGGTAGAAGTAAAAATGAAAGATTTTGCGTGAATTATCGCGAGATTATCTACGATTGCCGCAGCGTGACAAGTCTTTTAAAATATTCAGAGAAGTGGCAACATGACTTCTGGCGCCATTAATTTCCTGTCACCATCCATTAGATCCTTTCATGATAGAAAAATTTAATTGGAAAAGATCATGATGGAAGGGGGGGGGGGACGATTCTTGAAACAGGTTGACTCTTTATCTCTTCAGTCGAAACGAAATCATGGCTTTTCTGGACATAAATTATTCAAGAACACCACAATAAAGAATTCTTTCTAAATCGTTCAAAACATTTTAAGCCTTAAGTGTTTCTCTTATTTAACATTCTATTTAAATTGATTTTTTTTCTGGGAAAATCATCAATAAATCTATCATGTGACTTTCTACAGAATTTTTAAAAAAAATACAAGTAGAAATTAAATACTAGTGGAGTTTTAACCCGGCGTAATGGGGGTTGGGTCTGTGAGACTTGGCACATTTTATTTTGCTTTAATCTCGGTAACTACCCGTGCGATGTTGCTGATCTTGTCAGTAGCTGGAGATATTGAGTTAGTCTAATCGTCGCATGCAACACCTTAGCCGTGCACTAACTATAGTTGGACTTAGAAATGCGCAAAATTTAAAAAGGTAACAGAGACCCAAACCAAGTCTTCACAACATGGCGCGAAGTTCTTACACTAACTGCGGGGGTGAGTCTCAGTTACCTTAATCGTATCTTCACAACATGGCGAAATTGTTACACTAAAAGCATCTGTGGTATTTGATAACAGTCGGTAAACGTATCAGAGGGTATTGGTATAGTACAGAAATATGTGTGCTAGCAATATTTTCACAGAGGCAGTTTACTGCTATGAAACCAAACTAATGAGAACTTATTTCCATGTAGTATTTACAAAAAAAAAAAAAAAAAAAAAAAAAAAAATAATAATAATAATAATAATAATAAGAACCCCGTGACCCACCAGGCATGTTGACTGATTTCATTCTAACGTTCAATGTGTTAAAATGACTAAGATTTGATATTTCGAATTAAAAATATACAAAATTAATCACTACCCAACATCAAAAATGTTTCGGGCTCAAAAATAGTTATTTCCGAAATATTTTGCCTCGCTAAACACGAAAATCAACATAAAAAGTTGAGATTAGCTCTTGTTTTCAAGATAGGAGCCACCTTGAGAAATCTCACTATGGCTGTTTTATGGGAAATCGAATGTTCGAAACTTGTTATTTCAGAATTAATCACTCAAACAAAAATTTAAATTTTCTGCTTTCAGATCAGAATGGGACGGAAATGTGTTAATGCCGACAACAAAATTTGCTACATCTGTTGTGAAATAACTTTTGAAGTCCAGAAACGAACCATTAGACCAGTTGTAAAGATAGCTTACTTCCATTACTTCGGTGTGAAGGTAGGTGACCAAAATAAATCATGGACCCTACTTATTTGTTGTAACTCTTGCTCGGTGAGACCGCAAGAGCGGCTGAATGGGAAAAAAATGAACAATGAAGCTTGCTGTACCCATGATTTGGCGTGAGCCAACAAACCAAGTTGACAATTGTTATTTCTGCATGACGACCGCCATGAATTGAGGTTGGTCAAAAAAGAAGGAATCGGTACAGTATCCCAGTATTCCATCAACCAATCGGCCCTTTCATCACTCGACTAACCTGCCAATTCCTGAACCACTTCAAAATTATGAGATTGAAGAGGATGATGCTGTAGAAGAAGTCACTACATCTGGGACTTCTCATGACCCAGATTTCGAAGCAGAACATTTGAATGAGAATCACAGACTAAATAAGACAGAATTGAATGATCTGGTAAGAGATCTTGACTTGCCAAAGCAGAGCTTCTGGCATCAAGACTGAAGCAAAGGCATCTACTCCAACCAGAAGTCAAGATCACAGATGTTAATGGTTTGATGAATTCCATGAACATAACTCATGATCCACGGAATTGGAGATTATTTATAGACTCTTCCAAACTTAGTTTAAAAGCAGTCTTACTACACAACGGCAAAATTATTCCTTCCATTTCTATTGGACATTCCTTCACATGCAGGAAACTTACGGGAATGTGAAATTAGTTCTCGAGTCAATCAAGTACGAAGATCATAAATGGCAGATTTGTGGTGACTTGTAAGTAATTGTTTTACTCCTGGGAATGCAATTATTCTATACCAAGTTCTATTGTCTTCTGTGTTTGTGGGACAGTCGAGCGAGTTTTATCTCTCACTACATAAAAGATGGCCTTCAAGAATTCTAAATCTCGGGAAGAACAATGTCCAAAATGAGTCTCTAGTTAATCCAAAAAATATTCTGTTTCCACCCCTGCACATTAAGCTGAGATTAATGAAGTATTTCGCGAAAGCCATGAACAAGGATGGAGAGGCTTTTCGGTACCTTAGAGCAAAATTTCCAAGACTAAGTGAATCAAATGTTAAAGAGGGAATCTTTGTGGACCCTCAAATACGCACAATAATGAAGGACCGTGCTTTTGATAAAGTTTTTGGAAGGAAAAAAGAAAGCAGCCTCGGAAGCCTTCAAAGATTTGTTACGGAGATTTCTAGGCAACAGAAAAGCCGAGAACTACCAACAGTTGGTGAAAAAACTCCTACAAAAGTACCATAACCTTGGATGCAACATGTCTCTGAAACTTCATTTCCTCCACCTCCATCTTGATTTTCCCCCTAAAAACTGTGGATCTGTAAGCGATGAGCCCGGTGAAAGGTTTCACAAGGATATCTCTATAATGAAACGCAGCTATCAGGGTTGTTGGGATAAGTTTAATGCTCGCTGACTACTGCTGGACTGTTACAAGAGATGCTCCAGCGTTGACATAAAAGATACAATTCAAAAGGAAATGTTTGCAAGAATAGGCTAAAAACAAACACTGATTTCTGAAAAATGAATATTGTTTAATGAAACATGCGTATTGTATTATATAGATTTTTTTTTCCTGCTTCAATTTGCTTTTGATCGATGTGTGGGATGCTGTGTGTCTTTCTCCAGTGGGCTGTATTGTATCTTGAAAACAAGAGCTAATAAAAAAAAAAAAAACATTTATGTATTCGTTTTTTACAACCGAAAATTAGTAAGAATTGACTATCTAGAATTGGGAAACTGACAAAAATATTTTTTTTGTTGGCTAGTGTAATCTATGCACCATTAACAAACATTCTCGCGCGATTGTTAATGGTGTTAATCAATATCTCATAAACACTGAAAACAGCTCCCGTCTATCAATTTCCAGAGCAGAACTTTTCAGCCACTGGTAGGAGGGAGGGGATATAAAATTGAAAAGCCCGACTATGGAAGCGATTTGGACACAAACTGAACTTCCCATTTTTTAAAATCAGTAAATACCTATTGAGTTGTAAAGGATTTCGATCACAGGACAAGGACTTTTTCACACTTCATTGACCTGTTATTTTTCTTTCGGGCAGAAATTCGGTTCGGAACGTGCATTTTCTGAAAAATCTATTGTGTTTGCGAAAAAAAAAAAAAAAAAAAAAAGGAAAATTAGTTTGATTAGATAGTTTCTGAACAATCATACCTGCTAGTTTCACGTATTTCTGAACAAAAATAAATTAAAACTTATGTCATTAAGTTGCCCTTTTTGATTTGAGAACAGTGTTAAGTTAAAAAAAGCTTAGTTGAACGACAGCGCAAAAAACTGTAAAAAACAATTGTGGAAAAAGCCATATATATATATATAATTTTTTTAAAAGCATTTTTGCTATAATTTTTTCCTAAACTCACTTCTGTGAATTGATTAAAATCAATTGATTAAAATGATTAAAATCCATTTCACATTGTTTAAATATTAAATATTACAATAAACTTATGGGAAAGAATATATATATATATATATATATATATATATATATATATATATATATATGTATTCAACATTTTTTCTTAACATTGTTCAAGTAACGTTTGTTCTAAATATGCGAGAAAAGCGTATTTTTATGTGCTTTTCCTGCCATCATACTTTTTCTTATTATAAATTTACAAAGTAAAAATAATCTTCTAACTTTGTAATAAAGTGAACTCTTTTTTTTTTTTCTTAAAACTGCAAAATGATGAAGTGAAAATTATGCATTTAAAATATTTTTTATTTATTGTAGTGTTAAAAAATAGAGGAGGGGGGAGGTGGAGACAGGGAAAAGATTTGAAAGGGCTCATCAAAAAATCGTTATCTCATCAAACCCCCCCCCCCCTTTTTTTTTTTTTTTTTTTTTTTTTTTTCTTGCTCTAAAAACTTTCACTCCCCAAGCTGAGTATAAAAGCAAGTGGGTTAGTGTTATCTCAGACTGCATAGAGATTTTCGTTTATTTATTTAATTATTTATTTTTCAAAACAACTTATCATATAATTAATAAATCCAAACTGTTAATTTATAATTATTAAATTCTTACATAGTTGGTAGCACCAATAAATTCAATTTTAAAATAATTATAAAAGGTAGGTGTATATTTTAATCGAATTAAAAATGTTTAAATCAAATAATTTAAATAAAATCCAAAATTCCAATTTTTTTGATAATCCGAAATTTATAAAATAGCGGAGAATAAATAGAATTTTAAATTTATAAAAACAAAACAAAGAAAAATGTTTAAATGTAATTTAAAATGCTGAATCATCAATAATTCGCAATGGTTTTAAAAAAAGAAAGAAAATTGAATTCCAAAAAAACTGGTCGTTGGGGAACCACCGTAATACTTACCCATCACGGATATTCATCATATAAAATATGAAAATAAAACGCATGTAAACTATTTATAAAATCACCCCAATTCAAAAATAAAATTTAAACGCATATTTAAATAGTTTTAATATACATAGCAACGCTCTATTAATGAATTGCTGATGAGCCGATTTCGACAAATTATATAAAACGCCAAAATACTCAAATAGTACCGGATTGCGTTTAAGAAATATCCTTATAACTCCAAAAATAATAATCATATTAACTAACAATTAACTGCGTCGGATTAAGCGTCTCATTTCCAATTAAAATATACTTCTGAATTGAAATTTGAATGAAATACAGGGTCATGAAAAATCGAAGAATGTGGAAAACAAGATTACAAATATCTCGGCAACTAATAATCCGATCGACTTCGTTCTATATGCAAAATGTGTGTTATTTTATTGCCTTTTACATCCATTCCTTAGAACAAAAAAATTCGAAAATTTTTATATACCTTTCATCAGAACGAATTTTTCGAGAGTCCGAAAAAAATAGTTCCGGATAATCGAGGTTGCTGATATTAAATAGGGTTCGTCCCATTCTTACATACTAACTACATACAAAATTTCAAGTCTCTATCTCAATTTGTTCGGGAGATAGAGCGTTTACAGACAGACAGACAGACAGACAGACGGACGGCAAAATTTTTTTTCTAAAAATATGTTTTTCGGAATCTCCACTATCTAAAACATGTAAATCCGTCAAAAATTTTTTTTCGATTTTCAAAACGATTGCAAGACTTGCCCTATATACTACGTATGATGGGTAAGTAATAATAAACTTTTTGTGATTACTTGAGTGGCACTAAATTCTCAGCTGTAAGTCTCTGGCTTATGAAGTTTTTGTGTACGGACTCTGTGACGGACTGACAGACAGAGAACAGAGACAAACAGGGTTTTGTGAGATGAACGAAAGCCTAATAAAACTGTTATAAAAGTTGCCGTATTTTTTTTTTTTTTTAATTTATTTAATATAATAAAACGAATGCCATATTACTATTTAAATTCACCAGCATGAATTTTACGTATTAAAATATGGTTGTAAGTTTATATTTCATATTTACCTGAACGAGAATATGACGAATTGCGGGCTGAAACGATCCTCAAATATTCGTAAAGAATTGAAAATATTGTAACAATTTTCCAGCATTAAATTAATTTCGAAGATGTTAGTTTTTGCTTATTTTTGCATAACTTTTTAAGTAATTTGAAATGTTGGCAATTATATTGTTCCATTATTTTACAAAAATAGAAATATTGGGAAAGTTCTAATAGATTAGTCTCGATTGACTACTGGAACCAATTCTGATGTCACTTATCCATTTGCATGTTTTTCTTCTAATGTATCCCAAGTTTAGTAAAATTTCCCTGGCAAATCAATTTTTATTAGGTGCGTTCGTAATTATGTAAATACGTTCAGTCCGTCCGTCTGTCCGCATACAACAACGCAAAAACTACCCAACCGAATCGTTTGAAATTTAAAATACACAATTATTACATAATTTTGTCGAGTCATTTCAAATTTTATGAAAATCGGATGCATAGATCAATTACAGGGCCAATCAAAAATATTCCATTCCATTACATTCAATGGGGAAAAATGTTTCAAATGCATTTTAATCGTTTGAAATTTAAAATACATAATTATTACATAATTTTGTCAAGTTACTTCAAATTTTTTTGATATTCGGGTGCATAGATCAATTACAGGGGCAATCAAAAGTATTCAATTACATTATGGTCAATGGGAAAAAAGTTTCAAATGTATTTTATACGTTTGAAATTTAAAATACATAATTATTACATAATTTTGTCGAGTTATTTCAATTATTTTGATAATCTGGTGCATTGATCAGTTACAGGGGCAAACAAAAGTATTCCGTTACATTACGGTCAATGGGGAAAAAAGTTTCAAATGCATTTTAATGGTGTTACACTTATTCGAACTAAATAAAATTCATATGCAACTATAAAGTACAAATTATAATATACATTTTACATAATTTGTGGTGCAAAGAACATTTGTTATTGATTTACAAGGCCACACAAAAGCATTATATTACATAATGGTATAGGGAGAACATTGTTTGATTTTAATTGTTTGATTTTAATTGTAATTCACTATTTACAATTTTATGAGATTGATGTATGAAAGTAATATTTTTAAAACTTCGTTATCGTACGAACGCACCTCATTTGCTACGCTTCACGTGCAATTTCCAACTTATTTTTAATGAAATATTTATGTTTCATTTAGTTTATAATATGGTTTTGACTGCCGTAAGAAAGTTAATGTAGTTTTAATAATTAAAAATACTCAAAATAATAATAATAATATGGTTAGAATTGTTTTTCGCGGACATCGCAATGATAAGTAAATCAGTATATTTCTACATGCAGGTTACAACTCCGTATATATTCTAATATTCCATTTAATTTATTCAACTGTAGATGAGAAAAAAAAAAAAAATGCACACACTTTTTATAGTTTTCTTGTATTTGTGGCCATCCCCCACTTTTTTCAATGACTGCTACTTAAGGCTGTTCTCAACTGCTCTGCTCAAGAAGTGGAAAAAGTTTCGACACATTTACAACTGCATTTTTTTTCACGCAAAGGTGTAAAAATTGGAAAGCCTGACCATGAAAGCGATCTGGAATCTGATTCAGATTTTTACTTTTTAATCAATCAATTACCGATTGCGTTACAAGCTTTTTTCCATCACGCGACAGGGCGATTTTACCCCAGTTTGGACTGTTTTTCTTCTCTCGCGCGAAAAGTCCGTTCAAAACGCCCACTTTGACACTATTTTAGGAAAAATCTATTGTGTCGAAACTGGATGCGTTTCGGTAGTATCTGAACAACAACACCTTCTAATTTCATGCATTACTGAACAACAATAAATTTAAACTTATGTCATATAGTTGTCTTTTTCGATTTAAGGATGTTCTTAAATCAAAAAGAGCAACTCTGTGACATAAGTTTGAATTCATTTTTGTTCCGAAATGCATGAAACTAGCAGGTGTTGTTGTTCAGATACTATCGAAACGCATCCAGTTTCCTGTTTTTGTGCAAACGTATTAGGTATTTCTGAACAAGCCGTCAAAAATGATGTTTTGAACCGCATATCCCGACGAAATCAGAAAAATCAGTCGAAGAAAGGTAGAAAATGGTATAATCACGCGATCAAAATAGCTCATAACTCGGTAGGTAATTTAATTATCTTAAAATGGAATTCGATTCGAAAGTGCTTCCATAGCCAGACATTCCAATGTGATATTTTTCCGTTAAGGGTGTTCTTAAATCAAAAAGGGCCACTTTGTGACACATGCATTAATTTATTTTTGTTCAGAAATGCATGAAAATAGCAGGTGTTATTATTCAAAAACTGTCTAATTGCACTCAATTTTCTGTTTTTTTACTCATGGATTTTTCATAACAAGCCTTCAAAGTTGACACTTTTGAGCACATTTCCCGTCGGAAGCAGAAAAACCGGTCGAAAATCAGGAGAAAAACGGGTTATTGCGTCATCAAAATAGCTTAGAACTGGATAGGTAATTTAATTGTCACAAAATGGAAAAATAAGTTCGATTCGAAATCACTTCCATAGTCAGGTATTCCAATTTTATATTTTTCTGTTAAAAAATGAATTTGTAAATGTGTCAAAGCGTTTTACGCTTGTTGAGCGGAGCAGTTAAGAACACCCTTAAAAATGAATTTGTGAATGGGTCAAAACGTTTTGCACTTATTGAAAAGAGCAGTTGAGAATAACCTTAAGAACATCCTTAACTGTACAATTAATCTTGGAAAAATCTTTTGAGAATTCTAAGGAAAAAAAACCTTAGAGTTATCATTAAGATAATCTAGTTTTGCGTATAATAAATATGCGTAGGTAGTTTAATATAAGGTTTCTAGTTCGACTTCACATTTATGAATAAATGCAGAGTGTAATTAACAGATTATTAGATGATGGTCAATATCCTTATTATGAATACTTACAGGAAGCCAGGTAGAGAAATTATGTGTTTTCGGTGCGAGTTCATCCACTAATATCAATGCCAGCAGTAATTAATTAATTAATGAATAAAATCCCGTCTTAGTTTTCCTGAGACATAGGGGTGTTTTTAATTTATTAGGTCATGTCGTATGTTATGTCTGTATTTTGTGCTCTTCTGTTTGGTGCTCTATAAATTGTCATTTTATTTTAAAACGCCACTGTTAAAAAAAAAAAAAAAGAAGATCGAATAACGCATTTGAAAACCTAATTTCTGCAATTATCATTGTGGGGAAAATATTAGTTTTGATTTGTGTAGTCCTGCATGTAATCTGTAGAATTTATAAACGCCAAATAAGTGCCCCCCCCCCCCCCAAAAAAAAAAAAAAAAAAAAAAAACAACGCGTTTACTAAAACTCAAAATCGTTTTTATCCAACGTTTATTGTTTAGGCTGTAGATAAATTATTTTGTGTGTCCCTGTAAATTGAAGATAAATTCTTTGCATGCTACACTGTAAAAAAACTGTAATTCTAACGATGCAAATTAACAAAAATCTGTATGCTTATTAAAATTTTATCTCTAATTTAATATTTCTCAGTGTGATCCTTTTTTTTTTTTTCGTCCCACATCGTCCGCTTCGGAAAATTTGGTTCGAAATACCAACTTTGACAGTATTTTTTTGCAATATTTTCTGCATTTATCATAAAACCGACAAGCGCGACACCTCGAGTTTAGTTTCTAAGTTAGAGAATTTGTCCGTTTGATGCATCTGAGAGCAAAAATGAATATAAAAATAAATTAGAAAATAAACAGTTTGGATTGGAATACAACCTATACAATATATGAAAATGCAGTCGGCTCTCGTTAATTCGAACTCGTCGAGACCACGAGAAATGTTCGAATTATCCGAAGTTCGAATTATGGAAATTATGAAATGAAAAGATGCTTAATATAGTACTATTACAATGGAATTAATTTTATAGTTTTTTTTTTTATTTGTTTCGTCTGTTATCATTAGAATATGACTTAATATTAAATTAGAATGTATAAATACATAAACTAATTAAAATATTAGAAACACGCACAATGGAAGAAAATTTTGAAACGTCACTGATGGACAGACGGGACACTAAGAAAGTGGATATCAAATGCATTGGATTATATGTATATATGTTCGGAACACTTTTCACAAAAATAAAGAAAGAAAGTTATTCAAATGAACTGAAATCGGTGAGAAAGAAAAGAAAAATGTAAAATCGGAATTCTAGTTAGCTCGAATTAAACGAAGCCAATAGAAAATGAATTCGAATTAAGGAAATTTTTTAACGTTATTCTACCATTGAAAATTTCGGGACTTCATGTTTAGTTCGAATTAAGCGAAGATTCGAATCATCCGATTTCGAATTAACGAGAGTCGACTGTACATGAAAAATGGTAATACATGAAAGTGTTAATATCGGAATCGTTAATATCAGAAAGATTGATTTTGATGAAAGTTGGAATCCATATTCACTGGGTTATGCTTAAGACTTATGGCAGGCAATTTTATTCTGCGACTGAATCTTTTTGTTTTAGGAAATCGGCAACTTTTGAGAAAATATCCAGTTTTTAGGAAAAAATAATTAATAAAAAAAAAAAAAAAAAAAAAAAAACGGTTCGCCACATATGACTTTATATTTATAATCTATTACTAAAAATATTTCATCGAAATCGCTGGTTTTACTTTAGGAGTTAAGGGTGTTCTTAACTGCTCCGCTCAACAAGCGAAATACGTTTTGACACATTTACAAATTCATTTTTTAACAGAACGATATAAAATTGGAATGCCTGACTATGGAAGCGATTTCGAATCGAACTTATTTTTCCATTTTATGATCATTAAATTACCTATCCAGTTCTAAGCATTTTCGATGGCGTGATCACCCGCTTTTCTCCTGTTTTTCGAACGGTGTTTCTGCTTTCGTCGGGAAATGTGTTCAAAAGTGTCGACTTTGAAGGCTTGTTATGAAAAATCTAATGTGTTTTTTAAAAAACAGAAAATTGAGTGCATTTAGACAGTTTCTGAATAATAACACCTGCTATTTTCATGCAGTTCCGAAAAAAAATAAATTAAAGCATGTGTCACAAAGTCGCCCTTTCTGATTTAAGAACACCCTTAAGGCTGTTTTTAAATCCAAAAAGGCAACTTTATGACAGAAGTTTTTATTTATGTTTGCTTGGAAATGCATAAAATTAGCAAGTGTTGTTGTTCAGAAATTATCTAATTACACTCTTTTTCCTTTATTATTATTATTATTATTATTATTATTATTATTTTGCAAACGCAATAGCTTTTTCAGAAAAAGCTATTGCGTGTGTGAAAGTGTTCGTTTTGCAACAAATTTCTGCACGACAGAAGAATAACCACATAAACAAGGGTGAAAAACGTGTTTCTCACGTGATCAAAATCGCTTATGACTCCATAGGCAATTGATTAAAAAAAGAAAAAAAAGGGAAACAGTTTGATTAAAAATTGCGTCTATAGTCAGACATTTGAACTTTGTATCTTTTCGTTTAAAAAGTATTTGCAAATGTATCAAAACATTTTGTGCTCGTTGAGCAGACCAGTTTGAATCGCTTTTGCGATTAATGAAGACACCACAGATCGTTTAATTATATTTCAGTTAACTTGCTTTAACAGACCGAGGTATATAGACAGGGCTCGGGGAGTGTAGCTCGTAGTCGAGGCCTGCACGGGTCGAAATGATCAGGCCCGACCCATGGAAAATAAAATTCGGCCCGGTACGCTATAAAAATTAAATGTTCAGATCAAGCGTGGCCCGTTGAAAAAATAATTATTGGCCCGGACGGGAAAAAGTTGAACTCTTGGGCCGAGTGAATTTTTATAAAATCACGAAGTTTTAAGTTTATTTGGTTAAAAATTTGTCGCGTACGAAAGTTGTAATCAAAGCTACTTAATTATTTTAATGAATCTCTGTTTGTTGTATGTTAAATTTTTTTGTTATTATTAACATTGTTAACCTACATTCCATGTATTGGAGACTTAAAAATCTGAAAAAGACTATACAGTAAAATCTTCTAAGATGGAATTGCACAGGAAGGAAAAAAAAAATTCTTTATAGAGAAATGTCTTTCTTAGCAGGTGTAAATGTATTATATATTCTTTTCTGATGGATTAGTATATTCATTTTGCATAGATCAGTACATTTTTCAATTTGAGACAAAATTCCGTCATAGGCTTTTTTTTTTTTTTTTTTTTTTTTTTAACGCGTTTTAATCTATTTCAAATGTAGCCTAGAAAGATTTTATTTTTGAAAAACGATAAATTTTAATATTTAATTGTAGAATAAGGGCGATTTAAAAATGTGCACATTTCTTGCAAAAACTTTGTTCCACGCTAAATTTAACTGATTTTTGAACGGATAAGACACGTCGAGAGAACGATTTTCATACGAGCTGGGTCAAAACCGGAACTGAAAATTTTCATCGTGAAGACTAGAAAAAATAAAACCAGTCCCGACTCGATACGGCAAAATCAAGTTAGACTTGGCCAGAACCTCCAGAGAAAAAATAAAACCCGAAACTTAAAAAAGTTATTATAAACTAGGGCCGGGCTCGGATTTCAGGTCAGGTTCCGGGCTGTGCAGATCTCTGTCTCGTAGTGCGGTGAAACCCCAATATGAATAGAAAAAATAATGTGAATAAGCATTTTTTGATAAAATAAAAATCCCCGTATATTCTCGTGTATAAGTCAAGGAATTTCTGACAATTTCGGACAACATAATTGGGGGGGGGGGGGGGTCGGATTATACATAAATCAATTAAAGAAAAATTGTATACTCAAAATTTGGTCTACTTATGAGTACGTATAATAATGGAAAATGTACAATATACAAATAATAATAATTTATCATCATTTTTTTAATGATTTCTTTTTGTCTACTTATTACTTTTTCGCATTGAAAATTTTGGCTTGATTTTGAGTAAAATTGAAGTAAAAAAATTAGAAGGTCGACTTATTCACGGTTTCTTTCTTTCTTCTCTTTTTTTTTTTTTTTTTTTTTTTTGGCAGAATTTACATTTGAAGTTAGAGCGTTGGCTTGTACACAATTGCGTAGAATAATTGAGTTTTTTTTTTTTTTTTTTTTTTTTTTTAAAGATTAAATCATTTATTTACTAAATGAAATAAAAGCACTTTCAAAGTCATAAAACAAGCTGACTTATATGTTTTTCATACATACTAATACATATAAATACTTTAAATATTATTTAAGGCTGCATTATATCCATTATAACACACATTTATCACAGAAAATGTAAAAAAAAAAAAAAAAAAAAAGAGAAAAATACTGAAATTTTTGTAATATTTTAGATTTAACGAGAATTTTTCAAAATGCTCCATGCGCATTATTTTTTCCCTGAATGCTTTGAAATTTTTTATAGTTATTCATTATAATATATGTAATAAAACTGTGCATGGTTTTTTGAAAATAAAAATAATTGTAAAAGTTATATGTAGTTAATTGTAAAAATAGGTCCAAAAATGCTCAAAATTTCAGAAAAATTTAGAAAATAATTTTTTCTTACCTTTATACTCAAATATATGAAATTTAATGCAGTTTTATTTATATATGTAAATCAATCTTGTATAAATAATATTGGAGATTTTCATTGATGTGGAATGCGCGTGGGACATTTTGAAAATTTCTCGTTAAATCTAAAATATTACACAAATTTCCCCATATTTTTCAAAAAAAAAAAAAAAAAAAAAAAAATATTTTTTTTATTTTTTTGTCTTAAGTATATGTTATAATGCATATAATGTACCCTCGAATAATATTTAAAGTGCAATTTTAAAAATATAAGAAAAAATTATTTTAAAGGTCCCTTGTCCCCTTACATCAAAACAGTCTTATAGTTTCCGTTGGAATTTTCTTCACTTACATTGTCATCTACCGGTACCCGAGGGACTAAGGTTATTTTCTCTTCTGAAATGAAAAAGTTTTTTCCTAAGACTTTCTCCTTCTTCATGCATTACTGTCTTTCAGTTTTCTTAATACTTGCTATAGTCATCTAGATATCAGGATTTTTCAAATCTTTTTCACACCATTTACCTCTACAAATATAGTCCCAAACCTAGATGTATAAACAAGAAATATATAAATTAAAATATTTAAATATCGTAAAGAATGTAATATTTTAAAACATATATCAACAATTTATCGAAAAAAAATTAAGAATTATTATAACAAATTATAACAACCATTTGGAAAAGGATTTTTCAAAAACTAAAATTCAAGACTTATAAATAAATTACATATTCAATCTTTTGGGGTCTGGTGTACTATTAAAGTACAAATCTTTTAATGGAATATTATTTTGTTTTAAGGAATACATTTGCTACTGTTTTACATGCAGTAATGTTAGTATGCGTCTATGAATTTACTGTATGACCTCATTTACGTTTAGGAATAAAGCAATAATAATAATTATTATTTAATTATCTTTGCACCATTTGTGATTCTTTTATTTTAAAAATTTTATTCTTTTAGTTTTCACTCTTTAAATATAAAATAAAAGATCTTTCCTGAAAGAATCGTGTGTATCAAAGCCCAAAAAGTATTAGAAAGTGGTAATATAGGTTAAATCTTATTGTAATACAAATATTTGCTAAACATCCCAAAAATTATTCCTTATCCTACTGTCATATTACTTTTCATTGAATAGTACACCAGACAACAATATTCGTTATTTTTCAGATAATGAACTATTTGTTAAACACTAATTAATCTAACTAGTTTTAATGTTATTAACATAAAAAAATATATATATATATTTTTTTTTATAAAAATTGAAAAAAAATTCGGACCCGAAAGGGTTAAATAAAATGTACTTTTACAGTCAATCAGTTTAACGTTAGACTGTTTTCTTTTTCGTGATCGTTGCTCAGTTTCTTTCTTCTTTATGAATAACGACATTTCGATTTCCTGTTCAAATAAAATTTTTTTAAATGTAATGAATTTCGTAAAATAAATAAATGAATAAATAAAATGCGGACATCCAATGCCCAAATCAAAATGCTTGAATGTTTCCCATAGAGTTGATAAAAATCAGTGAAACATCCTTTTTATGATCATCAAAACATGGCTTACCTAATAATAGAGTCAAATATTACATACGCCATTTATTAGCACTAATATTCCTGGACCAATCATAAAAAAATTAAATGCGGGTACCACGATGTCCATTTTTGACCGATAATAACCATTTTCAAAATAATAATAATAATAATAACAATAATTACTGATATTAATCCAGATTGCAGAAAATATATTTTAATAAAAACAATTACTGAAATTTAATTGTGCAGAAAATATATTTTAATAAAATTTACTGATAATTAATCATAAAGAAAATGCATTTTAAAACTTTTACTGATAATTGATTGTGCTATACATATTTTAAAACATTTACTGATAATTAAAGAAAATATATTTTTAAATCAATAACTGATAATCAATCTCAAATAAAATATATTTTGAAACATTTACTGATAATTCATCGTAAAGAAAATATATTTTGAAACATTTACTGATAATTCATCATAAAGAAAATATATTTTAAAACATTTACTGATAATTAAAGAAAATATATTTTTTAAACCAATTACTGATAATCAATCTCAAATAAAATATATTTTGAAACATTTACTGATAATTCATCGTAAAGAAAATATATTTTGAAACATTTGCTGATTATTCATCGTAAAGAAAATATATTTTAAAACATTTACTGATAATTTATCATGCAGGATATATATTTTTAAACATTTACTGGTAATTAATCATAAAGGAAATATATATTTTAAAACACTGACTGGTAATTCATCGTGTAGAATATATATATTTTTAAATATTTAGTGATATGATAATTAATCGTAAAGAAAATATATTTTAAAACATTTACTGATAATTCATCGTGCAGAATATATATACATATATTAAAACAATTACTGGTAACTAATCGCAAATAAAACATATTTTGAAAAAATTACTGATAACTGACCGCAAAGGAAAAGAATATACACTTAAACAACTCAATTACTGATAATTATTCGTGCAGAAAATATATTTAAAAAAAAATTTACTGATAATCAGTCATAAAGAAAATGCATTTTAAAACTTTTACTGATAATTCATTGTGCAGACTCTACATATTTTAAAACATTTACTGATAATTAATCGTAAAGAAAATATTTTTTTAAAATCAGTTACTGATAATTAATCTCAAATAAAATAGATTTTGAAGCATTTACTGATAATCATCGAAAAGAAAATATATTTTAAAACATTTACTGATAATTCATCATGCAGAATATATATTTTTTTAAACAATTACTGATAATTAATCGTAAAGAAAAAATATTTTTAAGCATTTACTGATAATTAATCACAAAGGAAATGTATATTTTAAAACACTGACTGATAATTCATCGTGTAGAATATATATATATATTTAAATATTTACTGATAATTAATCGTAAAGAAAATATATTTTAAAACATTTACTGATAATTCATCGTGCAGAATATATATATATTCAAACAATTACTGATAACTAATCGCAAATAAAATATATTTTGGAAAATTTACTGATAATTGATCGTAAAGAAAAGGAAAATACATGAAAAATGAGAGTAAAATTTTGTGTCCTTGACCACCATAAATAAAAATAAATGAGTCTTTAGAATGAATATTTCGCTTTTCATTGAAATTATGTCCGTACGTATGCCAAATAAAATTTATTTCTTGCACGAATAATTATCAGTAATTGAGTTTTAAAACTCAAATTCTTTTTCTTTCGTATTTATGATATGGAAAGTTACTTACAACATATTTATCAAATTTAAACGTTTCTGATTAGCTAGCTGTTTTAACTTTTTTTATGTACTATAGAGAAATTATTAAAAAATAAAGAAAAAAGATTTTCATATGAATAAATTTACAGAATGTCAAGGGGAACAAATCTATTAGAGATTAGATCAATAACCATGCAAGCCAACACCGCAATTACAGAAAATTAAAAGACCATTTCAGTTTAGCTTAACTTATCGCTATTTGATAGCATTTTAAAATTAAGTTTAAACTAGTGTCAGGTTTCTCTATTTCAATATTCTGGCAATGATATTTGATCTTGAGTAATGTTAGGTATAAAATGGTTTTCATGTTTTGAATATATTAATATGAGTTTTGTAACGAGTTCTAATGTTGAAATTCGTTTTGTTAATCTTAATCATTTATTAGCCATTTAGTGTTTTTTTTTTTTTTTACTTTTGTAAGCACAAAATTATCTTAAGTAAAAGAGTATGATTAGATTATTATGCAAAATAGTTTTTTTCTTGGTAATATGATATTTGCTTAGTAAAAATCATACGACATGATACAAATTTTAGTGGATTTTATATGTATTTTATATATTTTATATTGATTTTGAACTAATGCTCTTTTCAGCATTATTATATTTTCAATATTTGTGTTAAATAAGTTTTCGGGAATTTTATTTTTGTATTTTCATTTTTCTATTTTTAAGTTTGCATGTATTGTTTGCATAATAGTTAAGTTATATTTTTTATACATATTGTGATAATTCGGAGCTATCATAGGATTTTAGAGCAAAGTAAAAGAAATAGGCATTTATTTCTGAAAGAGGTTTCACCATGAAGCTGCAAACTCAAAGTGACTCTCGCGAGAATGTCGGCGATATCATAGGATCGCTACATCATTATCGATCAACGGAACCGACAGGCGAATAACACTAGGGTGAATGGACGATCGCCCGCATCATGCCTTTGACGTCGCTCCGGCACGAAGAAATAGTACCAAGGTGTCGAGAACGCCAGACAGGCCGGCGCCGTGGGTGTGAAATCTCAGGTACCTATAATAGCACGATTTTACTAATCATGTAATGAGAAAAAGACCATTAAGGTTCATGATTGGTTACGGGCCCTCTAAGAAGAGCTCCGGAATCGTAAGAAAAAGAGAAGCCAGGGGGCTTGCAAGGAGGATTCTGAGAGAGATTTTTTCGCAGAGAGGGGAGAGAGAGAGCAGAGCGGTTAGCTCGGAGTGTTCTTTCGTTCCCGACCAAGTGAAGCAGCTTGGTTTTGAGAGCTGGAAAGATAAATCCCGCCAGCGGATTTTAGAAATTGATTCTGATCTCAGTGCCCGTGCAGCATCACGGAGTGTTCTCTCGCCAGGAGAGACAGCGATAACTCTCATCTTGAGTGGTTTGATAACGCCGTAATCTGGGAACTATTTTACCTTTACGTTGTGCTTAATTTTCAGAGACTTTACGAACTACTATCACGAACTTTGTGTTTTTGGAACTTAGAATTTTAGTCGAAGCTAGTTGGTATAAGAGCCTACGTGTTCTATAATAATTTTTATGCTGTAAATATTTACTCCAGAGGATCTTTTTTGTTCTACAAATAATAAATAGATTCTCCATTAAATATTCTTGCCTGGATTATTTGCCGAGCGGCACACACGCTACCTACCACTTAGCATTTTAATCTACTAAAGGCTAAGTTATTACAATTTATATATATATATATATATATATGCATATACGTATGTATGTATGTATATGTGTTTTATTTATGTATATATGTATGATGTATAAAATCATATAAACGATTGCAAAATATATATGTTAGATTTTTGACGCTAGTGAGATGCATGCATAATGTAAATTGCGATTTAATTAATTTTGTTTTCTTTATTATGTAATGAATTTATCTTTAAATTATTATCTACGTACTTTAGTTATGGACACATTTTCTTATGTATGAAATTAGAATGAGTGAAATGTGTCAAAATAAATTCCATAGGAGGGTCTATTGTCTAATTGAATATAGATGAATAGGATAGATATGTAGAAATAAGAGTTGATGAACAAAATCCTCTTACAAGAATTCTACATTTTTTTCGAGATTCTCTGACAAAAATCAAGTGTTTTTTAGCAAACCTCTTACCAAAATCGATTTTTTTTGTTTTTTATTTTTTTCTCGGTCATTTGACGAAAATCGCAGCGAACAAAGGGGTTTAAACACTTAACAGTTACCGGAATAATAAAAATAATATTAAAACTTAATTTAGAAGTTTGATTAATAATGTGCTCTCCGGAATTATTTTTCTTATAAAACCTTCTTCAAGCGATCGGGAAAAAACGGAATTTGTTTCATTTTCTTTAAAAAAAAAAATTACTTCTTATGGAGGGAGTTAAATTGCGATGATCTCGGAATGGAGGTAAAATTAATATTGAGCCTATGGGAATAAATTTCGTTCCATACAAAATACAGTAAAATTCCGATAATTCGGATTAATTGGGACCAGACCCAATCCGGATTTTCGAAAATCCGGATTATTCGGAGAATTAGTAAAAAATGAAATAACATAAAACATACTTACAGAAAATGACCTTTATGTTCTTTGAAAGATAATATCAAAGAATTTAAATAAGAAAGCTTAAGATATTCTTCCAAAAAAATTTCAGAATTTTTTTAATTAAGAATACGACGATGAAATAAGTTAATAAGTTAATGTTATGGAAATTAGCCAATCGCTTTTCGAACTTGAAAAAAAAAAATGACTAAACCGGTTCTGGTTATCCAGAGATCCGGATTAACGGAGTCCGAATTAGCGGGGGTTTTACTGTATTTATACTTGAATTTTTAATTAGTATGCTCTTGCTCATACGAAAATAAATAATGAATAAATGAATATCATAAGATATTTTTTTTTTTCAGGATATACGACTAATAATGCTCATAAATGTAACTTATTATTAGAGGGAACAAAACTGATATAAGTTTAATTCCAAAGCTTTTGATTCAAATAATTTGAAATTTGGTCTCCTTCCTTTAAAAGAACTTTATTTATTCATAATATTTAGTATTTCCATTGGATTAGTATGTATATTATTTTTACAATTTACGAAATAATTATTGTAAGATATTGTTTTTATTTTAGGACTACTCTATAATTTAAATATTTTTAACTATAAATTTAAAGTTGATGGGTTCAGCAATCGTATTCAAACAGATCGATTACAACGCGACATTTGAAAAAGAAAATTAAATATACTTATTTATCATTTAATTTGTGTGCTCTTCCAATTGATCTGTTATTTTTATCACTCTGAGTATTAAAATGACCAAGGTTAGCAGAAATCTTTGCACTGATTTTCGTTTTTAAACGGCAACATCCCTTCAAAAATTTTAATGTTTAGTGACAGGCGAACATTTGGGGCAACTGTTTAGTGAAAGTCTAATTAATTTTTCTTTTATATGATGGTGTGTTTTTGGATATAGTGAGCGATAATAATCACGGAAGATTTTATGTATAACTGTATTTTTATTTTATCAATTTGGGAGAATTTCTGAATCAAGTGCAATACAAATGTTTGCAAGTGATGATGATTGATATATTTTTTTAATACTAATTTCGTAATTCGTATTTAGCATTAAGGTATTTATATTTGAGTTTTTAATTAATATTTCCTCGCTCATACCAAAAATCAATGTGATAAGATAATTTTTTAGGATATATAACTAACAATATATATAAAATTAAAAAACGTTAGAGGGTGTTATGTAAGTTTAATTCCCAAACTTTTAATTCAAATAATTTGAAATTTGGTATTTCGATATAAACTTCAACACAAATACAAATACAAATACAAAATACAAATACAGGGCGAATTTCAACTGTTAGCATATAACAATATAGTTATTAAAATGTTTCTATACAGTTATTAAAATTGTTAATATGTAGAAGTACCCCTCCCTTAAAAACACAAACAAAGTTTATTTATGATATACAGTCAAGTCTCTATATAACGAAATCCACCGTTCTAGTAAAAAATTCGTTATATAGAGAAATTCGATGTATAGAGAATGATGTTAAAAATCGTATTTAATGTGTGAAATTTGAAAAAATATTATTTTTGATCTTTTGAATTAATAATTTGAAATGTTTAAAAGTAAATATTAACCTAACATTTTATTTCTAAATTATTTAAGCTGTTTCAAAAAAGAGAACAGACATTTATTTGAAAGCTTAATGAAAATCAAATAAGGAAGACTTGCAATAATTTCAGACGAAGAAATCTATGATTTTTTGTTGTTTTGATTTTAAAATTGTTACGCTCTGAAAAAAAAAAAATACTCAAATTTTAGCAAGGAATGAAAAATTGTAGTTAACATTTTCCTCCATTTGAATGCCTCTCTTATGTGCCTCTCATTGATTCCTCTCTTACATATGCATCAATCCAACTGACTCTGTTTTGAGAAGGATGTGGAAAGGTGTGTGGGAGATGGGATGAATTCGTTGGATGTAAAGAACAAGGAGAGAAGTAATATAAAAAAAAAAAAACTCAGCACTGACGATAAATCAAAAATAAGTGATGGAAAATTGATTCCATATAATTTCGAAGCATTTTAAAACTGAGTAAATTAAGACCAATTTATGAAAAAATTCGTTATATGGAGATCGATATTTCGCTATATAGAGACTGTTTTTAATGTAATCATACGAAAAGGGAACCGTTTCTACTAAAAATTCGTTATATAGAGAAATTCGATGTATGGAGTTTCGTTATAGAGAGACTCGACTGTATATATATATTATTCTCAATGGATTTATACTTATATTATTTTTACAACTTTCGGAATAATTAATGAAAAATATTATTTTTAATTTAGTACTGCTTTATAATTTAAATATCTTTAGCTATAAATTTAAAGTTGGCAGGCTTAGCAATCATATTCAAACAGATCGATTACAACTTGACATTTGAAAAAGAAAACTAAATTTATATGCATTCACTTATCATTTAATTTGTGTATGCATCCATTCATCTGTTATTTTTATCATCCTGACTGTTAAAACGACCAAGGTTAGCAGAAATCTTTACACTGATTTCCGTTTTTAAACGGCAACATCCCTTCAAAAATTTTAATGTCTGGTGACAGGTGAACATTTGGGGCAACTGTTTCGGGAAAGCAATTAATTAATTCATGTGTTTTAAGATGACGTGTTCTGGACGTAAGTGAGTGATTATCATTGAAGATTTTACGCATAAATTCACACAGAATTGCGTTATGAATTAAACACACGTGTCCTGACAACTTGATTAGCTGTTTGGTTTGCGTAGGTTTTATATGAAGCGTTATTTTTGCCCGAAGCATCCGAAATTATCAATGACAAATTTATCCAGTGTCAGTGTCACGAGAAATATAAATGGAAAATATTCATACCACTTTGATTGAAATGTCTGATATCGACATTTAAATGCTATTTTACATGTGACTCATTAATACTTTTTAACACGTTCTCACGGGGAAGTGGCCATTTAAAAGGTTAAAGGATATAATTAATGTAGTTTAAGTGATTATTATGGTTGAAAAATGTGTTTAGCTGTCAAAAGTGGGAAATATTAGAATTATATGTGAAATTTATACATTCTAAAGTATAGGGCAAAATTGGGAAATTTCATTAGTGGCCACTGGCCGGTAGGACTAGTTTTTTAAGTGGCCACTTTCTAACTAGTGGCCACTTTTTTGTTTATAAATACTAAACAATAAAAATTTTATAAATATTAATCTAAAACTGAATAGCCCAAATAAATATGTTAATATAAATATATTCGAATAAAAAAAGTAGAATCCTTGATGAAAATCTAGAAAATGTATTCTCTCCATATGAAAAAGCAGCCAGGAGGTGGCCGCTGACAGACAATTTTTCACTAGCCACTTTTTTTCTTTTACTGGCTCTGTGGCCGGTGGCTAGTGCTAATTTTGCCCTTTATTCTAAAGCATAATAAATGAATCAGGGGACATTATTCATCTGGGAAATATATTATACAATCAGTGATTTATTCTCATTTTCAGTGAGTATTCTTAAATTTTAATAGAGTTAAAAGAAATCAAAGTTTTACGATGTTAATATTGAATCCGTGTTATAAACTTTAATTCGTGTCTTCTCCAAAAAATCAGCCGATTAAAAGGTTTGATTTATAACCAGACACAATGAATCGATACAATAAATTATTGTAGATCTTTTTTCAATTAGAAAAAAATATTTTTAATTCTGAAATCATTAATAATATTACATTGAAAAATATTAATAACCTATATAAAATATTTCATAAAATAACATGTCATGGACGATATGTCAAATGTTCTTACAGTTCGTTCCTATCACTGGTTTTTGAAATGTATAGACAAATTTTACTTTTTGTCAGTCTAAGCGTTGTTATTTGCAATCACAAAGTAGAAAATCTCAGAATATAATATGTAAAATTCTTTTAAATTATGTTTCTTTATCTTATACAATTTTTCTGCTATTAAATGGATATTTCCGAGATACTTTTTTTCTTCGTAAAATTTTAATTTTCTCTTCTTAAATTTGGAGAAAAAACGTTTAACATATTTTCTTTTATACCTCTGAATATTCAAGAAAAATGCATAAATTATATCTCTTTTGTAAATTCCAGCTTCTTTTGATCTAAAGAATTCAGATAAAGTATTAAAAGGGAGTGTTTCCTTTTGAAAAAAAAATTTTTGTTCCAATTTTTAACATAGATATTGATTTCTTATTGAAATAAAAAAGAACAGATAAGAAAAAGAAACGTTTATAATTATAAAGAACTTTATACGGATAAAATTGTACTTTTATCTTATATTTTTTGAATTATTTAGAACTGAGGTTATGTACATCGTTCTCCCCCCTTTTTTTTTGGACATACGAAGTTCACATATAGTTTTAATGTATAGAATAACTTGTAAATCAAATTCAAACATCTAACTGAAAATCTATTAACACTTTTTTTTCTTAGTAAAAATAGCTTTTAAAAATACATAAAAATGTTGTTTCATTGTAGTTACACCATAAGAACTATATAGGTAAAGCATCTATAATTCTGCCGTGAAGTTATGTTATAAAAAAAAAACTGGCCGGAATTTTCATGTTACCTTCAAAAGTATCTGAAAACAAAAAAAAATATATAAAACCAAAAAAAAAAAAAAAAAAGAGTTTTATGTATGTATTTTTTTTGTAATTCTTAAAAGTATTATCTGTCTAATGCACTAATTTCAAGCTACTTTAAATGATAATAATAATAATAAATATTTTCTCTTCATTATTTATGTGTTAAGTTATATATTAAGTTGAAATTTTACTTAATGTTCCTTTTGTGGGGGAAGTTGGTTAGTGCCTCGTAATTCAGAAAAGGATTTTCTTTATATGTTGTTCGCCTATATTAGATTAAAATTTTCTTTCTAACATGTAAGAATTTGCACAAAGTCGAAAATTACAATCTGCAACATAATTTCATAAATGAGGGATATAAGTGATATAAAAGTTTAAAAAACTTTTATTTTTCCTTTGCTTTCTTTTTTCTCCTCCTCTTCTTCTTCTTCTTCTTCTTCTTCTTCTTCTTCTTCTTTTTTTTTTTTTTTTTTTTTCACGACAAGATTTTAAACAGCGCAATTTATTTATTATGAATTTATAAAGTATTCAGTTAGTTATGCAGATTTTGATCATTTAAAATTTTTATGCATGTTATTGTGTTATTGAATTAATTGTGAACTGCATTTTAACCGCTTGAGTCCCAGAGGGTTTTGTTAAAACACTGTCGAAAAAAAACCCAAGCAGCTCGATTGCGCTTCTTTTATTTTATGCCAAAAAGACCAAAGCAGCGCAATTGCCTTTTTTTTTTTTTTTTTCTTTTTTTTTTTTTTTTTTTTTTCTTTATGTCTATAAATCTCAAGCGGTATGATAACGTTTCGTCTATTTTATGCCGATAAGTCCCAAACGGTGCACCATGAGTGGTCCAAACGCTGGAAATGTGCTGGGTTTTCTCGACATAAGAACTGAGTTGCGTAGTCGCGCTAAATATCCTCCGTTTGTCATCAAAGATTTGAACTCGTGCAAATGTTTAGTAAAAAAATTTTTTTTTCCTTGTTTTTTATCTATTTAAAATGGAACATTATTATTGTCAAATATTGGTTCAAATTTAGATTAAAAAGTTAATACTTTATTGATTATCGTGCATAGATATAATTTTTTATAGTAAGAGTATTTTTTAAATGCATTTTTCAAAGGAAGCAATAAAATGTTAAATTAAATTCTAAAATATTATTTTTATGATTTTATATTTTTTAAATAATCTTAATTCTGTTTCAACTAAACAAATAACAATAATAAAATTTTCAACAGTTGCAATGCAATTGAAAAGACTCTTGTTGTGATTTTATAATTTTTAAATTATCTAATTCTATTACAACAAAACAAATAAATAGAATATTTTTTTTTTTTTTTTAAAGTGGCGTAGCTATTCAAAAAACACCGGTGGAATTCAAATGATCATTTACAAATAAAATATACCAATAACATAATCAGCAATTATTAAAATATTTACAAGAACAATTAATCTTTTCAAAGTAATTGTAAATGTCGGAATTATGAAATCAGCATTTGAATAAACATTAATGATATTTGAAACAACTTATGTAACTGAAAAGCTTATCTTTATTTAAATTTTTAGTACTTGGAACCCTTCCTTTTCTTTTTGCTTGATACTACCTACCGCAATTACAAAACCATTTTCAATCAAAAGCGTAATCAGATGTTGTTTTCAAATGAATTGAACAATCAAGATTATTGATAAAACATTTATGGAGACTAATTAATCGTTCGAAGTGTTTATTAAAATAACTATCAAAAAGTTAATATTCTAATTATTTTAAATAGATGAATGAAGATACTGAATTCTATGAATATTAATAAGATTAATGTAGTATTTAAATTAATCAGACAATGTTGGGTATTGCTGCAGTTAAATGTTTTCATAGAAAATAGACAGTCAAGGAATATCAGCGTGTGGATCCAGTTATGTCCAGTTTGCAATATTTCTATTTCCTGAAGATAATCAATATTAATATTAAAGAAGTGAAACTGTATGCCGGATTTTAAATATTAAATTTAAGGAGTCAAAAATATTAAAGAAAAAAAAAAGAAAGAAAGAAAAGGAAAAAAAAGCTACTTGCAGAAGTGACGTTGAGAATCCGGATTTTTAGATTCACATACACATTGGAATCATACAAGCAATGATTATCTTATACTATAATGCGACCAAAAATTGTGTGTGTGTAAATTTTATCTCAAAAACGGCTCTAACGATTTTCGCAAAAATTTGGATTTTACCATTTTCGGGCACGAGAAGACCATTGGGCTAGGTCACATGTTCGAGAAAATTCGATTATTGGGTCATAATGGGTTAGGATCAATCTATTTATATCTAGAGAACGGCTGGATCGATTTTAAAAAAATTTTGTATCCAATCTTTTTTTTTTTTTTTTTTTTTTTTTTTTTTTTTTGCACGAGAAAACTATTGGGCTGGGTCACATGTTCGAAAATTTTCGATTAGTGGGTCATTTTTGGGTCATTATGGGTCAAGTCATTTTTATCTAAAAAACCGCTCTAACGATTTTGACCAAATTTTATATTTTATCGTTTTGGATTACAAGAAGACCATTGGGTTAGGTAAAATGTTCGGGAAAATTTGGTTAGTGGGTCATTTTTGGGGGTCATGCTATTTTTATCTAGAGATTTTCGCACGCAATTTTGACTAAAAATTGCATTCTATGGTTTTCGGGCACGAGAAAAACATTGGGCTAGATTACATGTTAGAGAAAAAAAGTAATGGGTCATATTGGGTCATTAAGGGTCTGGGTCAAGCTATTTATATTTAAAGAACGGCAGAATCAATTTCATCGAAATTTTGCCTGCAACAGTTTTTTGACACAAGAAAGCTAAATGGGCTAAGTCACACGATCGAGAGATTTTGATTATAAGAGTCATTTGTGGGTCATGATGTGTCATAATGGGTCATGGTCAAGCTATATCTAAAAAACGGGTGGATCAATTTTAAAGAAATTTTGAATATAACATTTTTTTGGCACGAGAAAACTATTGCCTAGGTCACATGTTCGAGAAATTTCGATTGTCATTTTGGGTCATAAAGGGTCTGGGTCAAGCTGTTTATATTTAAAGAACGGCAGGATTGATTTTAACGAAGTTTTGTATGTAACAGTTTTTAGACACGAGAAAACTAATGGGCTAAGTTACATATTCGAGAGATTTAGATTTTAAGGATAATTTGAGGGTCATGATGGGTCATAATGGGTCATGGTCAAGCTATATCTAAAAAACGGGTGGATCAATTTTAAAGAAATTTTGAATACAACATTTTTTGGCACAACAAAACTATTGGGCTAGGTCACATGTTCGAGAAATTTCGGTTGGTAGATCACTTTTGGGTCATTTTGTCTAAACAATGGTTCTAACGACTTTGACCAAGTTTCGTACTCTGTTGTTTTGGATTACAAGAAGTTTATTGGGTAAAGTCATATGTTAGACTGTATTCAATTAGTGGGTCATTGTGGGTCAAGCTAATTTTATCTAGACAACGTCATGCGCAATTTTGACTAAATTTTGAATTCTACCGTTTTCGGGCACGAGAAAATCATTGGATTGATTCAGATGTTCAAGAAAATTCGATTAACGAGTCATTTTGGGTCATAATGGGTTATGGTCAAACTAATCATATCTAAAAAACGGCTCAGTCAATTTTATGTAAATTTTGTATCCAACCGTTTTTCGCACGCAAAAACGAATGGGCTAGGTCACATGTTCGAGAGATTTCGATTATAAGGGTCATTTGTGGATCATGATGGGTCATGCTAATTTCATCTAGAAAATGGCTCTCGCCATTTTGAATATAATTTATTTTATATCGTTTTCAGGCAAGCGAAAACCATTGGGCTGGAACACATGCTCGCAAAAATTCGATTAGTGGGTCATTTTGGGTTATAATGGGTCAGGGTCATTCTAATTATAAGTAACAACGACATAATCAATTTTATTAAATTTTGTAAAGAATCGTTTTTTTTGTCACGAGAGGACTATTGGGCTGAGTCGCATATTAAAAAAAATTATATTAATGGATCATTTCGGCTTCACTGAGGAATGTTGTCAATCGAATTTTGCCTAAGGAATGGCTTAAACGATTTTGATTCAATTTTATATTCTACTATTTTTGATTACCTGAAGACAATTGAGCTAAGTCATGTTTGATCAAATTTGATTAGTGGGTCATTTTGGGCAATACGGGTCAGGACCACGAGAATATGGCAACAGCCAATAAGTTGGAGACTTTTGCCAAATTATTGTCGACATTTGGCCGAAAAATCGACTATTAAGATTACGAAATCCAAAACACGTATTTGGCGCCAGAAGAAAGAATGTCGTTAAATTTGGCTATATCTGGCAAAAAATATTGTCTTTCAGAATGTGAAGAAATTTATATACTTTCTTAATAGGATTCGAAATGGTTAAGCCAATCAGAGTCGAGCTAAAAAAGTAATTTGGATCGATGTCCTTTCGTTGTAAATTTTAAAATTATGTAAAAATGTGTACACATACATAGTTGTCTTATTGATTGTTTTTGTAAATAATACTATTATAAACAACATGTTTTATAGTAATAATACAGAGAGACTGATAGAGTGAAAATACTATATCGCGTTGAACACAAAGTTAATTTTGACCGAGCTAAGCTCGGTCACTCCTGCTAGTCTTATATTATAATTCGAGCAAAATGTATGCGTGTGTAAATTTTATCTTGAAAACGGATCTAACGATTTTGACAAAATTTTGTATGTTACCACTTTCAGATACAAGAAGACAATTGAGCTAGGTCACACGTTCTAAAAAATTCGATTTTTGGGTCATAACTTGTCAGGGTCTAGCTAATTATATCTAAACTACGGTTCAATCGATTTTAACGAAATTTTATATGTTTCAAATATGTCGCTATCTTGAAATGTGTTCTAAAAATAGTGTTGAAATAGTATTGTAAATAGCGCTGATAAAAATATTTTCTTACGGTGTGTTGTGCTGCACAATACTTTGTCAACTAATTAACAACACATTGTAAACACCACACAATTTAGAACACTATGAAACAACACATGTAAAACGTTTTAAAAACACTTTCTACATGCTGTCTGTCGGACGTTCCTCTCAGCCCGCACAACTTTGAAGAAAGTCCGTGGTAGTTATAGCTGCCATTACCGATATTATTAGGTGATATCGGTCACCCACTGTGAGGATTGTGTAAATGAACACTGACGCTGTTAATTAACTGGACTAACAGTTTATTTATACTATATGTACACAAAAAATACACTATTTACAATTATATACAATTACAACTCGGATATAGATGATCCGGTTCAACGTTAAATTAAATACCGTAAAAAGTTGGCAGTGTACTGTTCAAATTACACCTCCCTCACACTCAATGCACGTTAGACTCACTTTACCTGAGATTAATTTCGAATCTCCCAAACACATGGATACTCGGCTTACGCTATCCGGCCCAGAGCACTAAACACCAGGACGTCTGTGTCCCTTGCTCTCCAGATACGAACTGCACACTAGGACCTCTGTCCTACACTCCTCTCTAGGTACGAGACCAGATACGAACTACTCAAAACTCAGACAAGACTTGACCTTCTCAAATCACTGCCTTCCCCAATGTACACCCCCTGTGGAGCTTCTTCATTGGACGCATTCCACATTGCTTTCTTGATCCGTGACATGTTCCTTGTTTGCTCATCATTCACATACATCGCTGACGGATGAACACGCCTCTCGGCAATATTCTCTTTCTCACTCACCACCTGTACATGATCACCTGTCAATTCTCCCTTCAACAAAGAAAGAATGTCACCTTGAACATTTATAAAATTTTAAAAAGGGAATAAGAGACAGTTTTTTTTATAGAAAAAATTGCAGGAGATTACTGAGTGAGTTGATTAATTTTATTAATAAATATCAATAACTGCATTTCTGGGAAAATTATGTAATTTTTAATAACATTTTTTGCCCAATCTTTTTCTTGGTAAAACACATTCGAAAAAAATTTAGTTAGAAGTGTTATTACTTTCAGTTAATGCTGTAAAAGTGTTTTCACGAATCTCCAATGTATTCAAAAGTAATAAAGTTTTTGACTATCTAAAGTAACTGGTGTAACAAAATGACTGCCTTCTTTACATTTGTAGAATCTATAGATTGCGCTATTGCCACTTTCGGCAAAATATCATAAGATATTTTGCCTTTTACTTTAAAAACATGAAGTGAAGTAATTTGGCACTAAGAATAAGATTTGAATGTGTATTCGGAATACATCTCCCTGTGAGATATTCTTAGCTCTACAATATTTTTTTTGCATGTTCAATTGATTATTTGGCGCTTCGTCATGTGATTTGTATATAGTGTAATGTATGTTGTGCCGTCTACTATAAAAAATGTTATTTTAATATCTCAGTTCTATATTTAAAGTACCGAACACATCCCACACTGGTCATTTTCTGCATATGAAGAGCCGAAACTTTACAAAGTATCTCGAGTAAAAAAAGGATACCAACAGACTCCAAAAGCGAATTATTAGTCCCCTCACAAAAAGGCCGTTATGTGTTTTTCAAAGTAGAATAACAAAAAAGAAAGCATAATATATTACACAAATAGACATAGTGTCCCGTTAACGTTTTCTTTATACAGTTATTATGGTACTGATATGATTATATTCCTTGTTATACAATAATAATATTATACCACATACTTTCTTCGGAATTCGCGAGAATTCAAGATGATTTGTTGAAATTCATGCAGAGTAAATGAAGTATGGCAATGTAAGTTTTCAACATTGTTGAAAATTATTTGTCTGCTGTCTGTCCGTGCTCTGATTTTCGTAAATACTCTCAATATTTCGTAAAGCGGCAACTTTATAACATAAGTTATAATTTACTTTTGTTCGGAAATGCCTGAAATTACCAGGTGTTGTTGTTCAGAAACTATCGAATCGCACTAAGTTTCCCTTTTTTCTACAAACACAAGAGATTTTTCAGAAAGTAGTGAGTGTCAAAGTGAGCGTTTTAAAACGAATTTCTTCGGGAATGTAGAAAAATATCTCAAACTGGAGTGAAAAACGTGTATGTCACATGATCGGATTGGCTTATAACTCAATAGGTAATTTATTGATAAAAACATAAAAAACTCAGTTACGATTCCAAATTGCTTACACAGTCAGGCTTTATGAATTTATATCTTTCCGTTAAAAAGTAAATTTGTAAATGCGTCGAAAAGTTTTGCGCTTGTTGAGCAGAACAGTTGAAAACAACCTTAAACTGTACCACAATTCCTAATATAATTCATGCATCCACTATATTCCAGAAGATTAATTTAGTTTTTATAAGACTTATTACCTAACATTTATGAAAAATAACCAATAAATAAATAAATGGCTAGGCCGCGGTTGCAGAGCCGTAGCTAAGGGGGCGCTATGGGCAGCTCAGCCCCCCCTAAAATATTTTGATCCCTTCCCTCCCCCCCTGGAAAAGATTCCAAGGTCACTCACTGAATTTCTGTTCCGAAAATTCAAATGAAATTCTGTTCAAAAATCTAATTTAGTTTTGAGAACCTTTCACAATTTTGCAGAATTACTAAATTGTATCTAAAATAAGCGTTCCAACACTCCCTAATCCTATTTGTACATAGGAAGCTAACATGATGTTTAATTTTGCACCCAGCTATACACTCAAAATTTTCATCATCCTATACTATTCTTAGCATAAAATGGTGTTATTACAACAGTTTAATAAGAAACATAGTACCTACAATGTGAGTATGCACTAATTTATCTTTCTGCGTCAGAGAGAGAGAAAAAAAAAATTATGAGCCCCCCTACTTTCTATTGAGCCTCCCCCCCCCCCCCCATTGTTCACTTCTAGCTACGGCCCTGCGCGGTTGTATTGCATTCCTCTTATAAAAGAGTCACTAGAAGCTGTGCCTAGCGCTTAGTCTGATCCTACTCAGTACTGAAGAAAAAAACTTAAAAAAATAAAAATAACAACTAAAAAAAAAAAAAAAAAGCACGCTAAAACTTCTTTAGAAAGAAATTATTTATCGATTTGCTTCGAATCTCTTACGGCTGTCAAGTGGTTTCTCAAGTTAACTTACGGTCACACATATAAGTTAGAACCGCACTTTTTTTTTTCTTTAGAGGAAAGAATTTGGCTCTTTACCAGTGAAAACAAGTTAGTTTTCTTCAAAGGGATCAAGTTTTGTGTGTATCTTTTCGCAACCTATTTAAAAAAGCAAAATAGATCTTAAATATCGAAAGATAGTTTCTCCAACTGTAGACAGAAATGCTAAAAAGTGCACTTTCTTGCATTATTTAACTGTTTTTTTTTTCTTTTTTTTTTTTTTTTTTAATGAATAAATTTTTTATGTTAATGATGTTCTCAAACTTTTAATTTTCTTCACTCAACAATGGGAAAATTTCTAACACGAATTTATTTATAATTTTCATAAGTATATACATAAATATATAAAATTTGAGAGATTGATAAATATTGATTTTTAGGGGTATAAGACATTTTTTTTTTCCAAAATGATTTTTTTTTTATATAATAAACAAAATAGAGGTTGCTATTCAACGTATGCTTTATTTTAAAATTTAAAATGTTGTAGAAATTAAAAGAAATTAATAAAACAGGGTTCCCAGCATCATGGAAAGTCAGGGAAAATCTCGAAAGTCATGGAATTTCAAAGTAGTCATGGAAAGTCAGGGAAAATTTGGAAAGTCATGGAATTTCAAAGTAGTCATGGAAAGTCAGGGAAATTTCAAAATATGTATGAAAAGTCAGGGAATTTACAAATATTTTCTAAAAAGTCATGGGAAATTCTTGGAGAAAAAATGCAAAATTATACAAAATTCATCAAATAATCTTGCGAAAAAATCACGAAATTCATCAAATAATCAGGGAAAAGAAAATTTAGAAATTTTAAAAACAATTGCAGAAAAAAACACTAGACTTGACAAAGAATTCTGGAAATAAGTAGCAAATTTCATTGTATACCTGTTTGTTCAGTTAATTTTTTGAGATTTGGTCAGGGAATTTGCCGTTCATGTTTTGCTAGGAACCCTGTAAAATAAAATAGAACTCAATATTTCGGTTGAATCTTCAAAACCATCTTCAGGAGGAAAAAATTCTAAAAGATTTTTTCTGAAAATTTCACTCCTGAAAAACATTTTGAAGATTAAACCCAAGCATTGAGTTTTATTTTAGTTGTGCATTTTTACTTTTATGTAATATTTAAATTTAAGGATAAGGCATTCTAATTTGTTTAGTATTCGATTTACAACATACAGCACCTAATAATTATAATAATTATGATTCTTATAATGATTATAATGATTTATAATTATAATGATTATAATAATAATAATAATTATTATTATTATTATTATTTTGATTTTTTTTTATTATAAATAATTTAGGAACTGTGCATTTAAAGTACTGCTTTAATTGATTTTTGTTTGAAAACCGTACATTGTAAGAAAATGCTATTAAGAATAGTGTATACTATAAGATAATATACAACATAAGTTTAACTAGAAAATTTTATGCATTTTAACTATATCCAATCAGAAATACAACTCGGATTTTTTGGTCCACAGAACACACAAACCTGTCCGTATAAAACCATTTTTTTCCCTTTTAGTTAAAAATTTTAATAGAATCTTTAAGTATATATTTTTTAGATTATTTACTAACAACCAAAGTAGTGATCGCAAAAGAACAAGTCGGTTATGTTGCATGTCAAACTTAGCAAATAAGGTGCGTTCGTACTATAACGAAAAAAAAAAAAAATCCAGATCTTAGTGTAATAGTATACAATACTTCAGATAAAGTATAGTATCTGAAAATTTATTTTATGTGTTTATTTTATCTATTTTATGTGTCCCTGTAAATGCTATCTGCTTTCTATTATACAATTACCTCAACAACAGATAGCAATTTCATACCCCAACTACACCATTATGTAATGGAATACTTTTCTGTAGCCCTGTAAATTAATAACAAATATTCTTTATTCTGCAGAATGTATATTTTAGTATATACTTCATACATGTATATCAATTTGATTATATCCCAAAGAGTGTAACATCATTAAAACACACTTGAAACACACTTTTCCCCATTGGCCGTAATGTAACTGAATACTTTTGATTGTTCCTGTTCCTGTAATTGAACTATGCACCCGATTTTCATAAAATTTGACATAATTCGACAAAATTACACAAAATTATGCAAAAATTATATATTTTAAATTTCAAACAATTCGGTTGGATAGTTTTTTTGTTATTATATATGCGGACAGACATGCGAACGAACAGACGCACGGACTGAATGATGAATATAGGTGCAACATATTTACATAATTACGAACGCACCTAAAAAACCAAAATAGAGGGTACGTTCTATAGGCAAAGGGTGTACGCTAAAGTCATGAACATTCTGCCGAAATTTTACGTTATTGCTTTATGTGAGAAGCAAAAGAGGGTATACGGAGCTTCATAAAAAATTTCAGAAGGTACACGGCGTATTCTTGTGGATTTTTTAATGCAATATTGCAATGATAATAGAACATAATTGTGACATATTGACTATTTAGCCATAGTTTTGCACGACTAGAAGGGAAAAAAAAAGTCGTATTGAAAAATTTTACAACATTATAGCGTAAATGATTTACGTATTCGTTTGTCAAAATATAAATTTTTTTGAATTTTTATTGAAACAAATTTAAATTTATTTTTAAATGGAACTTTTGAAATCGATATATGGACAATTCTAAGTCAGCATTCATAGTATACGGTAAAAGAATTTTCATATTCAACTAAATAATAAGGTTACACGGGTCAACTGGACCGTGATTTTGTAATGTGATTCTGGGTCAAGTAATAAAATATGAATTTTGTCTAAATTAAATGTTCTAAATAAATAAATAATAATAATAATAAAATCAACCCGTCAAAGTACATTACTTGTTAATCTAAGTTTTTAAATGACCATTAAAATAGCAACATAAAATATTTAATTCACATACACTTCATCTTATCTGCTTTTTTGAATGAAATCCATTGACAGCTCTCGTCACAATAATGGATTATTTTCCAAACCCAACAAATGAAGAAATAAGCTATATCTTCACCGCATAGTTGGAAGGAGAAAAAAAATCCGCTGTGATAAAAAACGTGTTTCTTGACATTTTTTCTTGTGTTTGTGCCTTTTCCACTCTGAGATAAATAACGTCTATTGTATCATCCATTGTACACAGGTTAGGTGATATAGTGTTGTCGTTTTTATCCTTCGGAAATCATACATAAGAAAGAAAATAAGAAAGAAAAAAAATAGCGACGGAATAGAATTTGGGTGAGAATTCAACTTCATTTGTATTGAGATTCGCTCTTTCCTCCGTTCCATCTCGTAGATTTTTTATGCAATATTGCAATGATAATAGAATATAATTGTAACATATTGGCTATTTAGTCGCGGTTTTGCATGACTAAAAGGAAAAAAATATCGTACATTAAACTGTTACAACGTTATAGCATAAATGATTTATGCATTCGTTTATAAAAATATAAATTTCTTGGAATTCTTATTCAAACAAATTTAAATTTATTTTTAAATAGAATTTCGAGATCGATGTATGGACAATTCTAAGTCCGCATTTACAATCTATAGTAAAGCAATTTTCATATTCAACTACACAGAGCTACCAAGGCCCAGCAGCTTTTCGGTGTCCCCTCACACTAAAATAATAGCTAAATTCCTCTATCTCCTTCCAAGGGAGTACTCATAAGGTATCATTAAATTAACATACGGTTGCCAAGTTAATCAAAATCATTTATAGTTTTTGAGAAAATAATTGCAGGGAATGCAATATTAAGATTTTTTTTTCTAAATCATTTTATTAATTTTGGGCCTTTCTCAGCAGTGGGCCCAAGGCCATGGCCTAGTTGGCCTGTGCAGTAATCAGGCTCTGCAACTACCTAATATTAATGGAATAAGGCACAGATTTCTTAAAAAAATTATTGTTTTTCGGAGGAGTAAATTGGCTATCCATGAAATGTATCTTAATATACACAGGGTATTGTCGAATTCGACCGACAAATTCCGAGAGGTAATTGCATTAGAAGATGTAAAATTTCCAAAATATATCGGTTTCAGGTTTCGAGCCATTTATAGAGTTACAAATAGAGTATTTTTTATCCTAACTGAACTTGAGTTGACGGTCATAATTTTAAGAAAAATAAAAACATTGCAGTGATAATGCAACGATAAATACTTTGTTTTGTGTGAAAATTGTATAATATCAGGAAACGTTTGGGAAAAGCAAGGTTCTCACGTAATTGCTGATACCGTATGAAGTGTCATCGCAGTCACAAAATGCATCGTATCCAGTGTATAATGCTGGAGCGTGCAATTGAAATTTCAACCCCTCCCCCGTAACATATTTTTGTGTGTGTGTATTACATTTGCAAAAAAGTGAGAATGTCTGTTAAATTTTTTATTATAATGTAGTTGAGTTTTCTGAAAGTTATTACCGTCAATTCAAATTGAGTTAGGCTAAAACACTTTGCATTAAAAATAAATAAATAAATAAAAATAAAATAAATACGTGGCTTTTGATCCCATGTTCTATGGTTGTATACCAGGAGGCGACAGCACAGAGAACCATTTTACCGATTCCATGGCTGAAATTCCATGAAATTGTTTTACTTTTTGATTACAAAAGTTTTTTTTTTTTTTTCGAACTTTCTTCCTTTTTTCCATACATATTTCTTTTTTTCAAACATGATAACTCAAAATGTTATAATTCAATTATTTCTAACTTGATGTATTTTTTATAATATTTTCTAGGACATGGACTATAAAAGAATTCTGAATATGAATACTTTTTAAATTATGCTAGGGTATGATATTTTAATAATGATGTGGCAAAATGTACCAAATACATAATATTGATTCTTCGATTAGTTCTAAAATTTTTAATTATAGATGTAGCAGTTATAAGTTTTCCAGCTATTTCTGAGACAAGTGCGTACGAAAGTTTTTGATATTAAATTTATTTGAATTGCGTGATTAGATTTGTATATAGAATTTTTTAAGTTTTTCTCAAATATCTACAATATTTTACCTATATATTTAGCAGTTTTCCAAAACTCAAATGTTTTAATGAAAATACAAACTTTGCATAGTTAATCTCTTAAGTTAAAATCTAAAAATTTTTTAATTTGTTTCCAATTATATCTTTTAAACAGTGACCCGAACTTACTCACCTGTAAACGGTACATTTACAACGGATTCCATACCAATTCTTCTTAAACGGCTGATAAAGATTTTTTTTCTTTATTTCTCTTATAAAATATTTCTTATTAACAGATGCTTTTATTATATTCATAATTTGTTGTTAATTTATAAACAAAAGAATATCGGACTTTCTGTACATAAAGTTTGATCGTTCACCACCCAAAATGGTACACTGTAAAAAAAAATCTGTGAAGGTACAAAACATTTTCTAGGAAACTGGGATTCCAAGAACTTTTCATGTAACGATAACAGGAAAAATTCATGTAATCGATTCTGAAACTTGAATTTTTGCTGTTACCGTTACAGGAAAAGTTCTTGGAATCCCAGTTTCCTAGAAAAGGTTTAGTACCTTTGCAGATTTTTTTTTACAGTATCGCCCAATCCAAAGTTGCGGGTGTGACATTTACACAACTTAATTTAGTCACCAGCAAAAAAAAAATTGAGCATTGGTTTCAATTTATATGAATTTCAATGTAGACCACTTACACATACATTTATCCAAATCTGAAAATTGTACGATGTGTCATTTATTTATAAAAAAAAATAATTTCCGCCTGTTGCGGGTGTGACATAAAAAGGACATGCATTTTCATCTTTCAGTGTAAAAATGCAAAACTCTGTGAATTATGACAACTGAGTGAATTGATATTTTTATATATTAGACAGTAATACTTAAATAATTATTCTATGAAAAAATTAAATTACTTACTCAATTCTTGCTTTTGTGGAAAATATTCAAAATTTTCGTTGCGGGTGTGACGCCCTGTTGCGGGTGTGACTTGTATAGCCAATAAAATAATGACATACACAAATATTTTCAAAGCAGATTTTTTAATTAAAGAATTAATCAATATTACAATTATAATATCTAGAGAGGAAAATATAAAAACAATTTCATTTCCAATCTTGAATTTATAATTTCTGGTGGTGGTAGCTCTTTTTAAAAAAATGCTCTTTTTTTTCTAGGATGCATCTGACTGACTGGGCCAAATATGCATATTTCTTAAATTTTTTTCTCAACTGGTAGATGGCAGGTGCTGGGTTCGAACCCAATCGCGGCCGTCGGCCTAACCGTTCGGAGTTTTCGTGGTTTTCTTCGAACCTTGCGTAAATACGGGTTAGGTTCCCTTAGAAAGACCCCCACGAAGGGCATACCTCCCCCTGGACCCATATCCCTAGCGTAGATAATCGGCCGACACAAAATACAACAACAACAACAACAACTTAATTTTTTTTCAAACATTCTAATTCTATATCGCCACCATCCATTTGTCTTATTTGTCCATCAAAGTTTTCACTTTTTTAATGTCGAGAAAAAAACAACTTCTACAAAATCTCCAACTGCACATTCATCGTTGGATATTATATCCTTGTCAAAGTATGGATACATCTAACTGACTGAGCCAAATATACACATTTTCTTGATTTTTATTCCGATACTCTTATTCTATAATATCCCCATTCATTTGTCTTATTTGTCCATCAAAGTTTTCACTTTTTTTTTTAATGTGGACAATAAAACAACTTCTACAAAATCTCCAACTGCACTCTTATCATTGGATATTATATTTTTGACAAAATATGGTAACAAACAAATTCTCTTGTGATCACTTTCTGAAGTTATTGCTACATTAATTGTTCCTACGTCAATAAAAACAACATGATGTATCGATTGAATGTTGTGCTCCGATTGTGCTTGGTGCCAGTATTCACGAAGCATTTTCACAATATCTTCTGAAATTTCACATTCAGCAAAGTTCTTTTATATTTTTTTAGGACTTTTTCTATACACATGGCAAAATCTGAAGCTGAATTTATAGTTGCAGAGCGTTGCTAGTGTTACCATTTTCTTGGCAACTGCACCAACTCCATCGACAACTCCTTTACCATGAGATGAAATGCAAAAGGATTGCCATTCTTTACCATGATTTTTTAAAATAATCTCTTCTTTTCTCTCATTGCTTTGTCTCTTTCTTTCTCTTGTTGTTGATATGCTTCATATTTAAAAGGGTTTTCCTTAATCTTTTTTCAATGATATCGTGATCTTTCTGTACTCTTCATTCTCTCCAAAAGAGAAGAAATTAATGTGTAAACTGAATAAATATAGCACTTCCAGTCCAAAAATATAAGCTTAACAAATTTTTAATAGTTATCCCTTGAAATTTCTAATCTTACATAAAGTTAATTATGTTAAATTTTGGTTAATTTCAAACTGACTATATACATTTTATGCTAACTTAATAAACATTTTAACAGTTTCTATTATTCTTACTTCTACTTTTTATTAAATTTGAATTAAAAGAGAAAAAAAATCTTCCCCTAATATTGATTTACTTATTTTAAAAAACTAAAAATATATATATTAGATAAATATTATCAAATAACAAAATTAAAAAAATGTACATAAAAAACAAAACAAAATTAACAAATTTGAAGAAAATTGCTAAAATATTGTTTCTAAATTTTCTTTTTTTAATTTCTATAAAAATCTTACTTTTTAAATTAATTTCTTAATCATATATCACTAATAAAATTATTTTCTTGCAGTAAAGCAACAATTTTATCAATCCAAACTAAATAAATCAACTGCATACTGTGTCACATGCTCAGATGATGCAAATTTTTATTTATTAACTGGAATTCCCTCTATTAAATCAAAGGGTATAGTTAAAGCTGCCAAGTACATGTTTTCCAGCTTATTATTCTTTTATAAATTTACATATAATTTGTTCAAATATGCATTTGTAATCAATTTTAAAAGACGTTGCGGGTGTGACTTTAATTAAATGTCACACCCGCAACAGGGACATGTCACGCCCGCAACGCTCAATAATTATAATTAAAATATTAATTAATTTCTTTTGTGTCTGTAATTCAAAGTATTTTAATAAACTATTTTTAAATATAAAGTTTCATAACTTTAAATCAAAACTATTTTTCTGCAGAGATATAAATGTAACTTTTTGTTGCGGGTGTGACACAATAATTAAGATTAATTAAACATGCTTACCTTTTGTAATGAAGATTAGTCAACACTTCTCTGCAGACAAAAACTCTCAATAATAGCTGTCAGATCCTATATATCCAAGTTTGGAGATTTTCAGAATGTTTGTTCAGCTGTACGAGACCATGAAATGTGAGGATTTTTGCCGCAGTCTATTTGACAAAGTCATAGTGTCACTTTATTAATTAAAATAAGTATGTTAATGACAAAAATTTAATTCTTTTTTGATAAAATATGAAATAGTACACTCTTAACAGTTAATGTGCAAAATTTCAATCATATTTAAAGAAATTTAAATTTTCATCCTCATGTCCATTTTTTCGTGGATTGGGCGAGTATACAGAAAATAAATTGGGCCAACGTTAGCTAATTTTTCGTTAATTGTTGTTTCACGGTGGCTTACAATCATGTCTTCCTTGCTACATCATTGGCCAACGAATCATTTTCCAAACAATTGTCTTGATTGCCGCCACACAACAATCATTGGACCAACGTTAGCTATAATTGCTGATTAATTGTTGTCCCAATATGAAAACTCTGCTTGCTACACCAATGGACAATAAATCACTTTTCAAATAACGTCTAACCATTAGCTGATCAGAAACGTTTTCAGATGAACCCCAAATTAGGAGGTCTCTGTACCTATTTCCCAAATATTCAGTTTCTGCAAACTGATAACGATGTGTCAAGATTCTGTTTAATTTGGACAGTTTCAGAAAAATGCAAAATTTCTAAAAACCATTGGTCAAGGACTGAATATTATATATGTTATTGCACATTGGATTCAGGCAAAACTACCAAGAAACATTGCTAGGTAAATGCTACAGACCGTGTAACATCGACAAAAAGCCAGTACAAAAGGGTCGTCTTCAATCAAAATTAATACAAAATTCTGATAAAAATACAAAAATCCGAGAAAAACTTTTCAAAGTTTGAAACGAATAAACGAATCAATCATTGAAAAGCCCAAAGATACATTGCAAGGATATGTTTAGAAAAATTTTAGGTCTTTTAAAGATCCCTTCACAAAATAATTTTTCTTAAAACAGGACCCTTTGCAATTTTTTTTATCCCCAAACAGGACTCTTAACAAAACATTTTATCCCAAAACAGGACCTTTCACAAAATTATTTGTCTCTTATATAGACCTTTTGCAGAATTTTTTCACCTTCAAATTGAACTTTTCACAAATTTAATAATTTAAGGGTGTTCTTAAATCAAAAAGAGCAATTTTGTGACACATGCATTAATTTATTTTTGTTCGGAAATGCATGAAAATAGCAGGTGTTGTTATTCAGAAACTGTCTAATTGCACTCATTCTTTTGTTTTTCTAAAAACACAATAAATATTTCATAACAAGCCTTCAAAGTTGACACTTTTGAGCCTATTTCCCGACGAAAGCAGAAAAACCGGTCGAAAAGGAGGATAAAAACGGGTGATTGCGTCATCGAAATAGCTTATAACTCGATAAGTAATTTAATTACCATAAAATGGAAAACTAAGTTCGATTCGAAATCGCATCCATAGTCAGGCATTCCAATTTTATATCATTCTGTTAAAAAATGAATTTGTAAATGTGTTAAAACGTTTTTCGCTTGTTGAGCGGATCAGTTAAGAACACCCTTAATAATAAAATCTGGCTTGTAAATAAGCAGTTGAACTCACCAAAGAGCATATTACTTAGCTTCTTATATATGAAAAATAGAACCTGAAGACATCGATAATTTAAAATTCACAAAATTCTGACTAGAATTTTCACATATACAAGAAAAAAATTCACAATTTCACAAAAACAAGACCCTGTGAGAAAGGTCTGGACAGACCCCTGCATTGGGACTGTCCCAATGTACCCCACTTGATTTTGTCCCAACGTACTCCTAAGGGCCAACTTAAAACAGGAAGAAACATGTTAGACCTAGACCTAGCTATTGAAATTTGGTACAATAAATTTTGGAATTGTATAGATAGCTTTATTATGTGTGTATTTATATTCTTAAAAGCTCCTTGCAATAACTTTCATTAATTTAAACAGAGATTAAGATCCAACATTAATCCGATTTTAACATTGGATTCAGATAAAGCTACCAAGAGATATTGTTAGATAAATGCTACAGACTGTGCAACATCGACAAAAAGCCAGTACAAAAGATCGTTTTCAATCGAAATTAATACAAAATTCTGAGAAAATCTTTTCCCAGAGTTTGAAACGAATTAATCATAGAAAACTATTTCGATGTGTGATTTGAATAGGTCAAAGACACATTGGGACTGTCCCAATGTAGCGCACTTGTTTTTGTTAAAATGTATCCCTAAGGGCCAATTTAAAGAAAGATAAAACATGTTAGACCAACCTGTAAGGCATGGTGACGTCACTTACCATAAAATGTGACGTCGGTGTGAAGTCACATTGCGACTTTGTGACCATCGATCGTCGATGTGAAGTCACAGTGACTAAAATGTGAAGTCGTTATGGCCGTTTTAGAGCTTGTTTGTGATGTCACATTGTGACCACTTTGTGAAGTCACGGTGTGGCATATTTGTGAAAAGTGTATCATTTGTGACTACTTTGACATTATCATTGTGACGAAACTGTGACAAAAGCGACGATATTTAAATTGCCAGAAACATGTTTTTTAAAATAAATAACATGTTTTGAAGAATATTTGTAATTTTCTTAAAGATTTTAAGAAAGTCACATCTCAGTCACAATGTGACGTCACTGAGTGGTGGCATTTTGGTCAAAGATGTGATGTGACCAAATTGACTCACAGTGACGTCATTGTGACGTCACTGTGACCATGCATGCTATGAGGGTAGCTATTGAAATTTGGAAGGATACGTTTTGGAATTGTACGGACAATTTTTTTACAGATGTAATTATATTCTTAAAAGTTCCTTACAAGAACTTTCATTAATTTTAATATTATCTTATGAATATTATCTTTATCACTTTGAAAAGTTATCTTTCATCATCAAAAATAGACTTATTTGGAGTGCTACTTGTAATTTTGTGAGACTTGAAACACATGTGGTAAGGTACTACTGGTGCCATTTTCTGACAATTTTTTCAGATTTTTTCCTTCTGGATATAGTGAGTAAAAGCTTTGTTCCCGTCGGCCTCATGTCCCAATATGGTCACTTCTCTCTAGCCTTTCTGACTTTACAGTGGGAGCTGTTACGACTGCATGCAAAAGATATCGTTTATGATCCAGTACGGAGATATTTTTCTTTTTAATTTACTTTTAATATTACCAAGTTTCATGTGCATGGTGAATGAAACAACTACAAAGTCATTATAGATTAAAATAATAATAATAACAAATAATAAATAAAAATCCCTGCTAGCTCAGCTTAGTCAAATTTTCCCAATCTAAAATATTCTAATTTTTGAACTAAAATTTTTTTATTATATCTCTAAAAAAGGGAAATGTATTTTTAAATTGTGTCCTTTGAATTACATGTTATACCAAAGATTAAAATATCTTCAAATAAAGACATGGAAATCCCTACAGGCAATTTGATGTAAAAAAGGTAAATGTCTGTGAAATGATGACCAATTGCATGTATTTAAAACGAGAAATAATGTAAATTTACAGAGAATGCCACTTTTTCGTCTGTGGTTTTACAGAAATTTTTAACAGAGTAAACTCTCCCGCATAAAGGTAGGGTCAGGTGGGATGATTATGACCATGAGGTAATTTCGACCGCCCCTATAATGAGGTAAATTGTGTATGGTAAAATTTTATTTCACGCTTATAGATCAGATATTAATATCATAATATACTTTTCATTTTAGATATTTTTTTTATCACTAGTCTAAAGCATTTTTGATATCCAAATAGCAATTTGAAATAAAATTACCAAATTTTTTACAAAACGGTTTTGTTAGTTTGGAGTTTTAATGATCATATTTTGATCATCATAAAAATAATGTTTTTACGGATTTTTCTTTTTGTATGTGTGTGTGTGTTCAACTGCTACGATGACAAAAAAGTATTACAAACTACAAAACAATTATAACTCAAAAACATATTGAGATAAAGCTGTCAAACAAATTGCATTGAAGAGTACATTTTTTATCCCTATATGACGGTGTAAAATTTGAAAATGTGCGATGTTTGGAGTTTAAAAATTTGCAGTACCCCAAATTGTAGAATTGAAATTTCATTTAAAATTTCAAAATGTTGCTATTCGCAGAAGAATGTACGCGTTGCGCACAGATATATTTGTCCATTATAATATCGATAGATAGGGTAGATATAACTCTATAAGAAATTGAATGGATTCAGTAAAGGATAAATACTATTACCCCTTTCTTAAATAATAATCATAATAATAATAAATCTTTTAAGGGGGAAATGACTGCACAAATTATAATCTGTTCGAGATGTTTAACTTTTATTTAATTTTAACTGTAAAATAAACATTCTTTGTTTATAAAAAGCGTGGCAAAAATATTTTTTTTTTAAACATAGAATTTTTTTAAGTCTTAAATTGAAAGTCTTTATTTTATAAGTATCTTAGAAAAAAATCATTTTATAAATGGTTGTTGTAATTTGTTAAATTTTTTTATTTCTTTTTCTTTCCTCTTCTTTTCTTTTTTTTATGTACTGATATCTCAAATCGTTTAGAAGACAGTCAAAAAAGTCTAATAATTTCTTTTTATTCCGATTGCTCGTTAGAAATGTACTTTAAAGTCAAAAAGCTTTCTAAAATACTTTCCGAGTGAACAATTTAAAAAAATTATTCATATGACTGATTCCAAATCGAATCATACGTTGGGGGAATTTAATGCAGAAAGATTGATTGCAGATCTCTTAAACTGCAGATAAAAAAATTCGATCATATATTAGGTTGTTTCCGGGTTTTCCTCTACTGAAGAAGTAATAATACTTTTTAAAAAGAGAACCAAGCTTGCAAAAAATTTTAGAAAGAAGAAGCATATTTTTGTGGATTTAAAGGTTATATGTGTCCGGAAAACAGGTACAAACATGTAATGATAGAAATACTTCATGCATATCCATTAATTTTATTCCTAAGTTTCCAAAGGGGAAATCAGCATAAAATCAGAGGCCTTATTATTATTTGCTTCTTCAGGCAAAATTTTCCAAGATATTAATATTTAATACGTGATTTATCACTTGCTAACTAAGCGTAGAAGCAACAATGTGAAAAACGTGTAAGCCTGGGATCGAAGCCGGCAACTTTGGAACAGCGCTCCAAGTGTTCTCCCATTTAAGCTACGAGGACGATGCTCAGTTTGGCATTTTTCGCACGCATATGTTGGGAAGGCTGCACTGCTGCACAAGACGGAATAGTCTTCATGAGCACACAAACACATACACTACCAACATACAGCCTTACCAACATATGTGTGTGAAAAATGCCAAGCTAAAGCTAGGCATCGTCCTCGTAGCTTAAATGGAAGAACACTTGGAGCGCTGTTCCAAGATTTCCGGGTTCGATTCCCCGGCTTGGAAGTTTTTCACATTGTTGATTCTACGCTAAATTTGCAAGTGATAAATCACGCATTAAATATTCATTAATTTCATTGCTGAAAATTAATTGGAAAATTAATTAAAAATTTCAAGATATTAGTTTGTTTTTATATTAATTGCATCTATAAAGGCAAAATCAAATTCCGTTTATCAGATTTAGTCATATTGAATTCTAATAGCGTACAACTTCCGTATGTTTAAATTAAAAGTACAGAAGCAAAAATTCTTGCCTGTTACTTTTCTTAAGAATGATTTAAGTTGTAGAAATTGTACCCCAATTGTTATTATAGCAAATTTTAAGTTGGGCAAAAAGTTTGTGAAAGTTGCATTGTTATACAAAAATTAAGAACAAAAGCAACAAGAACTACTCTTCAAAGTAGAAATCATGATAGTCCACGACTTTCTGCCAGATTCCGGATTTGCTGAAACTACCATGGCGACTCCTTAAAATCGAAAATTCTTGACATACTTCTTCAACTCCATTAACCCCTTAGAAACGAGCGACACGTATACGTGCCGCAAAAAGGCTCAAGAATCCTTGTTTATCCCCATCAGTAAAAATTTACTTTACAATTTGCCTTATTTAATCGGAGCATTTTCTCGATTTAAAAAGGCACAAATTTCTGTTTTAAAAAACCGATGACAAAATATTAAAAATTTCGTAAAAGGCTCCCGTCGCGAAGGGGTTAAGGGTTTCTTAAATCAAAAAGAGTAACTTTGTGGCATAAGTTTTAATTTATTTTTGTTCGAAAATGCATAAAACTAACAGGTGTTGTTGTTTAGAAACTATCTAGTCGCTCTCAGTTTTCTAAGGTTTTTTTTTGCAAACGTAATATATCTTTTACAACAAACCGTCATGTTGGCGTTTTGAACCGCATATTCCGCAAAAAAACAGTGAAGAAAAGTGACAAAAACGTGTGATCACGTGGTCTAAATCGTTGATAACTCGGTAGGTAAATTAATTATCATAAAATCGAAAACTAAATTCGATTCAAAATCACTTCCATAGTCAGACCTTCAAATGTTATATAATTCTGTCAAAAAGTGAATTTGTAAATGTGTCAAAACAATTTGCGCTTGATGTGTGAGGATTGGAGGATTCAGAGGAAAAAATTAAAGGATTTAAGGCCCTTGAAAAAATGTTGCATCGATCGAAAGAGGCAATAATCGGATGGAGCCACGAAATTCCTGAATTACTATAGATATACCTCTAGCACTCCTATATACGATACGAATTATGGTAACTACTAGATTAAAAATTTTCCAGAACTTTTTGCTCAACCTTATGCTAGTAAGTTTATATTTCCTCTAATGAAAAGCAAAATAAAATTTTCTGCATCTTAATCGATTACATTAAATTCTATTAAAATCTGATTCCTGTATGTTTGAATTAAAATTCAGAAAAATGCATATTCCTTTTTTTAAAACTGTCTTCAAATCAAAAAGGGCGATTTCAGGACTTAAGTTTTATTTTTTTTTTCGGAAATGCATGAAACTAGCGGGTGTTTTAGGTCAGAAACTATCAAATTACACTCATTTTCCTTTTTTTTTTTTTTTTTTTTTTTCAAACATAATCGATCCTTCTGAAAACAGTGTTCAAAATAGTTGTTTTGAATCGGTTTTCTCCATGAAAGCAGAAAAAACAGTCAACGAAGGGTTAAAAACTTTATTGTCATGTAATCGAAATCACTTATAATTCAATAGGTAATTTATTAGTCAAAAAATGGAAAAATCAATTAGATTCCAAATCGCTTCCATGTTCAGGCTTTCAAATTTCACATCTTTCCGTTGAAAAATGATTTTGAAAATGCATCAAAACGTTTTACGCTTATTGAGTAGAGCAGTTGGGAACAGCTTTAAGTATGAAATCATTTAAGTTGCATAAATACTGTCTTATTTATAATGCATTATATAAAATAGTTTATCCTACATAGTTTATCTTATTATCTATATAGAAAATCAAAATTTTCATTTATCGAATGGGATCATAACAAATCTTATTAAAATATGATCCCATTGTGTCTGAAATAAAAAAAAAAGCCAATATTCTCGCTCACTTTTTTTATAACCGTAATTCAAGATTCAGAAACATTGTATCTCTTTTATTCTATGCATAATCTAAGTTCAGGTCACACCATTAGTTGCATGAGTTGTGAAACAAACCATTTACTTGCCTAGCCAATAATTTATGTCTTTATCTCCCACACTCTACAGGTGTTTTTTACCTATTCGCCTGGATGTACTGACGAACCGAGACACAAAACCATGAAGTGGAATCGCCGACGGAAAGTATCTCGGGATGGAGCTCACTGGTTCCCATTTGTGGAGAAGGTCACTTGGCCTTGTATACTTCTCGCCATATTCCTTGCCCATGCCAGTTCATCAGCCATCGGAACGTGGATGTAAGTAATTATGCCCTTTGTTCCATTTAGTGTCAGATTACTTTTGTTCCGAAAAAGAAACTAACAAAAATTGCCTTGGAAGTCAGCGTAAAGATTGGACATAGTTGTTTTGCAATTAGTATGATAATGAATTACGATAAATGGCAGTGATAAAATGTACAAACATCATGCAGTAGGTGTAAAAATCATAAAAGTGAATATTTATAAGTTGTTTGTCTTTCGAAGGAAAAAAAACAATGACGCCTGATATGCATAAGAACAAAATTGTTCTTCCTAATTCCTTATTCTTATATATTACACTGTCTCAATTTCGTTTTAAAATGATTAGTCTTGTAAAATTGCCTTCATTTTCTGGGTTTTGAGTCCTTGCACACCTTTCTATCTTGGGTTCTACTCGCAAGCCCCCAAAATACGAAAGGAAGTACTTATATACTAAAAGTAAAATATCTTCTACAGTTATGTATTAAATCAGTTTTCATCTATTTTGCACATTTGTGGAGAAGGTCACTTGGCCTTGCATACTTCTCGCCTTATTCCTTGCTCATGCCAGTTCATCAGCCATCGGAACGTGGATGTAAGTAATTATGTCCTTTGTTCCATTTAGTGTCAGATTACTTTTGTTTCGAAAAAGAAACCAAAAAATCGCCTTGGTTGGAAGTCATTTTAAAGATTAGATAGCTGTTTTGCAATTAGTATGGTAATGAATTATGATAAACGGCAACACCAAAACGTAGAAACTTTTATTAAAGATGCAGTAGGTGTAAAAATTATATGTGAATATTTATAAGTTGTTTGCTTTTCAGGGGAAAAAAAAAAACAATAGCGCTTGATGCGTGTAAGAACATAATTGTTCTGTCGAATTCTTTATTCTTATGTCTGTCTCAATCTCACTTTAAAATGCTTGGTCTTGACAAACTGCCTTCATTTTTTAGACCTTGGATAATTACACATCTTTCTACGTCGGTTTTCACCCACAAATATGAGGCCTAAAAATATGAGGGGAAGGACTTATATACTAAATATAAAAAACTATTACAGTTATAAATTAAACTCCTCGGTTCTGAAGTATCACATGTGATACTTCCAAACAATGATAAACTATACTAATTATTATTTTCTTTTTTTTTTACATTTTTGCTTTATTTCTATGTAACTGAATGCTTCTAGCTTTGGATCGAAACCAAAAAAAGGCAGCTGTGATGCTTATTTCCGCATAAAATAAGTGTTCTTATCATCTGAGTTTGCAGAATGTTTTCCAGGCAGTGCGTCCAAGAAACTAAGAAATTTTCATAATTAATTAAATTAAATGCTTTTCAATAAAAAAGTAAAATAAAATAAAAATGAAGATTTCTAGATCATTCAATTGAATAAACATCTCCAAATTATTACTGATTAATTTAGATTATCAATAATTAAATACATATTCTAAGGGTGTTAAACGTTTTAGATCCGTATACTTGTGAACCTAAATTATCAGCCCACTACAGTATCAATTTCAGAAAGAAAAAAAAAACCTTTTTCTGTCATCTATGGTGCCTTTTTTTTAGTGAAAATTTTGTTTTTGAATGTGTAGTGTATTCGCAGTGTTATTTTATCTTCGAATCTGAAGAGGTTGAATCAATTTTCATTTACTTTGCACCAAGAGTACTACCCTGTATTTACTCTGTATCTACCACTGTATCTATTTTATACGTCGCAGTAAACCAATCATCTTCAACTTGTATAGCCTTAATTAGTCCATAAATAATAATGATAGTTAATTTTATAGATTTAAATTACATAAAATTGGTTTAACTTCACTTCCAATTGTCTAACAAAAAAAAAAAAAAAAAAAAAAAATGGCGTCAGAGTCGATTTGCTTTTTAGTGACTCCAAATCCGACTCTTTAGTTTAAAATGGGTTTGGATTACGCCATGCACTGTTTAAAAAAAAAAAAATGTGAAAGTTGTTAATTTTTTTCCAGGAAACTAAGATTTCTAGAACATTTCATGTAATTGTCAGCAAAAATTCCTGTAACCGATTCTGTTACATGTTTTTTACTGTTACTGTTACATAAAAAGTTCTAGGAAATCCAAGTTTCCCAGGAAAAAATTTAATAACTTTCACTTTTTTTTTCTTACAGTGTGGAATAAGAAATCATACATGATACAATCAATCATAAGAGATTTCTTATTCCATGGACTTCACAGCCCTGTTCTTATAGTTAGACTTTAGAGGCAGAGGTATAATTTAACAATGTGCATAAAAATGGCGATCTCCTCATGTTTATTAAATTGAATGCATCATAGATTCCCCAGTACATAGAAATTACCATTTGTGTAACGATATTTTAAAAAAAAATTAAAAATATTTCAAATATCAAAAACTTATGCTCCAGTCATATAAGTTATTTTACGTTCTAAAAAATTTTGGGCGCGGTTTCTCAAAAATGAATTTTACATATGCAGCTCTAAACTAAATTTATTTTCTTACTAACTACATTTTTAGAACTTGATTTGTTGATTATTTTCTTTATCAAAGATCGAAGCTGATTTAAGAAATCAATATTTTCTTTAACTGGCTAGTTGCGAGAGCCATAGGAATATAGATGAAATTATGATCTTTTTTCCTCTTTCAAGTGTCAAATCCCTTTGTCCAATAACATAAGATTGCTTCTGCCCTAGAATGAGGGTAAATATTAAACAAGGTTTGGCAATTAATATGCTAATGAATTATAAGTTACGATATTTGGTATTGAAAAAGCATCCAAACTTTGTTTCCTTCAAAGGTCGAATGGGTTGAAGAACTATAAAATTTAATATTTATGGATATACTTTCACCCCTTTAAGGAAGGTAAATTGTACTTCTTTGGGTTAGAATTTTCGATGTTTTTTCATTTTTCATTTTTTGTATTCTTCATGTATGTAGATCATTTCCTGAAAGTGGCTTTGTGATACTTCAATTCCTTACAATCATTTTTGCTCGCTAAATTTTACCGACTACTTCAAAGTTTTGTCTACGAAATTAGTATGTTTTCGATGAGTGATGTGATCTACATTTAATTCCAGGGAATCTACCAATTTCAGATTTTTTTTTTTTTTTTTTTTCATAATCATGCTTTTCTTGTTTAGTAAAATTCGGATTTTCTCATTCTTTCTCCATTATGTCAAAAGGGTCGTCAGTTTCTAAAAGTTGCTTATAGGGGATGGTATAATCAACTTCACATGATAAGTCGTTTTACTGTACGATCTGCAATTTCAGCTTACATATTTCGGTGTTTAAGAACTTTACTATACACTTAACGTAATTAGAACTATTCTATTCCGTTGCGAAATTTTGATAAATTGAATTGATTACGATGTTAAAGAAAGCTGATGATTAACTGTCATTAATAAGGACTACAATTTTTTGAAATTATAACAAAATAACACCGAGGAAGATCGTTAAATAGATGAAGGATTCGTGTTTTGAAGCGAAATTCAGAGTGAAAGAAGAATAATCACTTAAACAGAGGTAAAAAATGTGTTTGTCACATGATCAAAATCACTTATTACTCAATAGGTAATTTATTGATAGCAAAATGAAAAGCACAGTTTGATTCCAAATCGCTTTTATTGCCAGAACTTCCAATTTAATACCTTTCTGTTGAAAAATGGATTTGTAATTGTGTCAAAGCATTTTGAGCTTGTTGAGCAGAGCAGTTGAGAACAAGCAGCCTTAAATTAAATAATTTTTGAGGCGGAAATATAAATTTTGCTGAAAATGTAACATCCAATGTAGGTGTTTACCACTTGTTTGATTTTCGCAAGAACAAATTCTCGCAAAATAAAAACAGCAAACTCGGCATTTTTTAATAGATTTTTTTTATATAACAGAGCACAAATGTATCATTAACTCCAGGAAAAACGTAGGCCAAAGGTGCCAATGTAATGACACGTTTTGGGTGTCAAAATAACGGCATTCCACCCCTTAAACGATTCTTGATGACTCTCTCAGCGGTTACATATTTCTTCCATGAATCCGCAAATAACGTAAGCGTCGGCACTCTTTGAAGACTTTGGTAAAGAACAGTGTGTAAGCATGAGAAAAATTTAATTGATACGTAAGGGCTGTCATTAAAGGCGACAATAAAGAGGGGTGGGAAGTGCCGTCGTTATAGCAGAATCTGTGAAGCTGTGTATAGGAATTGTGTATCATTAATTGTTTGTCAGTTGAACTACATTACATTTTTTTATTATTATTAATGCTGTAACAAGTTTAATTTTTCCTTTTTTTTTCTATAAAAATGAAATTCCACGATATTTATTTATATTCTTTGATTTCTTAAGCAAATAAAACGTTCTGGTAAAATTTGTATAAAACACAAATAAATCATGCTAAAATTGCTATTAGATGCATATATATACTGTAAAATTATTTAAAATATATTAAAATACCTTAAAAATACCTTAAAATGAAATTAAAATCCCAAAACTTTTGCAACCAAATTCACGCGCCCATCATCAGTAGTTATTTAAATGTTGCGCTATTTTTTTTTAAGAAGAAACCATTGCAATTTAACGATGGTTTGGAAGATAAGTTCAGAGGAAAAGGTATTCAATTTTTTTTGACAAAACAAGTTTTCATTTATTATGTAACAATTCTTTACAAACTCCATGGATGTCATATGACAATGCATTATTACTGTATCTTTATTAGAAATTATTCTACGGAATTTTCTCATAATTGCTTTGTAACAATCAATTCCAGGCTCCGAGCATATCGTGTGACAATGCATCGTTTACATAAAACATCTTTATTGGAAATTGTTTCAAAAGTTTCAATAATTATTGTCCCTAGTGTATATAAAATATTTGTACTGCGATGGTTAATGTGTAATATTAAAGTGTATAATGTGTAATATTAAAGTAGTAATATGTAATATTAATACCTATGCTGAATTTCAGAATCGTAGTTGCTATATTAACATATTTTTGGAGGGAGGAGTGAAAAGGTGGGTGATGGTGGGGGGTGGGGAGGAAAGCTGGTTTGGAGTTTATGAGGCCAGATTTGTGACAGTGGATGAGACGTAGTTACTGTCGTTTGGTTATGAGATCATTGTGATGTCTCCACGTCTCATTCACTGTCACAAATCTTAGCCCATAATCTCCAGACCAACTTCCTCCCCCCCTTTAAAACTAGATCTTTTAAACTTCACCCCTCCCTTTGAAAATATGTCAATATATATGCTACGCCTCTGAAACTGAGCCTATAGGCTTCTAAGATATTTTCGATATTCCACATCAACTATCGCAGTCCAAATATTTTATATCCATTAAAGACAATAATTGTTGAACCACCCTCGTAATTGTAAACTGATAATTTCTTGTACAAAAGATAATTTTACATTCATTTAAATCAACATTTATAGGTTGAATTTGGACTAATCTTGCTAAAGCATTGCTAGCATTTTATAAAATTTTCAAATGCACTATTTTGCATTTTGTTTCATTTCTTGTTCGCATTTAAGGCATACGAAAGAAATATAGATTAATTGTAAACGAGGAGATCCATTATAACAAGCTCCAGATATTCATAAACAAACATTGGTTAAGTGTTTTTCACAACGCATAAATATGTACTTGTGCTAAAATTTCAACTTGCAGTTTTATGCATCTAAAGTATTTTGTCAAGTCCTTTCCTTCGTCTAGCTTCTAAGCTAAATTGTGCAAATCCTTCATAGGCATTTTTTCTTCAAATCGCACAGTGACAGTCTAATTAAAAATCTAATTTTTCTCTTTTGAAACGGCATTAATTAAGCCATTAGTGTGTTAAACGAAAGTAGTTCATTATTTACAACTAGATCTTTCAGAGACTATAAGAGTAAGTGGCTTAATTATGGAAGTCTTCTGTTTATGTAATTTCTGTCGCTGTCCTGTTAAATAAAATTTTATGTGTATAGATGTATGTTGATGTGTCTGTCAGCAAAATTAAAATGAGATATACTTGTTTTTGAAAATTACGATTTTGCTTGTTGTGCCATTAAAACACATACAACCAACCAACGACTTTTCTAATTTAAATTGTGTTACGTAAGTCAATACTTTTTCTGTCTTAATATTAATACAGTTGAACATCCATAACAAACCCTCACAAATAGCCACCACCTCTATTTAGTGGACACTTTTTAAATTCCAAACATCTATAGATCTTTACACTTTTATCTTTTAATAGTGGACAAATTCCGCGCTGCCGAGGTTCACAGGTTTTACTCAATATATGCTCAATAAGTATTTGATTTTTATCATTCATGAATCCATATTTATAAAAAAGAATTCTTTCTTATTTCATCCTATGAACATTTGATCCGTAAATTTTGACCATGTTATAGTTTGATAATTAAGAGGCTGTCTTGTTATAATAAAATTTTGAAATTTATGCCGATTTTATTATTTCGTAAGATAATTATGTCATTATTCAGTATATGACCTATATACAAAGTCTATTTATTTATATTCACTCGTATTTGCACTGTTATTATTTTATGATGCTATGAAAAAATATAGCGATGCCAAACAGTAATAACTTCCGTCGTTTACATGATATGTATTCCCAGAAAATGTAATAACGCAAAAGACCTCTACGGGTATTAATTAATACCTCTTTTTGAAAGGATTTTATATATTAAGGATGTATTCAAATCCAGACTTCTTATTTGCTGAATTATTTTTAAATGTACAATTAATTATTTTTATGAAACGCATCAAATTGGCAACTTCTCTTATTCGGGAATTATACAATGTGTCGTGCTTGTCGACTTTTTGATAAAAGATGAAAATGTTACAAAAAATGGTGTTTTGAACTAAATTTCCCGAAGCGAGAGATCTGTGATAAAAATAAAGGTCATACTGAGAAAATATTTGTTTATAAATCAAGTTCAAATTAACTGAGTGAAAAATACTTTTATGAGTACATCCTTAATTAATTATTCTGTAACTATCAATGCCTATTTCCGTACGAAAAAAAAAATGCAATTTTGTAAAGTTTGTTTTTTAATAAAGTTTAAAATCCTTACAAAACTCTCCGTATTCCCGTGGATTTGTCATTACAGCTTTCCTAAAAACGTCGTATTTCGGTAGACGATTTTTGGTCCTTTAATAAATCTGTATTCTCTGTTTGCTATTATTTTTTTAAAATTTCAGTGATAAAAATGCATTATATTTAAAATCTGCCAAGATATTTTATCCATGACCGAAACAAGTTAAAAACATGAACTCCATGGCCGTCTAAGAACCTGTCACTAAAGTATTTTGCTCGATCATATTGTTCAAGCATAAAAATATTTTGTCACAAAATTTTTAATTTTTAGAAAGTAAATGTGGAAGCAGTAACATATTTAATTTCTCATATGCAAAACTCTAATTCTTCTCATTTATCTTTCCTAAAAAGCTAAACATTCATGCATCAAAATTTGATTATTCCAACTTTAAAAATTTTTGCACAAAAATAAGTTGAAGTAGCATTTTTTTTTTTTTTTTTTTTTTTTTTTTTTTTTTTTTTTTTTTACAATTCTCTATACCAGCGGTTACCAATCTATGGGTCGCGACCCACTGGTGGGCCGCGGTAGTTGTTTTGGTGGGTCGCGGAGCAATCGAAGTTTGTTATCAAAATATCTTTTATTTCATCCGTTTAAAAATATATGACAATTTCAACAGGAAATAACATTTCAAGGAAAAATTCTTAATTTCTTTCTAGAGTAATATAGATACGAATATCCAGAATATCCACAAATATTTAAATCAGCTTTGAGGTCCTTGATGAAATTCAAAACTTCGTGCTTATAAGAACATGCTTTTTCTACTTCGCTGCTTTTGAAAGACAAGTAATAAGACAAACTGCAAGTTAATATATTTTCCACACACTGGAAAACACCAGTACCAGAAATCTTATTTATTATAAAGTTATGTTTTCATAATAATTAAAGGTATTTTTAGCTTTCTTTGTAGTTTGTGCATTCTTTTAATTTTAATTACATTCACTTATACACAGAGAGATTGCAAATTCTGGATTTTGTTGATAATGTACGAAAATTTGTGTTTTTCATAGGATAGGATAGCCGAGTGTATAGAGATTGTAAAAAAATAGTTATACTGATATACAACTTTATTTTGGGTGGGTCGCGAATTTTTTTTTCACTGTAAGGTGGGTCGCGTACCGAGAAAGTTTGGGAACCGCTGCTCTATACAATTATAGCACATTTAAAAACGCTTTTCTAGGTTACACATTCTAATAACACTATTTATTGGACTGAAAACACTTTAGTAGAAGATGATAAAGTTCAAAAAGATATTCAGAAGTAATACTTTGCAACACATATGTCTGCTGCATATATATATATATATATATATATAAAAAAAAAAAAAAAAAAAAAAAAAAAAAACTAGTGTGCTGTAAAAATAATGTTCTCTTTCTGTTCTATTATTTTGTCAGGGGGAAGATTTCGTTCCTTTTGTTTTTTAGTATTTCAGTCTTTGTTTTGTCTTTATATATACACGGTTTTTCTGTTTTTTCAGCTAATGTTACTTTAAATTATACTCAACTACTGTTTTGTTCGGAATAAACGAAATATTTGAAGAAAGAGGACAAGGGAAAAAAAATATTAAAAATATAGATGCATAGAATTTTCGGTATATTAAGAAACACTTTTCTATGTTATGCATTCTAATAACACTATTTATTGGCTTGAACGCGCTTCATCTGAAGATAAAAACATTCATAAAGATATCCACCCAAATGCTTTTTTTGACACACCTGGCTGCTGCAAATAAATTCAGATAAAAATTAATTTGTGCGCTGTAAATAATGTTTTCTTTCTGTTTCATTACTTTGTAAGACGAAAGAATTAGTTCATATATTTGTACTTTCTGTGCAGAGGCTCCCGCCTTCTTTAGTGTGGCATAAATTACATTTTTCTCAAACTATTTTTTTTTTTTTTTTAAGTAAAAGAAATATGCAGAAAAGGAAACAAGAAAAAGGGGGGGGGGCGGGGGCTGAAAAGTAGATACGTAGAATTATGACAACATTTAGAATTTTATACTCTCAACTCAACACTTTTATAGATTTGGCTTTTTAATAACACTATTTACTCGATTGAACGCGTTTCAGCTGAAGAGTTCATTAAAATATCCAGAAATAACACTTTCAAACACACCTGACTGCTGCAAATAAATTTAGATAAAAATTAATTTGTGCATTGTAACTAATGTTTTCTTTATTTCTCACTATTCTGTTAGGGCAAAGAATTTTGTCATATAATTGAATTTCCTATACAGGCTTCTGATTTCTTTTATAGTTAATGTTGTTTTAATTACATTTTTCTCAAAATATTTTGTTCGGACTAAAAGAAATATTCGGTGAAAAGAAGCAAAGAAATAATACTAAAAAAGTGGATATTAGATTTTTTGGGAACATTTAATATATTTTTTTTAGAATATACATTGTAATAATATTGGATTGTTCATTGGATTAATACTCTTTAGCTGAAGGTGGAAAATTCATAAAGATACATTCGGAAATAATACTTTGAAACGCATGTGTTATCTGCTTCAAATAAATTCAAACAAAAATGAATAAGTATGCTGTTAATACTGTTCTCTTTCTTTGTCATTATTTTGCCAGAAGAAAGATTTTTTTTTTTCAAATATTTTCATTTTCTGTATAAGGACAGCTTTTCAATATTATTTAATTAATGTTACTTTAATTTAGTTCTGCTCAACTATTTAGTTAATACTTAACGAAACAAGTTAAAAAAAAGGGAAGAAAAGTTGATATTCTAGATATACAATTTTCGGCACATTAAGAAACACTTTTCTGTATTATGGTTTCTAATAACACAATTTATTCGATTGAACGCACTTCCGCTGAAGATGAAAACGTTCATAAAGATATCCACCCTAATGTTTTGTAACACACCTGGCTGCTGCAAATAAATTCAGATAAAAATTAATTTGTGCGCTGTAAATAATGTTCTCTTTCTGTCTCATTATTTTGTAAGAGGAAACAATTAGTTCATACATTTTGCTTTGTGTACACAAGCTTTTTCCAGTATTCTTAAGTGTGGCATAGATTACATTTTTCTCAAGTAATTTTGAAATAATATCTAGAAATAATACTCTGAAACACACCTGATTGTTCCAAATATATTTTGGTAAAAATTAATTTGTGCGCTGTAAATAATGTTCTCTTTCTGTCTCATTATTTTGTAAGAGGAAACAATTAGTTCATACATTTTGCTTTGTGTACACAAGCTTTTTCCAGTATTCTTAAGTGTGGCATAGATTACATTTTTCTCAAGTAATTTTGAAATAATATCTAGAAATAATACTCTGAAACACACCTGATTGTTCCAAATATATTTTGGTAAAAATTAATTTGTGCGCTGTAAATAATGTTCTCTTTATGTCTCATTATTTTGTAAGAGGAAACAATTAGTTCATACATTTTGCTTTGTGTACACAAGCTTTTTCCAGTATTCTTAAGTGTGGCATAGATTACATTTTTCTCAAGTAATTTTGAAATAATATCTAGAAATAATACTCTGAAACACACCTGATTGTTCCAAATATATTTTGGTAAAAATTAATTTGTGCGCTGTAAATAATGTTCTCTTTATGTCTCATTATTTTGTAAGAGGAAACAATTAGTTCATACATTTTGCTTTGTGTACACAAGCTTTTTCCAGTATTCTTAAGTGTGGCATAGATTACATTTTTCTCAAGTAATTTTGAAATAATATCTAGAAATAATACTCTGAAACACACCTGATTGTTCCAAATATATTTTGGTAAAAATTAATTTGTGCGCTGTAAATAATGTTCTCTTTCTGTCTCATTATTTTGTAAGAGGAAACAATTAGTTCATACATTTTGCTTTGTGTACACAAGCTTTTTCCAGTATTCTTAAGTGTGGCATAGATTACATTTTTCTCAAGTAATTTTGAAATAATATCTAGAAATAATACTCTGAAACACACCTGATTGTTCCAAATATATTTTGGTAAAAATTAATTTGTGCGCTGTAAATAATGTTGTCTTTATGTCTCATTATTTTGTAAGAGGAAACAATTAGTTCATACATTTTGCTTTGTGTACACAAGCTTTTTCCAGTATTCTTAAGTGTGGCATAGATTACATTTTTCTCAAGTAATTTTGAAATAATATCTAGAAATAATACTCTGAAACACACCTGATTGTTCCAAATATATTTTGGTAAAAATTAATTTGTGCGCTGTAAATAATGTTCTCTTTCTGTCTCATTATTTTGTAAGAGGAAACAATTAGTTCATACATTTTGCTTTGTGTACACAAGCTTTTTCCAGTATTCTTAAGTGTGGCATAGATTACATTTTTCTCAAGTAATTTTGAAATAATATCTAGAAATAATACTCTGAAACACACCTGATTGTTCCAAATATATTTTGGTAAAAATTAATTTGTGCGCTGTAAATAATGTTCTCTTTATGTCTCATTATTTTGTAAGAGGAAACAATTAGTTCATACATTTTGCTTTGTGTACACAAGCTTTTTCCAGTATTCTTAAGTGTGGCATAGATTACATTTTTCTCAAGTAATTTTGAAATAATATCTAGAAATAATACTCTGAAACACACCTGATTGTTCCAAATATATTTTGGTAAAAATTAATTTGTGCGCTGTAAATAATGTTCTCTTTCTGTCTCATTATTTTGTAAGAGGAAACAATTAGTTCATACATTTTGCTTTGTGTACACAAGCTTTTTCCAGTATTCTTAAGTGTGGCATAGATTACATTTTTCTCAAGTAATTTTGAAATAATATCTAGAAATAATACTCTGAAACACACCTGATTGTTCCAAATATATTTTGGTAAAAATTAATTTGTGCGCTGTAAATAATGTTCTCTTTATGTCTCATTATTTTGTAAGAGGAAACAATTAGTTCATACATTTTGCTTTGTGTACACAAGCTTTTTCCAGTATTCTTAAGTGTGGCATAGATTACATTTTTCTCAAGTAATTTTGAAATAATATCTAGAAATAATACTCTGAAACACACCTGATTGTTCCAAATATATTTTGGTAAAAATTAATTTGTGCGCTGTAAATAATGTTCTCTTTATGTCTCATTATTTTGTAAGAGGAAACAATTAGTTCATACATTTTGCTTTGTGTACACAAGCTTTTTCCAGTATTCTTAAGTGTGGCATAGATTACATTTTTCTCAAGTAATTTTGAAATAATATCTAGAAATAATACTCTGAAACACACCTGATTGTTCCAAATATATTTTGGTAAAAATTAATTTGTGCGCTGTAAATAATGTTCTCTTTCTGTCTCATTATTTTGTAAGAGGAAACAATTAGTTCATACATTTTGCTTTGTGTACACAAGCTTTTTCCAGTATTCTTAAGTGTGGCATAGATTACATTTTTCTCAAGTAATTTTGAAATAATATCTAGAAATAATACTCTGAAACACACCTGATTGTTCCAAATATATTTTGGTAAAAATTAATTTGTGCGCTGTAAATAATGTTCTCTTTCTGTCTCATTATTTTGTAAGAGGAAACAATTAGTTCATACATTTTGCTTTGTGTACACAAGCTTTTTCCAGTATTCTTAAGTGTGGCATAGATTACATTTTTCTCAAGTAATTTTGAAATAATATCTAGAAATAATACTCTGAAACACACCTGATTGTTCCAAATATATTTTGGTAAAAATTAATTTGTGCGCTGTAAATAATGTTCTCTTTATGTCTCATTATTTTGTAAGAGGAAACAATTAGTTCATACATTTTGCTTTGTGTACACAAGCTTTTTCCAGTATTCTTAAGTGTGGCATAGATTACATTTTTCTCAAGTAATTTTGAAATAATATCTAGAAATAATACTCTGAAACACACCTGATTGTTCCAAATATATTTTGGTAAAAATTAATTTGTGCGCTGTAAATAATGTTCTCTTTATGTCTCATTATTTTGTAAGAGGAAACAATTAGTTCATACATTTTGCTTTGTGTACACAAGCTTTTTCCAGTATTCTTAAGTGTGGCATAGATTACATTTTTCTCAAGTAATTTTGAAATAATATCTAGAAATAATACTCTGAAACACACCTGATTGTTCCAAATATATTTTGGTAAAAATTAATTTGTGCGCTGTAAATAATGTTCTCTTTCTGTCTCATTATTTTGTAAGAGGAAACAATTAGTTCATACATTTTGCTTTGTGTACACAAGCTTTTTCCAGTATTCTTAAGTGTGGCATAGATTACATTTTTCTCAAGTAATTTTGAAATAATATCTAGAAATAATACTCTGAAACACACCTGATTGTTCCAAATATATTTTGGTAAAAATTAATTTGTGCGCTGTAAATAATGTTCTCTTTCTGTCTCATTATTTTGTAAGAGGAAACAATTAGTTCATACATTTTGCTTTGTGTACACAAGCTTTTTCCAGTATTCTTAAGTGTGGCATAGATTACATTTTTCTCAAGTAATTTTGAAATAATATCTAGAAATAATACTCTGAAACACACCTGATTGTTCCAAATATATTTTGGTAAAAATTAATTTGTGCGCTGTAAATAATGTTCTCTTTCTGTCTCATTATTTTGTAAGAGGAAACAATTAGTTCATACATTTTGCTTTGTGTACACAAGCTTTTTCCAGTATTCTTAAGTGTGGCATAGATTACATTTTTCTCAAGTAATTTTGAAATAATATCTAGAAATAATACTCTGAAACACACCTGATTGTTCCAAATATATTTTGGTAAAAATTAATTTGTGCGCTGTAAATAATGTTCTCTTTCTGTCTCATTATTTTGTAAGAGGAAACAATTAGTTCATACATTTTGCTTTGTGTACACAAGCTTTTTCCAGTATTCTTAAGTGTGGCATAGATTACATTTTTCTCAAGTAATTTTGAAATAATATCTAGAAATAATACTCTGAAACACACCTGATTGTTCCAAATATATTTTGGTAAAAATTAATTTGTGCGCTGTAAATAATGTTCTCTTTCTGTCTCATTATTTTGTAAGAGGAAACAATTAGTTCATACATTTTGCTTTGTGTACACAAGCTTTTTCCAGTATTCTTAAGTGTGGCATAGATTACATTTTTCTCAAGTAATTTTGAAATAATATCTAGAAATAATACTCTGAAACACACCTGATTGTTCCAAATATATTTTGGTAAAAATTAATTTGTGCGCTGTAAATAATGTTCTCTTTCTGTCTCATTATTTTGTAAGAGGAAACAATTAGTTCATACATTTTGCTTTGTGTACACAAGCTTTTTCCAGTATTCTTAAGTGTGGCATAGATTACATTTTTCTCAAGTAATTTTGAAATAATATCTAGAAATAATACTCTGAAACACACCTGATTGTTCCAAATATATTTTGGTAAAAATTAATTTGTGCGCTGTAAATAATGTTCTCTTTCTGTCTCATTATTTTGTAAGAGGAAACAATTAGTTCATACATTTTGCTTTGTGTACACAAGCTTTTTCCAGTATTCTTAAGTGTGGCATAGATTACATTTTTCTCAAGTAATTTTGAAATAATATCTAGAAATAATACTCTGAAACACACCTGATTGTTCCAAATATATTTTGGTAAAAATTAATTTGTGCGCTGTAAATAATGTTCTCTTTATGTCTCATTATTTTGTAAGAGGAAACAATTAGTTCATACATTTTGCTTTGTGTACACAAGCTTTTTCCAGTATTCTTAAGTGTGGCATAGATTACATTTTTCTCAAGTAATTTTGAAATAATATCTAGAAATAATACTCTGAAACACACCTGATTGTTCCAAATATATTTTGGTAAAAATTAATTTGTGCGCTGTAAATAATGTTCTCTTTCTGTCTCATTATTTTGTAAGAGGAAACAATTAGTTCATACATTTTGCTTTGTGTACACAAGCTTTTTCCAGTATTCTTAAGTGTGGCATAGATTACATTTTTCTCAAGTAATTTTGAAATAATATCTAGAAATAATACTCTGAAACACACCTGATTGTTCCAAATATATTTTGGTAAAAATTAATTTGAGCGCTGTAAATAATGTTCTCTTTCTGTCTCATTATTTTGTAAGAGGAAACAATTAGTTCATACATTTTGCTTTGTGTACACAAGCTTTTTCCAGTATTCTTAAGTGTGGCATAGATTACATTTTTCTCAAGTAATTTTGAAATAATATCTAGAAATAATACTCTGAAACACACCTGATTGTTCCAAATATATTTTGGTAAAAATTAATTTGTGCGCTGTAAATAATGTTCTCTTTCTGTCTCATTATTTTGTAAGAGGAAACAATTAGTTCATACATTTTGCTTTGTGTACACAAGCTTTTTCCAGTATTCTTAAGTGTGGCATAGATTACATTTTTCTCAAGTAATTTTGAAATAATATCTAGAAATAATACTCTGAAACACACCTGATTGTTCCAAATATATTTTGGTAAAAATTAATTTGAGCGCTGTAAATAATGTTCTCTTTCTGTCTCATTATTTTGTAAGAGGAAACAATTAGTTCATACATTTTGCTTTGTGTACACAAGCTTTTTCCAGTATTCTTAAGTGTGGCATAGATTACATTTTTCTCAAGTAATTTTGAAATAATATCTAGAAATAATACTCTGAAACACACCTGATTGTTCCAAATATATTTTGGTAAAAATTAATTTGTGCGCTGTAAATAATGTTCTCTTTCTGTCTCATTATTTTGTAAGAGGAAACAATTAGTTCATACATTTTGCTTTGTGTACACAAGCTTTTTCCAGTATTCTTAAGTGTGGCATAGATTACATTTTTCTCAAGTAATTTTGAAATAATATCTAGAAATAATACTCTGAAACACACCTGATTGTTCCAAATATATTTTGGTAAAAATTAATTTGAGCGCTGTAAATAATGTTCTCTTTCTGTCTCATTATTTTGTAAGAGGAAACAATTAGTTCATACATTTTGCTTTGTGTACACAAGCTTTTTCCAGTATTCTTAAGTGTGGCATAGATTACATTTTTCTCAAGTAATTTTGAAATAATATCTAGAAATAATACTCTGAAACACACCTGATTGTTCCAAATATATTTTGGTAAAAATTAATTTGAGCGCTGTAAATAATGTTCTCTTTCTGTCTCATTATTTTGTAAGAGGAAACAATTAGTTCATACATTTTGCTTTGTGTACACAAGCTTTTTCCAGTATTCTTAAGTGTGGCATAGATTACATTTTTCTCAAGTAATTTTGAAATAATATCTAGAAATAATACTCTGAAACACACCTGATTGTTCCAAATATATTTTGGTAAAAATTAATTTGTGCGCTGTAAATAATGTTCTCTTTCTGTCTCATTATTTTGTAAGAGGAAACAATTAGTTCATACATTTTGCTTTGTGTACACAAGCTTTTTCCAGTATTCTTAAGTGTGGCATAGATTACATTTTTCTCAAGTAATTTTGAAATAATATCTAGAAATAATACTCTGAAACACACCTGATTGTTCCAAATATATTTTGGTAAAAATTAATTTGAGCGCTGTAAATAATGTTCTCTTTCTGTCTCATTATTTTGTAAGAGGAAACAATTAGTTCATACATTTTGCTTTGTGTACACAAGCTTTTTCCAGTATTCTTAAGTGTGGCATAGATTACATTTTTCTCAAGTAATTTTGAAATAATATCTAGAAATAATACTCTGAAACACACCTGATTGTTCCAAATATATTTTGGTAAAAATTAATTTGTGCGCTGTAAATAATGTTCTCTTTCTGTCTCATTATTTTGTAAGAGGAAACAATTAGTTCATACATTTTGCTTTGTGTACACAAGCTTTTTCCAGTATTCTTAAGTGTGGCATAGATTACATTTTTCTCAAGTAATTTTGAAATAATATCTAGAAATAATACTCTGAAACACACCTGATTGTTCCAAATATATTTTGGTAAAAATTAATTTGTGCGCTGTAAATAATGTTCTCTTTCTGTCTCATTATTTTGTAAGAGGAAACAATTAGTTCATACATTTTGCTTTGTGTACACAAGCTTTTTCCAGTATTCTTAAGTGTGGCATAGATTACATTTTTCTCAAGTAATTTTGAAATAATATCTAGAAATAATACTCTGAAACACACCTGATTGTTCCAAATATATTTTGGTAAAAATTAATTTGAGCGCTGTAAATAATGTTCTCTTTCTGTCTCATTATTTTGTAAGAGGAAACAATTAGTTCATACATTTTGCTTTGTGTACACAAGCTTTTTCCAGTATTCTTAAGTGTGGCATAGATTACATTTTTCTCAAGTAATTTTGAAATAATATCTAGAAATAATACTCTGAAACACACCTGATTGTTCCAAATATATTTTGGTAAAAATTAATTTGTGCGCTGTAAATAATGTTCTCTTTCTGTCTCATTATTTTGTAAGAGGAAACAATTAGTTCATACATTTTGCTTTGTGTACACAAGCTTTTTCCAGTATTCTTAAGTGTGGCATAGATTACATTTTTCTCAAGTAATTTTGAAATAATATCTAGAAATAATACTCTGAAACACACCTGATTGTTCCAAATATATTTTGGTAAAAATTAATTTGTGCGCTGTAAATAATGTTCTCTTTCTGTCTCATTATTTTGTAAGAGGAAACAATTAGTTCATACATTTTGCTTTGTGTACACAAGCTTTTTCCAGTATTCTTAAGTGTGGCATAGATTACATTTTTCTCAAGTAATTTTGAAATAATATCTAGAAATAATACTCTGAAACACACCTGATTGTTCCAAATATATTTTGGTAAAAATTAATTTGTGCGCTGTAAATAATGTTCTCTTTATGTCTCATTATTTTGTAAGAGGAAACAATTAGTTCATACATTTTGCTTTGTGTACACAAGCTTTTTCCAGTATTCTTAAGTGTGGCATAGATTACATTTTTCTCAAGTAATTTTGAAATAATATCTAGAAATAATACTCTGAAACACACCTGATTGTTCCAAATATATTTTGGTAAAAATTAATTTGTGCGCTGTAAATAATGTTCTCTTTCTGTCTCATTATTTTGTAAGAGGAAACAATTAGTTCATACATTTTGCTTTGTGTACACAAGCTTTTTCCAGTATTCTTAAGTGTGGCATAGATTACATTTTTCTCAAGTAATTTTGAAATAATATCTAGAAATAATACTCTGAAACACACCTGATTGTTCCAAATATATTTTGGTAAAAATTAATTTGAGCGCTGTAAATAATGTTCTCTTTCTGTCTCATTATTTTGTAAGAGGAAACAATTAGTTCATACATTTTGCTTTGTGTACACAAGCTTTTTCCAGTATTCTTAAGTGTGGCATAGATTACATTTTTCTCAAGTAATTTTGAAATAATATCTAGAAATAATACTCTGAAACACACCTGATTGTTCCAAATATATTTTGGTAAAAATTAATTTGTGCGCTGTAAATAATGTTCTCTTTCTGTCTCATTATTTTGTAAGAGGAAACAATTAGTTCATACATTTTGCTTTGTGTACACAAGCTTTTTCCAGTATTCTTAAGTGTGGCATAGATTACATTTTTCTCAAGTAATTTTGAAATAATATCTAGAAATAATACTCTGAAACACACCTGATTGTTCCAAATATATTTTGGTAAAAATTAATTTGAGCGCTGTAAATAATGTTCTCTTTCTGTCTCATTATTTTGTAAGAGGAAACAATTAGTTCATACATTTTGCTTTGTGTACACAAGCTTTTTCCAGTATTCTTAAGTGTGGCATAGATTACATTTTTCTCAAGTAATTTTGAAATAATATCTAGAAATAATACTCTGAAACACACCTGATTGTTCCAAATATATTTTGGTAAAAATTAATTTGTGCGCTGTAAATAATGTTCTCTTTCTGTCTCATTATTTTGTAAGAGGAAACAATTAGTTCATACATTTTGCTTTGTGTACACAAGCTTTTTCCAGTATTCTTAAGTGTGGCATAGATTACATTTTTCTCAAGTAATTTTGAAATAATATCTAGAAATAATACTCTGAAACACACCTGATTGTTCCAAATATATTTTGGTAAAAATTAATTTGAGCGCTGTAAATAATGTTCTCTTTCTGTCTCATTATTTTGTAAGAGGAAACAATTAGTTCATACATTTTGCTTTGTGTACACAAGCTTTTTCCAGTATTCTTAAGTGTGGCATAGATTACATTTTTCTCAAGTAATTTTGAAATAATATCTAGAAATAATACTCTGAAACACACCTGATTGTTCCAAATATATTTTGGTAAAAATTAATTTGAGCGCTGTAAATAATGTTCTCTTTCTGTCTCATTATTTTGTAAGAGGAAACAATTAGTTCATACATTTTGCTTTGTGTACACAAGCTTTTTCCAGTATTCTTAAGTGTGGCATAGATTACATTTTTCTCAAGTAATTTTGAAATAATATCTAGAAATAATACTCTGAAACACACCTGATTGTTCCAAATATATTTTGGTAAAAATTAATTTGTGCGCTGTAAATAATGTTCTCTTTCTGTCTCATTATTTTGTAAGAGGAAACAATTAGTTCATACATTTTGCTTTGTGTACACAAGCTTTTTCCAGTATTCTTAAGTGTGGCATAGATTACATTTTTCTCAAGTAATTTTGAAATAATATCTAGAAATAATACTCTGAAACACACCTGATTGTTCCAAATATATTTTGGTAAAAATTAATTTGAGCGCTGTAAATAATGTTCTCTTTCTGTCTCATTATTTTGTAAGAGGAAACAATTAGTTCATACATTTTGCTTTGTGTACACAAGCTTTTTCCAGTATTCTTAAGTGTGGCATAGATTACATTTTTCTCAAGTAATTTTGAAATAATATCTAGAAATAATACTCTGAAACACACCTGATTGTTCCAAATATATTTTGGTAAAAATTAATTTGTGCGCTGTAAATAATGTTCTCTTTCTGTCTCATTATTTTGTAAGAGGAAACAATTAGTTCATACATTTTGCTTTGTGTACACAAGCTTTTTCCAGTATTCTTAAGTGTGGCATAGATTACATTTTTCTCAAGTAATTTTGAAATAATATCTAGAAATAATACTCTGAAACACACCTGATTGTTCCAAATATATTTTGGTAAAAATTAATTTGTGCGCTGTAAATAATGTTCTCTTTCTGTCTCATTATTTTGTAAGAGGAAACAATTAGTTCATACATTTTGCTTTGTGTACACAAGCTTTTTCCAGTATTCTTAAGTGTGGCATAGATTACATTTTTCTCAAGTAATTTTGAAATAATATCTAGAAATAATACTCTGAAACACACCTGATTGTTCCAAATATATTTTGGTAAAAATTAATTTGAGCGCTGTAAATAATGTTCTCTTTCTGTCTCATTATTTTGTAAGAGGAAACAATTAGTTCATACATTTTGCTTTGTGTACACAAGCTTTTTCCAGTATTCTTAAGTGTGGCATAGATTACATTTTTCTCAAGTAATTTTGAAATAATATCTAGAAATAATACTCTGAAACACACCTGATTGTTCCAAATATATTTTGGTAAAAATTAATTTGTGCGCTGTAAATAATGTTCTCTTTCTGTCTCATTATTTTGTAAGAGGAAACAATTAGTTCATACATTTTGCTTTGTGTACACAAGCTTTTTCCAGTATTCTTAAGTGTGGCATAGATTACATTTTTCTCAAGTAATTTTGAAATAATATCTAGAAATAATACTCTGAAACACACCTGATTGTTCCAAATATATTTTGGTAAAAATTAATTTGAGCGCTGTAAATAATGTTCTCTTTCTGTCTCATTATTTTGTAAGAGGAAACAATTAGTTCATATATTTTGCTTTGTGTACACAAGCTTTTTCCAGTATTCTTAAGTGTGGCATAGATTACATTTTTCTCAAGTAATTTTGAAATAATATCTAGAAATAATACTCTGAAACACACCTGATTGTTCCAAATATATTTTGGTAAAAATTAATTTGTGCGCTGTAAATAATGTTCTCTTTATGTCTCATTATTTTGTAAGAGGAAACAATTAGTTCATACATTTTGCTTTGTGTACACAAGCTTTTTCCAGTATTCTTAAGTGTGGCATAGATTACATTTTTCTCAAGTAATTTTGAAATAATATCTAGAAATAATACTCTGAAACACACCTGATTGTTCCAAATATATTTTGGTAAAAATTAATTTGTGCGCTGTAAATAATGTTCTCTTTCTGTCTCATTATTTTGTAAGAGGAAACAATTAGTTCATACATTTTGCTTTGTGTACACAAGCTTTTTCCAGTATTCTTAAGTGTGGCATAGATTACATTTTTCTCAAGTAATTTTGAAATAATATCTAGAAATAATACTCTGAAACACACCTGATTGTTCCAAATATATTTTGGTAAAAATTATTTTGTGCGCTGTAAATAATGTTCTCTTTCTGTCTCATTATTTTGTAAGAGGAAACAATTAGTTCATACATTTTGCTTTGTGTACACAAGCGTTTTCCAGTATTCTTAAGTGTGGCATAGATTACATTTTTCTCAAGTAATTTTGAAATAATATCTAGAAATAATACTCTGAAACACACCTGATTGTTCCAAATATATTTTGGTAAAAATTAATTTGTGCGCTGTAAATAATGTTCTCTTTCTGTCTCATTATTTTGTAAGAGGAAACAATTAGTTCATACATTTTGCTTTGTGTACACAAGCTTTTTCCAGTATTCTTAAGTGTGGCATAGATTACATTTTTCTCAAGTAATTTTGAAATAATATCTAGAAATAATACTCTGAAACACACCTGATTGTTCCAAATATATTTTGGTAAAAATTAATTTGTGCGCTGTAAATAATGTTCTCTTTATGTCTCATTATTTTGTAAGAGGAAACAATTAGTTCATACATTTTGCTTTGTGTACACAAGCTTTTTCCAGTATTCTTAAGTGTGGCATAGATTACATTTTTCTCAAGTAATTTTGAAATAATATCTAGAAATAATACTCTGAAACACACCTGATTGTTCCAAATATATTTTGGTAAAAATTAATTTGTGCGCTGTAAATAATGTTCTCTTTATGTCTCATTATTTTGTAAGAGGAAACAATTAGTTCATACATTTTGCTTTGTGTACACAAGCTTTTTCCAGTATTCTTAAGTGTGGCATAGATTACATTTTTCTCAAGTAATTTTGAAATAATATCTAGAAATAATACTCTGAAACACACCTGATTGTTCCAAATATATTTTGGTAAAAATTAATTTGTGCGCTGTAAATAATGTTCTCTTTATGTCTCATTATTTTGTAAGAGGAAACAATTAGTTCATACATTTTGCTTTGTGTACACAAGCTTTTTCCAGTATTCTTAAGTGTGGCATAGATTACATTTTTCTCAAGTAATTTTGAAATAATATCTAGAAATAATACTCTGAAACACACCTGATTGTTCCAAATATATTTTGGTAAAAATTAATTTGTGCGCTGTAAATAATGTTCTCTTTCTGTCTCATTATTTTGTAAGAGGAAACAATTAGTTCATACATTTTGCTTTGTGTACACAAGCTTTTTCCAGTATTCTTAAGTGTGGCATAGATTACATTTTTCTCAAGTAATTTTGAAATAATATCTAGAAATAATACTCTGAAACACACCTGATTGTTCCAAATATATTTTGGTAAAAATTAATTTGAGCGCTGTAAATAATGTTCTCTTTCTGTCTCATTATTTTGTAAGAGGAAACAATTAGTTCATACATTTTGCTTTGTGTACACAAGCTTTTTCCAGTATTCTTAAGTGTGGCATAGATTACATTTTTCTCAAGTAATTTTGAAATAATATCTAGAAATAATACTCTGAAACACACCTGATTGTTCCAAATATATTTTGGTAAAAATTAATTTGTGCGCTGTAAATAATGTTCTCTTTCTGTCTCATTATTTTGTAAGAGGAAACAATTAGTTCATACATTTTGCTTTGTGTACACAAGCTTTTTCCAGTATTCTTAAGTGTGGCATAGATTACATTTTTCTCAAGTAATTTTGAAATAATATCTAGAAATAATACTCTGAAACACACCTGATTGTTCCAAATATATTTTGGTAAAAATTAATTTGTGCGCTGTAAATAATGTTCTCTTTCTGTCTCATTATTTTGTAAGAGGAAACAATTAGTTCATACATTTTGCTTTGTGTACACAAGCTTTTTCCAGTATTCTTAAGTGTGGCATAGATTACATTTTTCTCAAGTAATTTTGAAATAATATCTAGAAATAATACTCTGAAACACACCTGATTGTTCCAAATATATTTTGGTAAAAATTAATTTGTGCGCTGTAAATAATGTTCTCTTTCTGTCTCATTATTTTGTAAGAGGAAACAATTAGTTCATACATTTTGCTTTGTGTACACAAGCTTTTTCCAGTATTCTTAAGTGTGGCATAGATTACATTTTTCTCAAGTAATTTTGAAATAATATCTAGAAATAATACTCTGAAACACACCTGATTGTTCCAAATATATTTTGGTAAAAATTAATTTGTGCGCTGTAAATAATGTTCTCTTTATGTCTCATTATTTTGTAAGAGGAAACAATTAGTTCATACATTTTGCTTTGTGTACACAAGCTTTTTCCAGTATTCTTAAGTGTGGCATAGATTACATTTTTCTCAAGTAATTTTGAAATAATATCTAGAAATAATACTCTGAAACACACCTGATTGTTCCAAATATATTTTGGTAAAAATTAATTTGTGCGCTGTAAATAATGTTCTCTTTATGTCTCATTATTTTGTAAGAGGAAACAATTAGTTCATACATTTTGCTTTGTGTACACAAGCTTTTTCCAGTATTCTTAAGTGTGGCATAGATTACATTTTTCTCAAGTAATTTTGAAATAATATCTAGAAATAATACTCTGAAACACACCTGATTGTTCCAAATATATTTTGGTAAAAATTAATTTGTGCGCTGTAAATAATGTTCTCTTTATGTCTCATTATTTTGTAAGAGGAAACAATTAGTTCATACATTTTGCTTTGTGTACACAAGCTTTTTCCAGTATTCTTAAGTGTGGCATAGATTACATTTTTCTCAAGTAATTTTGAAATAATATCTAGAAATAATACTCTGAAACACACCTGATTGTTCCAAATATATTTTGGTAAAAATTAATTTGTGCGCTGTAAATAATGTTCTCTTTATGTCTCATTATTTTGTAAGAGGAAACAATTAGTTCATACATTTTGCTTTGTGTACACAAGCTTTTTCCAGTATTCTTAAGTGTGGCATAGATTACATTTTTCTCAAGTAATTTTGAAATAATATCTAGAAATAATACTCTGAAACACACCTGATTGTTCCAAATATATTTTGGTAAAAATTAATTTGTGCGCTGTAAATAATGTTCTCTTTATGTCTCATTATTTTGTAAGAGGAAACAATTAGTTCATACATTTTGCTTTGTGTACACAAGCTTTTTCCAGTATTCTTAAGTGTGGCATAGATTACATTTTTCTCAAGTAATTTTGAAATAATATCTAGAAATAATACTCTGAAACACACCTGATTGTTCCAAATATATTTTGGTAAAAATTAGTTTGTGTACTGTAACTAACGTTTTCTTTATGTCTCATTATTTTGTAAGAGGAAACAATTAGTTCATACATTTTGCTTTGTGTACACAAGCTTTTTCCAGTATTCTTAAGTGTGGCATAGATTACATTTTTCTCAAGTAATTTTGAAATAATATCTAGAAATAATACTCTGAAACACACCTGATTGTTCCAAATAAATTTTGGTAAAAATTAGTTTGTGTACTGTGACTAACGTTTTCTTTATGTCTCATTATCGTGTTAGAGGAAAGAATTTTCTCATATAATTGAATTAGGCTTCTGAGTTCTTTTAGAGTTATTGCTGTTTTAATTACATTTTTCTTCAAAATATTTTGCTTGGAGTAAAATAAATATACGAAAAAAGGGAACTAGGAAATAATAATGAGAAAATAGATACATAGAATTATGGCAACATTTAGAAATACTTTTTTTAGATTATGCTTTTAATAACACTACTTACTCGATTGAACGCGATTCAGCTGAAGATGAAAAAGTTCATAAAGGTATCCAGAAATAATACTTTGACACATAGCTGTCTATTGGAAATAAATTTAGATAAAAATTAGTTTGTGTACTGTAACTAACATTTTCTTAATGCCTCATTATTAGTTAGAGAAAAGAATTTTCTCATATAATTGAATTTCCTGTTCAGGCTTCTGCGGTCTTTTATAGTTAATGTTGTTTTAATTGCATTTTTCTCAAAATATTTTTCTCGGATTAAAAGAAATATACGAAAAAAAGGTGCAAGGAAATAATGCTGAAAAAGTAGATATTGGATTTTTGGGAACATTTAGAAACACTTTTATGGATTATATTAGGAGTTCTGTCTCCAACGAACTACGCTCGTCAACCCTCATCGGGATACCACAAATTCTAAAAACACGCTAATTTGATCGGTTTTTAAAAGATTGGGAAACATTAGACTGTAATAATAATAATAATAATAATAATAATAATAATAATAATAATAATAATAAAAGATGACGTTCTTTTTGTAAACGGTTTTCTATTCATTTCCCTTTAATTCATTGTTATTGTTTGGCTATTCTAAATATGACAGTTTTTTTTTTTTTTAAGTTTATTTACAGCAGTTAACTCATTTTACTGAATTCATTATTTTAACATTTTTTTCGCATTTAATATTCAAATGTAAATATAGTTTTGTGACGCGATTTTTGACATTTTTCTGCTATTAACTCGTAATTATTTAATTCTCATTTAAAAGGTTTTTTTTGTAATAGTCGAGTGTATAGATGGTATTTTTTTCTTTGTTTATTTAGCAACAATTTAAAATAAAAACCTTTTCTAAAATATGTAAAAAAAAAAAAAAAAAAAAAAAAAAAAAATTCTCACAAAAGGCTGAAAATTTGAATTTAAAATGGTAATAAATACTCAAAAAATGAGTCAAATTAAAAAAAATAAACGCAATCTGCACTCCAGGAACTACTTGTAGTATAAAAGAATCTAAAAATTTTAAAATTCCTATGTACAGTTTTTGCTCATATAAAACTTTTTTAATGGACCGATTTTGACCAACTTTAACATTAAATATCTTTCAAAATAGTTATTCGATTTAAAAACTATCTGCACCGGCGTACTTATCACACATTTTTCTGTAATACTTCCAATTTCTATGATTTTGTATGCAGTAGTTTTCTTAATATGAGCAAAAAAAATACCCTAGGTCATAAAATTTTCATTGAGCGGAGGTGACAGCGTTAGTTACTTTTTCTTAGAATAGAGAGATGCATTCTAATAATATTGGATTGTTTATTGGATTAATCACCCTTTAGCTTGAAGATAGAAAATTCATAAATATACATCCTGAAATAATACTTCAAAACACATGTGTTGTCTGCTGAAAATAAATTCAGATAAAAATTAATCGGTGTTTTATAAATACTGTTCTCTTTCTGTGACATTTTTTAATTATTTTTATTTTATTTTATTAAGAAAGATATTTTTTCATATACAGTCGGCTCTGGTTAATTCGAACTCGTCGAGACCACAAGAAATGTTCGAATTATCTAGAGTTCGAATTATGGAAAGCATGAGAGGGAAACAAGGGTACTAAGGTACAAGGTATAAAAGGTTACTATTACAAAGAAATTAATGTTATAGTATTTTTAAAAATAGATTTCGGCTGTTATCGTTAGAATATGACTTAATATTAAATCAAAATGTATAAATACATAAACTAATAAAGGGATTTGAAACAAGCACAAACGAAGATGGGGTGGAGATGTCATTGATGGACAAACTGGGCACTAAAAAAGCGGATGTCAAATGCATGGGATCAGTGGTGACCATCCCCCCCCCAAACCCAATGACGCAAATCCCCCCCCCAAAAAAAAACATACTTTAACACTGAACCCCCCCCCTAAACAAAATATTAATTGTAAAATATATTCTACTTATAATCTACTGCACATTCAAAAGATAGCGATTTGAGCATAGCAGAATGAGTTCATACTGCCCTTATCTAGAATTTAGAGAAAGAAAACACAGGAAAATTTATGAAAATTCAATGTTGAAAAAATTTAAAAGTGATATTAAAAGAATCAAGATTTACAAAAGATAGCGAGTTAGCAGAATGGGTTCTTATTGCCCTTATCTAGAATTTAGAAAAAAAAAAAATAAAACACAAGAACTTTCCTGGAAATTAAATGTTGAAAAAAAATTAAAAGTGATATTAAAAAAATCATTTTAAATTTTTTATATCATTTTTTATATCATCATTTAATTTTTTTTTTTTTTTTTTTTTTTTTTTTTTTTTTTACATTAAGAAAAAAGGAAATATTAAGAATTTAAAAATCCCCCGAAAAATGAACTTTTTCTCAAATTCCCCCCAAAAACTAAATTTTATGACGCATCTTGCGTCACCAAACCCCTCTCTGTGCACCCCTGCATGGGACTATATGTATATACTTGTTCAGAAGAATTTTGACAAAAATGAAAGGAAGAAAGTTATTTCAAGAATCTGAAGTCCGGGAAAAAGTAATGAAAAATAAAAAATCGGAATCTCATTAGTTCGAATTAAACGAAGTCAAGAGAAAATGAGTTCGAATAAATGAAAGTTTTAAGGGTTATTCTGCAATTGAAATTTCCGGGACTTAGTCTTTAGTTCGAATTAATCAAAGATTCGATTTATCCGACTTCGAATTAACGAGAGCCAACTGTATTTTCAGTTTCTGTCCAGATAACTTTTCAATCTTTTTTGTAAATGTTACTTTAATTCGATTCTGCTTTACTATTTTGTTCGGGTTAAATGAATTATTTGAAGAAAGAAAACAAGAGGAAAAAATGCTGGTAAATAGATATACAATTTATGACACATTAAGAAATACTTTTCTAGATTATGCCTTCTAATTACACTATTTATTGTATTTAACGCATTTTAGCTTAAGATTTAAAAAAAGAAAAGAAGAAAAAGAAGAAAAAGAAAGAAAAAAAAAAGTTTATAAAAATATTCATGAATTAATATACAGTAGACTCCCTCAAATCCGCACTCCTAAAATCCACAACTCTCTAAAATCCGCACATATTTTACGGATGTAAACAATGAAACATTCAGTTCAGATGTAGGTGCAAAAACTAATTTTTTCTGTTTTATATCGATTCCATACATTTTTTTATTTATAATTTTTGTTAAGGTTATTGAATTCATGTTTTTTCATGAAGAAAGAATAATTTATTTCTGAAAAAATAAAGATATTGCTAATATCATTGGTAATCACAATCTTACTAAATATATTTATGTATTAATCAAGCTTTTTTGGTTATTAAGTCTGGCTAAACTGGAAAAAAGTTTCATTATTTTATGATCCTGATGTGAATTAGATATGTACCTTTATTATGCAAGTTTCATTGAATAATTTAGGAAAAACACATTTCCTTTTTTATAATGAATATTTAATTGTACATTATTGATTATTAACTTGATCTTTCCTTTTAGTATTTTAATCATTTTTAAAAATATTTAAATTTTTATTATTTCAGTTTATTATTTATTTTAATATTTTAGTATATTGTATGCATTCATTGTACTTTTGATTTCATTATTAATTACATTCAAATTATTTTTTTAAAAATGTAAACAAAGCAATGACCAGAAATCCGCAAAATTCTAAAATCCGCAAAACCTCTGGTCCCAAGCTGTGCGGATTTAAGGGAGTCTACTGTAATTATATATATTTTATATATATTTTATATTATTATATAATATAATATATATATTCATTTCATTATTTATTTTTATTTTTATTGCTTTGAAACATGCCTGTATGCTGCACTGTGGAAAAAAAAATCTGTAAAGTTACTATACTATTTTTAGGAAAGTGGAATTCCTGGAACTTTTTATATAACGGTAACAGCAAAAATTCATATAATCGATTCTGTTACATAAACTTTTGCAGTTACCGTTACATGAAAAATTCCAGGAATCCCAGTTTCCTGAAAACAGTTTAGTAACTTTACAGATTTTTTTTCTTTTACAGTGTGCAAATAAATTCAAATAAAAATTAATTATTACAATGCGATTAATTAGCTTCTTCTTTTTTTTTTTTTTTTGTCTCATTTTTCTGACAGAGGAAAGATTTTGTTTATGTATTTTCACTTTTAGAATACGGTTTCTTCAGTTCTCCTTATTTAATATGGTATTTTGTTAAAACTAAAAAGAAATGGGTGAAAAGAGGGTACAAGAAGAAAAAAAAAGCTGTTAATGTTAGAGATTATAAAATTATGGCACATTTAGAAACACTTTTCCAGATTAAAAATTCTAATACCACTATTTATTCGACTGAACACGCTTTAGCTGAATACGAAAAAGTAAGTTCATAAAGATATCGCAAAGCAAATGCTTTGAAACATTACCTATCTTCTGCAAATAAATTCAGATAAAAACTAATTATTCTACTGTATGTTGTAAATAATATTTCATTTCTGTTTGGTTATTTTGCCAAAGGAAAGATTTTCTTCACATGTATACAGTTTCTTTAACCTCTTAATGGTCGCATTAAATTTACGGTTTGAGTATTGAAATTCATTATTGCCACCACTTTTTTGAAGAAAAAAAATATTCATCTTAATTAATGCCAAGTAAAATGATACCAGAATAAAACCAATTGCACTATTTTATAAAACTGATGGGAATCGAACAATTCTGAATAAAAACCGTGAAACTTGCAGCCCGTGAATGTCTCGGGCGCGACGATTAAGGGTGTATTCGAAAAAACGCTTTTCCACCTTCAACAGCTCGAAATTTTCCGATACAATTTCAGATATATTTTTAAAAGTACAAACATGAAACTTGCTGAGGGGATTTTTGAAGGGTCGTATGAGGTGCCGTGTGATGTCTTTTTACGTTTAATTCATTAGAATTTGAGTTATAAACAATTACCTTATCAGTATGACCTTTTTTTTCGTTCCCAGATCTCCTGCTAGGGAAAAAGTGGTTCGAAATGCCGTTTTTGATTGCTTTTTTTACAATATTTTTTGCATTTATCAAAGAATCGACAATCACAGCACCTTGCGTACTTTCCAAATAAGTGATTTTGAAAATCTGGTGTATTTGAGTGCAAAAATGAATTCAAAAATAAATCGGAAAATAAGCAGTTTGAATTGAAATACACCCTTAAGTGGTTAAACACTTAAAGACTTTCTTGAGTTTATATTATGGCGTACGCTCAAACATAAAAAATGTTGTTCTGACAAAAATAATTTTTTAGGGGAAACTGAATACAGAGGAAATATTGCCAAAATGGAAAATATATAACTGTGAGACTTGTAGAAATAATATTTCGGATTATGCATGCTAGTATCAATAAATTCAACAGGATAAGCGCACTTAAATCTAATGGAAAAAGTTTACAACGATAATCAGAAGTAAATACCTTGAAATACGTCTGTGTACTGTAAATACAGGGCTCGTTGATATATATCAATGGATATATATCGTGATATATATTTCATATTTATTTTCAAAATATCAAGATTTTTGATATTTTTAATTTGTTTTCAAAATAATCAAGGTATTTGATAATTTAGATATTTCCACATGCTTAATATTTATTTTCAAAACGTCACTATGCAACATTCTATCGATATTTTCAATCCATAAACAGGCGTAAATGAAATTTCCAACTGTTATTGATTGTGTCATTTCTAGATACAAACTTTTATCTCTGGTAATGACTCTTTTAGCCAAAAAAGAAAAAAAATACTATATTTTACAAATTTAAATTTGAAGATTTCATTTTTAAATGTAAAACTAATAAGTGGGACATAATTAATCTAAATTAACTATGTCCGACATATTAGTTTTATATTTAAAAATGAAATCTTCAAATTTAGTTTTGTAAAATATAGTTATTTTTTTTTCTTCTTTAACTTTTAAAAGTGAGTCTGAACGTGTATTTGAAAATTTCGGCTGTTGAGCGTGGAAAAATAACTTTTAAAATACACACTTAAAAGAAATGATGAAAAGCAACAGCCGCAATTCTTCACAAAATGATATGTAATTAAAAATCTTCTACGATTATATAATCTAAAACTTGATTAACAAAATTTAAACTTATCATAAAACTTGCTCGAAGTGATTCCTTTTGGGCTATAATACAGGCATGTACACGCGAAATAAATCCTTTTAATACTTTAAACATCCTGTGTGCGATTTCTCGAAGCGATTTCAAACTCATCTATATGTTCATATGTAGAAATCAGTATAAGTCATATAATTCAAAGTTTCATAACTCGATCCACTTTTAGTGTTAGGTGAATGAGTCTTTGTTTCTCTCCTATTTTTTAGTTTAATAAAGAATTTTCACTAAATATCACTGCTTCAAATATCGTAGCATTAATAAATGCTATTTAAACGTTTTTTTTCCCTTCTTATAAACTATAATGTAGCCGCATTCTTTTGTGTTTAGTTGTAAACAAAGTACAATATACTTCATTTTCAGTGCCGATCATGTTATAATAAACTTCAATAACACATTAAAATTACTTAGAAATTCGAATATCTTTACGAGTGTTAGAATACTGCCAGGAGGCCAGAAAAAGGAATTCATCAATACTTTTCAACTATGTTTCAAGTGTTAAAAACTGTGATAAATCCGGCAATTATTTAACATAGGCATTTCTATAACCGAGTTTTTTTTGTGCCTACCTATATATGATCAATGTTACACACTCTACAATCTATAGAAAACATGCTATAGTGCACATCAGTAATCCTTTTTAATTTCATTGCGTTTGAAGTATCATGGTCTCTTTAAAATGGATCGCGACGAATCTATTACTATGTTGAAATTTTTTTCGTATATAACTGTAAACGGACTAGAAATTCTACTTTTTCTCTACCCATGAGAAAGCATGTTATAGTCACCCTCAATGATACATACTAATTTCATTACGTTTAAAATATCGTAAAAAAAAAAAAAATGATGCCCAAACGGTTTTTCCAGATAAACAATAATGTAGCTCAATTCTTTTGTGTTTTGCTGTAGACAAAGTAAGTGCAGTGTATTTCGTTTTTCATGCCAAACATTCTATATTAAACTTCAATAACATATTAAAATTACTTGGGAATCCGAGTATCTTTACAGGAGTTATAATACTGCCAGACATCACACAGGCAGAAAAATTGAATTCATCAATCGTTTTCATTTATGTTCAAGTGTAAAAACTGTGATAAAACAGAGATTATGTAATGATGTCCCATTTAGAAATAGTTTTCCGGCTTGTGCATTCTAATAATACTATTTATTTGACAGAAACCACGTTAGTTGAAAAGTTCATAAAGATGTCGAGAAGTAAATGCTTCGAAGCACACCTGTCCGCTGCAAATAAATTAAGATCAAAATTAATTAGTCTGATCTAAAAAAAAGTTATCTTTCTGTCCCGTTATTTTGTCAGGACGCTTACAGGTCTTCTTGAATTTATGTGGTATTAATAACATACCGCTCAGCCATAAAGATGCTTTTTTTTCATTATTATTTCTCTGATACACACGCACACGCACACAAAATACAGAACAAAATATAAGGAAGAAAGGTGGATAAGGTGGAGATAATTTAATTATGGTGTATTTAAAGACAGTTTTCTGGCTTATACATTCTTATAGAACTATTTATTGGACTGATTACACTTTAGTTAAGATAAAATCACAGATATATAACATCGTGAAGAAAATTCTTCGAGAAACAGCTATCTTTTATTAATTAATTCAGTTAAAAATTCCTTATTATGCTGTAAATAATGTTCTTTTCTTCTATTATAGTTTCGTTAGAGGAAAATTTTGTTCGTATATGCCAGTTGTCTTATTCATAAGTAAATGGGAGAATTTTTATCTTCAAACAACAACAAATTAACGTATTGAGTGCGGTTTACAATCTACGGCTTGTCAAAAAAGCAGTTCGTTTGGTTTTTTTTTTTTTTTTTTTTTTTATCCCTTTAACCAAAAACAATCTTTAAAGGACATTAGCTGAAATATGTATGTTTAAATATGAAAAAAGAAAAGTAAATTATACTGTTTGAAAGACAATTTGAGCCAACTTTTTAAACTGCATCTTCAGTTAGCGTATTCGAATTAAATTATAGTGTTTGTAAAATTTCACGTTATTTTTTTTTTCAATAACTACACCTTAATATCAGTTGAAAAACCATGTTTTGTATCAGTTTTATTTTAACAATGAATGGACCTATACGTATCTTTACACGATGATAAATAAATAAAACGCATTCTTTCTTGCAATGCATCATCAAATGAATGTGAATACTTTTGGTACTTTTAATGCTTTATGATAATGTCGCTCTCATTAATGCATTTTTGATTGTGGAGAAATCCTGTTTACTACACATTTTGGACTTAATATTTATAGTTTCATAAAACTTATTCAAATTCTATTGCGATAACAAGTCAAGTTCAAAAGTCCGTTTATAGATTAAAAGTATGATGTACTTGTAATTTTATTATATTTGCTGCAAAACAAATGTCAACACATTCAAAAATGATGAAAGTAAAATTTCTTAAAATTTGGAGGGTGTTATATAAATTTAACAATATTTGTTTTACTTAGCGCCCTAAAATCAATAAGAAGCAAGCAATGTATTTTCAGTAGTAGAAAGTTCGTTACAATTTGTTGAGCAATGTTCATTGAAAACTAAATGCCTTAAATGCGTACTAGGGCCAATAAATTTTTGTATGGTCTCTATGGTAATGGGATAATGGCATATTAAGCAGAGCGTGAAATTCTAAAAATAAAACTGCAGTCATTTATAGTATACATAGCGTACTGAGGACGGCTTTTAAAGCTATCTGAAATATTTCCACGACTAGTGTTATCTTTGGATGACCGCCTGACACAACTTCGCACTTTTGCGAATTACTCCACCTGCACTTTACCTGTTGTCTATATCAGTTGCTCTAGAGTTCCAGCCCAAAGAAATTGCTTACATTTCTAATGTCTGCCAATATGAACTGGTAGTTTTTTTGGGGCTATCGTCGTCACTACTTTTTCTTTTATGTAAGCCGACTTTCGATGACTTCTCCAAATACCAAACAAATCGTAAAAAATGGTTGGGGAGGGTACGTTGTTAAGTTTTGTAAAAAGGTTCACAAAAGGTGCCGGATAACCTCTGAGCTTGTTAAGTGCTTTGTCACTAAAAGCAACACCGGTTCTCAGCTGGCTGCACAACAATGAATAGTGCGCAATTAGATGTAAATTTAAGCGTAAACATTCCACCCATCGGTGAGTTGTTGTGGAGAATGTGATACTATATATAATGATTTGTTTTGGTTTTCAGAAATAATAGTAAATAAGAAGAATAAAAGAGGGTCGTAAGGGGGAGAAATTATATCGCTTTGTTAAAACTAGGTTTAAAAAATTGAGAATTAAGAGTGTATTTGAAAAAATATTTTTACACTCTCAACAGCTCCAAATTTTCAGATACATTTTAAAATTCATTTTTAAAAGTAAAAACCTTAAATTTGCTGTGGTGATTTTTGATTAGATGTATTAGTGGCCGCGTGTTTTCATTTTTCGCTCAATTCACTAGAATTTGATTTATAAGCAATTATTTTGTTAGTATGATTCTTTTTTTCGTCCTCAGACTCTCCGTTTCGAAAAATTCGATTCAAAACGCCAAATTTGAAAGCATTTTTTGCATTTTTTTTTTTCGTATTTATCAAAAACTTGGTAAACACGACACAATATGTAATTTCTATATAAGAGAATTTGCCAGTTTGATGCGTTTGAGAGAAAAAGTGAATTTAAAAATAAATTAGGAAATAAGTTTGGGTTTGAATGCATTCTAAAGAGAAAAATTATTTTAGTCTAAGAAGGTATTACATTTTTTAAATAATACATTGTCTTCTGACATAAATCCTTTCGCATGTGCATGTTTTGATGCAAAACCGGCATTTTTATGCATATAGATTTTGCGAATGTAAATAAATGCTACATGTTTATTTATTTATTTATTGTGACACGGTACATCTAGAAATTTTGAACATTAAACCGCCTCGCCTGGTTGTGTAATATAAATGAACCTCGCTTTACAACATACTGGTAACTGGTTATTTTATTGACCACTACAACACGTATACTATTATATCAAAATTTTCCTTCAAAATGATATTTTTTAGAACCGTCATGGCACAAAATTGAAAATCGACAATTTTTTTAAAATCTTATTTTGTAAATTTCTGTGTACATACACATGTATGTTAGAATGTAATTTACATGCTTGGTTAATTAATCAATCAATTAATAATAATAATAATACCTTTTTTTTTTTTTTTTTTTAAGGGATACAAACCCTGAATATTTTCTAAATTTAACGAGAAAAAAAGATTTTTAATTTCTAGCTACATCAGTTCAAAAGTATTATAAAAAATATATTATTCTCCACTTGTTAAATTTTATTGCTAATTTATTGGCATTAATAATATCTAAATTTACACTATACAAAAGTCATTCAAAGACAGAAAATCGAAATTTGATTTTCAGGAAGCAAAATAAAAATACCCTTAATTTTATTTATTTTTTAATGATAAACCTAATTATTGTAGTTATTCTTCTTATTATTATTGTGATCAATTGTGACAGTTCTATCATTTAGAAGCTCTTTGGATTTGTTCTTTCTAATAAATAGTTCGAATAGTTTTTATAAAAATTTTAACTTAATTCAACATTTTTAAGTAGAATTATATTAAGACAGTATTTTTCACTAAAATTAAAAATAATCCGGCAGAATAAAAAAAAAATGTCGGTTCTGCATAGCTCCATGACTATGTATATGCATTTAATGTGTACTTACATTACTGATATGTCAATTGCAAATTATATATTTCTCATGTTTAACCCTTTCCGGCGCACTACTCTTTAAAGTTGGAATTTAAAGAAAAAAAAAATTAGGCAATCTATTTCGGCCTAGAGGTATTGTTTTGTAAAGATTGCACTAACCTTTTTAATTATACAGCTGTTGCCGAAGTGGTAACCTCCCATAAGTAAAGCATTGATAAGCGCAGTGAGAAGAGCATTGCTGTGAAGCGCGTATTACAGTAAAACATTTTACCTATTATTTAAAAACAGTAGAGTTTGATCTCTGTGGTGCTGCCATCTAGAACTCATAAGAAAGATTTAAAGTAGCCATTAGAGTAGTTTTTGAAATATTCACGGAGTTTTTGTCTCTAAACAGGGGGAGCTTTAGGTGTTGCCGACCCAGCAACACTGCGCGTTAAGGGGTTAAATAATTGCAATTTTATAAGCAAAACTTTTAATAAAAGTATACAAAGCAAATATAAGCATCTTAGCCAAGTATATGTTTAGGAAAATTTTAGGTCTTTTAAAGAACCTTTCACAAAATAATTTATGTTATAAAACAGACCCCCTTCACATTTTTTTTTTTTAATCCTGAAACAGGACCTTTCACGAAACATCTTATTCCAAAACAGGACGCTTCGGAAAATTATTTGTCTCTTAAATAAAACATTCACAGAATTTTTTTCACCTTCAAATTGAACTTTTCGCAAATTTAACCATTTAAAAATAAAATCTTGTCCGGAACAAAACAACTGAACTCACCAATGAACCTATTACATAGCTATTTTATAGATAAAGGATAGAATCTAAATATGCCGATAATTTAAAATTCACACACAAAAAAAAGACTAGAAATTTTACAAATAAGGTACCCTGGGGTAATAACGCCAGGCGGGGTAATAACGCCAAGTGCTTATATTTTACATACTTATGAAATGATCAGGTAAATGACACCCATGTGGTCTGCGCAGAAGCGTTTTGAGTCATATAAATCCCAAAAAACAACTTCAAGTTAATTTGTTTCATTTTTAGGTCTTATTGTTTTTACAAGCAACTAAAATTAACGCTTGATCTAAAATTTGCGAGATACGTTTTGTGATGTGAAGACTATCTTTTTATCCGGAAATACTTTGTTAATTACATAAATTTGTAGTGCATTTCATATACTTTTAAAATGTTGTTGAAGATTTTGGATATCTTCTCGAGGTAATTTGTAATTTAAAATTTACTGCGCAATAACTATACCGGGGTAATAACGCCAATCCTTGACATTAATACCCCGGTTTATTTCCTACAGTGGCCGAGTTACATCCTAAATACTGATTCAAATAAACACAGTTAAAACTGTGCAATGTTTCTCACATTTCTATTTAAGCGGTCTTTTTAAACCAAAAAGAAGCTCACGGTCTGATATTCTTTTGCCTCATCCCCCCTCCCACACCACACCTTTATTTTTCTTACACTTTCACAAAACATTAAACATTTTCAATAGCTTAGAATGCAATTTGTCAATTTCTAAGTTTGTAGAGTTTGTATTTTTAGAATTGGGCAATCTACATTCCATTATTCAATCTTATTTCATAGTTTTGTTTGCATGGCGTTATTACCCATATAGGAGGGTAATAACGCCAAATAGCATTGGTCAAGAAAAAACGCCATTAAATTTTATGAATACATATCTGTTAAATTATTTTATTTTATATAGATAGTCAATGAGTTGCTGTATCAGATCCTATATTTGTTTGAAAAATACAATCTAAAACTGAGCCGTGAAAATTGGTAGAACCTTAACGTGGCGTTATTACCCCAGGGTACCTTATAAGAAAAACAATACAATTTCACAAAAACAGAACCCTGTGATAAAAGTCTGCACAGACCACTGCTAGCTCACAATGAGATGCCCAATAAGCTCAATGCATTTCATTCTTATCTTGAATTGACTATTTTTCTCACCTACATCCGTAACCCAAGTTGAAGGAAAAGTGCTTCCATCTGTGATTAAGATAATTATTTAAATAACTCCTATTTTATGTCAGTCTTAGCTACTTTATTTGCTAGACTAAGGAAATAAACTTTTCAAAACGATACCTTACGACGTATGAGGTCGTACTATCTTTGACAGATCTACTACAACTTTATCTAGTCAAATCTACCCTCAAATCTTGAAAGTACTCCACCTATCAAAATATCCAAGACAAGCTGTTGGAAAAAGTATACCTTCACTCCTCGTCAACCTGTTGATGATATTATTGTAATTTAGATCCGTTAGTCTGAAGTTAAGTTGTCGTTGTCACCATCAGGTCCTAACTTTTGCTCACGCCCATCTTCTAAATGATAAGGTTCGCACGGTTATGATAGTAATTTTGGGTAAGGAATATAAGGAAATATATGCCTCAGAACGTCTTTTCTTATTCTTTACTTGGATTTCTTTAGTTTTGGTATAAGTTAGTGTTTCTAAATTATTTTGGATCAGTAGCACACCTTCATTCGACTAATAATTTATTTTGTTACATTTATTTATTTATTTTTAAGTTTTAAACTATCCGAATGTACAAGGGGCATTTTTCCAAAGAAGGAAAAATACATGCAGCTATTTAAGGGTGTATTTCGATTCAAATGCTTATTTTCCGATTTATTTTTTAATTCATTTTTGCTCTCAAATGCATCAAACTGCCAAATTGTCTTATTTAGAAAGTACATAAGGTGCCGTGACTATCGATTCCTTGACAAATAAGGAAAATATTGCAAAAAATGCAATCAAAGCTGGCTTTATGAACCAATTTTTCCGAAACGGGACATCTGCGGACAAAAAAAAAAAAAAAAAAGGGTCATACTCTGAAAGTAACTGTTCATAAATCAAATTCTAATGAATTGCGCTCAAATTGACACCATACGGCACCTTATATGTGTCTTCAAAAATAACCTTAGCAAGTTTCATGTTTCTACTTTTAAAAATGAGTCTGAAATTGTATCGGAAAATTTCGAGCTGTTGAAAGTGGAAAAGCATTTTTTTCGAATAGACCCTTAACACAAATTTTTAAATAAATTCAAAAATAATTCAGAGTACTTTAATAACTTTTTCATGCTCTGGGCTAACCTACAAGTATATAACACGCAAAATATTCAAAAAATTAAATATAGGGTAGATGTGCCAGTAATGGGCCACCTTCCAGTAATGGGCCACCTCGCACTTTTTGGTTTATAAAAAAATAATAAATAATAGTTAAGCTTTTATTATTTTTTTCTGAACTCTACCTTGCATGCTTTATAAGCTGGATTAATTTTTTACACTTTTCGTCAAAACAATTAGGAAGCAGAAAATAAAGTTTCACAGTTTTTCTGTTTTTCACTGAAAATCTTAATGAACATGCTAAGAGCAGACTTTACTTACTTAGCTTTATATCTTTTTTATTTTTCCGTAAAAATTGAATGTTTTTGTTTGGTTAGCAATATAAAACATTGAATTTAATATACCAATGGCTATTTACAAAATTTTATTTATTTTTAAGATTTTAGGAGGGGTGGTCCATTACTGGATTGCTTATTTCGTGATTTGCCAGTAATGGACCACCCAAGTGACCAATACTAAAAGTGTAATTTCAGTAGTGATAAAATATTTTGATTTAACTGAAAACTAAATAAACAAATTTAATACTTAAATTTTACTTACTAGAATTTAATAAAGACAATTTCTTTATAAATACAGTCAAGTCTCTCTATAACGAAACTCCATACATCGAATTTCTCTATATAACGAATTTTTAGTAGGAATGTTCCCCTTTTCCCATGATTACATTAAAAATAGTCTCTATATAGCGAAATATCTATCTCCATATAACGAATATTTTCATAAAATGTTCTTTATTCAGTTGTAAAAAAATACTTCGAAATCACATGAAATCAAATTTCCATCTCTTATTCCTAATTTCTCGTTCAGTGCTGAGTTTTTTTTTTATATTACTCCTCTGCTTGAATTTTCTTGTTCCTTAAGTTCAATAAATTCATCAACCCCCTCCTTTCACACACCTTTCAACATCCTTCTCAAAACAGTGTTAATTGAATAGTTATACATATACGAACGGTATCAATGGGGGTAATTGAAGAAAAAACAATTTACAATTGCTTCAAAAAGGCCGAATTTTGTATACAAGAGGATAATGTGGATTCTGAGGAAGAAGAAGATGCGACTTACGCAGACATAAAAAGAACAAGTTGGAAATTGCACGTGAACGTAGCAAATGAGGTGCGTTCGTACGATAACGAAGTTTTAAAAATATTCAGATCTTGCTTTTATAGTAAATAGTACTTCGGATACAGTATATTGGTTGAAATTCTGTAAATATACAGGAATAGTAATTCTTATTACACCTCAGCAACGTATATCTTATTCATAAAATTTGAAATAGTTGAATATAATTAAAACACGTACCAAACCATGTTTCCCCGTATAGCATTATATAGTGGAATACTTTTGTGTAGCCCTGTAATTTAATAATAAAAATTCTTTGCGTCACAGATTGTACAGAATGCATATTTTAGTATATATTTCATAGATTCATGCCAATTCTATTATGTTCGAATGAGTGTAACATCATTAAAATGCATTTGAAACTTTTTCCCCATTGACCGTAATGTAACGGAATCCTTTTGATTGTCCCTGAAATTGATCTATGCATCCGATTTTCATAACATTTGAAATGACTCGACAAAATTACGCAATAATTATATGTTTTAAATTTCAAACGATTAAAATGCATTTAAAACTTTTTCCCCTATTGACCGTAATGTAACGGAATCCTTTTGAATGTCCCTGTAATTGATCTATCCATCCGATTTTCATAAAATTTGAAATGATTCGACAAAATTATGTAATAATTATGTATTTTAAATTTCAAACGATTCGGTTGGATAGTTTTCCGTTGTTATATGCGGACAGACAGACGGACAGACAAACGGACAGATAGACAGACTCAGACAAACGGACAGATAGATGGACAGACAGACGGACTGAACGACAATTATAGGTGCTACCTATTTACATAATTACGAACGCACCTAAAAATAATTATCTGTTATTTTTTGTAGGGTGGCCCATTACTGGAACATAGGCGGTCCATTACTGGAACATAGGTGGCCCATTACTGGGCATTTGGGTGTTTAGACATATTTCTATTATTTAAAATGAAATTTTTATTTCTATTGGGAAATGTAACTGTGGTATTAGTTAAATATTGTTGAAAGATTAATCTAATATGAAAAAAATTGGAATACAATAATTATAACTATTAATAAAAAATTATTTTTTAGAGAAATTCCTTAAGGTGGCCCATTACTGGAACATCTACCCTATATATTAAATGCTTAAAAGTCTAGCGTCTTGATGACTTGTATCTTGTGCTATCTAGAGCTTTTACTATTTTAGTAAATTATTGTAAGCGTAAATATACTTAGTTGATGCCATATTCTTTTCTTTTCTTTTTTTTCTTTTTGTGGAATTTTGAAGGTGTTTGTCTTGAGAATTTTGTTTAATTAGGTGAATAGAAAACTGTTTATACAGTCGAGTCTCTCTATAACGAAACTCCATACATCGAATTTCTCTATATAACGAATTTTTAGTAGGAACGGTCACCTTTTCGCATGATTACATTAAAAACAGTCTCTATATAGCGAATTATCTGTCTCTATATAGCGAATTATCTATCTCCATATAACGATTTTTTTCATAAATTGGTCTTAATTTATTTCGTTTTAAAAAAGCTTCGAAATCGTATGGAATCAATTTTCTATCACTTATTTATGATTTATCGTCAGTGCTGAATTTATATATATATATATATATATATTAGGGTGGACCTTAAATGCCATGATTTTTTTAAATTATTATTTTTACAAGTCTCACCCCCCTATTTTGTTTCTTTTGATATAAAAACATTATGTAAAAAGTTTGAGCAATAAATTCAAAAATTTAGAGGTAGCTCAATTGACCTGAAATTTATAAAATTAGGAAAAAATTCAGAATATTAGCTACACAAATAAGTAAGCACTTTAAATGTTTTAAGGTTTTAATTGTGACTATTTATTTAATTTACAGCACAAATATTAGGTTTTCAAGTTACATTAAAATTTTATTGCATTTGTGCAGGTTGAGAGAGACACATTTTCTGCTATCTGGGGACATTTTACGATGATCTTCAACAACTTGTAATAAAAATTGTAGTTGCATTTCATCATGAGTTATCAATCCATTGTATTCTTGAATAAGTGCAACTGCACTTTCGGGAATGTCATTTACTACTTGTAGAGATTTTATTACCTCTTTTGCCTGTTTATAGTTTTCTCTTAACTCCCACAATTCAGGATCTACTGCAAGAAATCCATCCGGGGAAGTTCCAACAATTGAAACAACATCATTGACTTAGCTGTGAAAAAATCTTCCAAACTTTTATTCTTGAATGAATGTAGAGCAACACTGACTCGTTTGGAATAAATTTGAGCTTGTTTTTTAGAATTAGCTTCATTCTGTAATGCAATAACCATGCGTCTTTTAGTTAATAAACTCACATGGCTATCAGAACTAGGTAAAACAACAAGTCATTCTGACAAATACCACAAGTGATTAGCAAATTTACGTGATGATGACTTGGAAACAGTTGAATGTATTGATGAGTAGTCAAGTAGTGATTTGAGCAAAAATAGGTCATTATATGGAACACATGAAGCTTGAGGTGCAGTGATCCAAGCTTTCAAGTATACACGGACTGCAAAAACAAACATATCACGTATATCTTCTTCCTCTTTTACAGTCAATTTAAACTGAGGCTTGAACATCCAGATCTCGAGACAATATATTACTTTGGACATCACACGGGCATGGTGCATTGACCTGGTGATGTAAATCTTATTCCCCTTTCTGAGACAGCACCTAGAAATATAATTACCAGTTCTAAAAATTCCTTATAATCACCTCTTAGCTTTGTTTCTCTTTGCTCTTCTAGGTACTTCTTTGCATAGTTGATAGTCTCTTGCTTAATATCTTCTACTAGATTTGCAACATTATCAAATGAAATTCCCGTTTCGTACTTGTCTTTATCAATTAAGCTCCAATATTCCTGAAAGCGTTTAAATAATGCAACTTCAGGTGAAGATTTGACTCTCATGCATACTTCAAATACAGTACTAATTATCAGCTCCATAATGTGATGTCTGCAAGCAAATGATAAGAGCTCTTATTTAAATTTATGTTCTAAAAGAACACATGCACCAGAGTTATAACCAGTGCTTGAGCTGGTAGTATCAAATCACATTGCACGTATATTATCTGTTATTCCCCAGTCTTCAATGGCTTTAAAGACTGCTATTTGCTAAATGCAGTTTATTGTTTTAAATATTATTGTGCATAGTACTGCCATCTATGAATAAAAATGTAAAGCTAAATGCATTTTAAAATGTTTTAGAGGATAGAAATTTTTTTTTCTATGACATAGCATGCGAGTATGCATATGTTTATCATTGCTCATACATTAGAAACTTCTACATCATTGAGCTACCTCTAAATATTGTGCGATTGAGCTAATATTTTACCAGAATTATTTTTTCATAAAAAGGAACAAATGTAGAGGGTGAGAAGATTACATATTGAAACTTGAAAAATAAGGTCCACCCTAATATATATATATTACTTCTCTCCTTGTTCTTGAAATCCAACGAATTCATTCCACCTCCCTCACACCTTTCCACATCCTTCTCAAAACAGAGTCAATTGGATTGATACACATGTAAGAGAGGAATCAATGAGAGGCACATAAGAGAGGTCTTCAAATGGAGGAAAATGTTAACTACAATATTTCATTCCTTGCTAAAATTTGAACCTTTTTTTTTTTTTTTTTTTTTTTTTTTTTTTTTTTTTTTTGAGAGCGTAACAATTTTAAAATCAAAACAACAAAAAATTACAGATTTCTTTGTTTGAAATTAATGCAACTCTTCCTTATTTGATTTTCATTAAGCTTTCAAATAAATGTATGTTCTCTTTTTTGAAACAGCTTAAATAATTAAGAAATAAAATGTTAGGTTAATATTTACTTTTAAACATTTCAAATTCTTAATTCAAAAGATCAAAACAATATTTGTTCAAATTTTACACATTAAATACGATTTTTAACATCATTCTCTATACATCGAATTTCTCTATGTAACGAATTTTTTACTGGAACGGTGGATTTCGTTATATAGAGACTCGACTGTATTTTAATATAGAATACCTAATAAAGTTATTTTTTAGGATACACGTACATTAACTTTAAAAGTTTTAGACAGATTGTGCCAGCATCTAATTATGTCAGTTTAATAATTATCCTGAAAATAAAAGGTGGTACTATAACAAAGTTTTAAAAATATTCAAATCTTGGTGGAGTAGTATATAGTACTAAATACAGTACAGTAGCCGAAATCTTTTGTGTATCCCTGTAAATGCTATATGCTTTCTATTATACAGAAAGTATTTTGTAGTAAACCTTAGCAACGTATATCTATTTCAAAAATGTGAAATAGTTTAATATACAAGTCGACTCTCGTTTATTCGAAATCGGATAATTCGAATCTTCGCTTAATTCGAACTAAACATGAAGTCCCGAAATTTTCAATGGCAAAATGATGTTAAAAATTTTCATTAATTCGAACTCATTTTCTCTTGACTTCGTTTAATTCGAACTAACGAGAATTCCGATTTCTCATTTTTCTTTTCTTTTTCACGGATTTCAGATCATTTGAATAAATTTCTTTCTTTGATTTTTGCGAAAATTGTTCTGAACGAATATACATCTAATTCCATGCATTCCATGTAATCCAATGCATTTGATATCCACTTTCTTAGTGTCCCATCTGTCCACCAGTGACGCTTTAAATTTTTTTCTTCCATTGTACTTGTTTCTAATCTTTTAATTGGTTTATGTATTTATACATTCTAATTTAATATTAAGTTATATTCTAATGATAACAGACGAAATAAATACACTATAACATTAATTCCTTTGTAATATACCATATTAAGCATGTTTTCAATTTATATTTTCCGTAATTCGACCTTCGGATAATTCGAATGTTTCTTGTGGTCCCGACGAGTTCGAATTAACGAGAGTCGACTGTAAATAAAACGCGTCCCAAACAATGTTCTACGCTAATCCCAAACAAAGCTTTTTTTTTTTTTTTTTTTTTTTTTTTTTTTTTTTTTTTTTTTTAAGGCGACCATGTCATTTAGAAAAATAAAATGATTTTTTAAATCCTTATTTAAATTAAAAAGTTGTAAAAATAAAAGAAGCATAAAACTATAAAGGAAATTTTACTTAAATTTAAAGAAAAAGTGATGCATTAAATTTCTTGTCAACAAGCTTACAAGATCTACTTGTACAAGAAGCATGGATTTTCTAAATTTCAACAACGCATCCAGTCAAATTACTTTTGTTTCGATCTAATAATGAACTAAACCTGTCGGTTTTATTGCTAAGCAGTCAACGCCCTGATATAATAAAGACCTCAATTTTCTACCTATTTTTGTTTGGACAGCTCAGCGTAAAGTAAATGGCAGTAAATGGGGATGCTGCAGACACTTTAGACAATAAAATTACAGATATTTTCTAGTAATTATCCAAACGTACTGACATTTTTCTGTGTTTCATAATGTAAATTATAGAATACGGCTAGTAGAAAAATGTTGACTTTTTTCCGCTTTTTTTTTTCATATTGCATTTTTTTTCCTTCATATAAAATTTAATCATGAAATTGTATCACATATATATAATAACTTTAATTAACTCCAAAAATTCTCATATGAGATTTTTTTTTCTTTTTATTCTGGCAAATCAAAAAAAAAAAAAAAAAAAAAAAAAAAAAAAAGTATTGTGCTTTATTTTATTTTTATTTCTGTTTTTTTTTTTTTTTTTTTTTTTCTTAGAAATTTTAGCCACTGTTACCGTTGAACTGACTACGTATTTTCTATTGAATTAGAAAAATAATCATCATAATTTTTAGTGGCTAAAAATGAATAAAAAATTTTTATTTAAAAAAAATTACCAAAATAAATAAATATCTGTATGAATTGTTTTTTATGATAGTAAAATATTTTGCTACAATACACGATTACATTGACAGCCAGAAAAATTAAAAAAAAAAAAAAAAAAAAAAAGGTGAAACATTTAAGAATGCATTAAGAAAAACTAAATTAAATTTACTAATCTTTTAAATCTCTCAATACGCGAAAGAAAAAGACAAATAAAAATATTAATGCTATAGGTTAATAAAATTACAGAAATAACATAAATAGCGTGTCTTCATAGTCTTTTACTTTTTTATCTGTCTTTTACATTTTTTTTTTCTGCAAGTTATATTATTGTATGAAACACATATAGATCAAAATTTATGCATATCGTAACCAAAAACACACTTTGGTTTCTTCTGAAGACTGTTTTTACTCGTAGATAAAACGCTGCGTTTATTTGTTTCTCTTTTTTAAGATACTCTATTTAAAACATTGCATTTGTTTGTTTCCCTTTTATTATGTAAAGCTATAAAACACTGTATTTATTTCTTACCTCTTTTTTATGAAAATGCATAAAATGCTGCGATTGATATTAATTATAAAAAGAAGTTTTCTTATACGTCCATTAAAAACGTTTAAAAAAATATATATTAAAATATTTAATTGCTAAAACGGACGTCAAATACTAATAAAATACATTAAAAGGTCTTAATAATCTGACATGTTTCCATTGAATTTACTCAATCATCATCAGAAAAAAACAAAATACAAATAAACACAAAGATAGAAAATGACAATTAACTGTTACAAATGAAATTGTGATCTTGTAATGTATTTTATTAGTATTTGACGTCCGTTTTAGCAATTAAATATTTTAATATGTATTTTTTGAAATGCTGCGTTTGTTTGTTTTTCTTATGAAACTGTATAAAATTCTGCGTTTGTTTCTTTCTCATCCTTATAAAACTGCATAAAGTACTGCATTTGTTTGTTTCTCTTTTATTTAAGAAACAGTAAGTAATTGAAAAACCTCATAAAGATTCTGGATGCACTGCTGAAAATCAACAGTAAATAAATCAGATGCTAAGACAGAATTATTCATCGACTGTCATCACTTTTAGATTTTCAGCATTTGCTCAAAAATGTAGAACATTAGAATCACTAGAGGTAGAACCAAGTCTACTTTCAAGACATGTGTCTGTTAAATGTTATGACATTTAGAATTAACGTTTAATCTCTTTTCTCATCTGGATTATTTCCAAACTTTTTACTCCACAAAGCACCCTTTGCCATACGTGTTATTGGCCTTGCTCCGCTATAACATCTTCGTCGTTGTTACTTCTCATTTAAGGGTGTTCTTAACTGATCCGCTCAACAAGCGAAAAACGTTTTGACACATTTACAAATTCATTTTTTAACAGAAAGTTATAAAATTTTAATGCCTGACTATGGAAGCGATTTCGAATTGAACTTATTTTTCCATTTTATGATCATTAAATTACTTATCGAGTTATAAGCTATTTCGATGACGCAATCACCCGTTTTCTCCTCCTTTTCGACCGGTTTTTCTGCTTTCGTCGGGAAATATGCTCAAAAGTGTCAACTTTGAAGGCTTGCTATGAAAAATCTATTGTGTTTTTTAATAAACAAAAGAATGAGTGCAATTAAACAGTTTCTGAATAACAACACCTGCGTTTTTCATGCATTTCCGAACAAAAATAAATTAAAGCATGTGTCACAAAGTTGCTCTTTTTGATTTAAGAACACCCTTAACGCTACACTTGCGTCTCTTGCAGTTTATGGCATCTATAAAATGCATATTTAGATTGTTAGATGTAATGTAATGTACAATGCTTAGACAATTCAACGGAGAAATTAAAATACAGTGGAAACTTTAAAATGTTCAGGTTGACTTAAAAGCCGATTAAAACAATCAACTATAGATATTAATAGTTAATTTTATTTAAAAACATCTTAATACTTTCAAGTATTAATCAGGCTCTTCCTCGGAGAATATTTTATTTATTTATTTATTTATTTATTTTACTGAAAATAAAGAAAACATTCTCTGAGGAACAGCCTGATTAAAGGCTTGAAAGTACTAATATGTTTTTAAATAAAATTAACTAAAGTTGATTGTTTTAATCGGCTAAGTCAACCTAAACATTTTAAAGCTTATACAGTCGTCTCTCGTTAATTCGAACTCGTCGGGACCACAAGAAATGTTCGAATTATGGAACATCTGAAATGAAAACATGCTTAATATGGGAGTATTATAAAAGAATTAATGTTATTGTGTTTTTTAAATTTATTTCGTTTGTTGTCATTAGAATATGGCTTAATATTAAATTAGAATGCATAAATACATAAATTAATTAAAAGATTAGACACAAGCACAATGGATGAAAAATTTAAAGCGTCACTGATGGACAGACGGAGCACTAAGGAAGTGGATATCAAATGCATTGGATTATATGTATATACTTGTTCGGATTATATGTATACTTGATCTAAAATCCATGAGAAAGAAGCGAAAAATGAAAAATCGGAATTCTCGTTAGTTCGAATTAACCGAAGTCAAGAGAAAATGAGTTCAAATTAATGAAAATTTTTAACATTATTCTGCCATTGAAAATTTCGGGACTTCATGTTTAGTTCGAATTAAGCGAAGATTCGAATTATCCGATTTCGAATTAACGAGAGTCGACTGTATTATATATTTTGTGTTAAAAGCAAGGCGAAAATCGCATTCCGTCATACATTTTTTTATTATTATTATTATTATGTTATATTTTTATATTTAAAATACAGTGTTTTTTGTTTTTTGTTTTTTTAGATCATAAGAAATAAAGGAAAAAATATATTTTTAAAAAATTCGCCTTTGTTAGTGTAGTTAAAACCAAAAAACAGATTTCTTTTAAGAGGAGAAAAAAAACTCGAAGCTTTGCAAAGAAACGGGAAAAAAATTAATCAAACACAAGAAAAATTTTAAACATTCATTATAAATTTAAATACACAGAATTTGATTAAAATTCGACTTTCCACAAAATACCTCCATAAACATCTCAGACTTTTAAAATTTTTGTTCTGACGTCAACATAAATAAATAAATAAATTAGTTAACAAATCTTCTTTTAGTACGCGTACAAAATCCTATTTTAATTTTTAAAGCCTATTTTAATATTTTTAAATGATAATTATAATTCATGTAAATGGAAGGCTGACATACCATTATGTGTATAAAAACTTAAATCTCAAGGAATTTCTAATTATATAAAAAAAACTGCGACTGACGCTTTAATTTAATCTTAGACCTAAAAGACCTTTAAACATTATTATACACTCTTATTTTTGACTTTTTAATATTCAATATATTTCAGAAATATTTATTGTAATTGTTATTGTATCAATTTTTTCACGAACATTTTCATCACTTATTTCTCTAAAATGGTAAATATATATATATATATTAATCGATAACTGAATATTAAAATATTGCACTGCTATGGCGAAAATTTTTTTTTTACATTTTACATGTTTTTTTTTACATTACATTGCTCAAATAATTACATTAAAAATAATGTTAACAGTTACACAGAATGTACAGAACGTCAAAGCACGACCAGCATTCAAAAAGTAAATTGATCACAAATTCCATCCTTAAAACAAAGATATATAAATCAAGTTATACAAACTTGTATGAAGTATCGAGAACACTCGCTTGAAAAAATATGTGTGCGGCTATGAAAGTGATTGTTAAATATTTTTATGCAGTTTTTTGTGCTGTGTTGAAAATTAATTAAATAACCATAAAAGGTCTTTTTTTTTTTTTTTTGAAAGCTTTTAAACCTTTTAATATTAGGAAATTGTGTTGTGATGAATAAATAAATATACTTCAATACTTCAATTTGTATTGTAATAATTATAATGTCTCTAACCGTCTCAAAGGCATACTTAGATACGGTCTATTTCAGTGGTTTCATATGTTTATGATGCTTAAATTAATTTTCATGCTAAAGTTTAAATGCTACAGTGTAAAATTATTCTGGAGATGATAATTTCTTCAGTAAAAAAAAAAAAAAAAAAAAAAAAAATACGGAAAAAGTATTTTGTTAGTGGCAAAATAACGTTCAGCTATTTTTAAAGCAAAGGTTCTTATTTACTAATTGCTTTTAAAATTCAAAGTTTTTTTATAGATGCCTTACCTAATCAACTATTTTATTGAATCAATCGTAGAAGTATGCTTCACTTAAATGACGGTTAATACGATGTAAAAAGTAATTAGGTACTTTTTTAGTTTAGAGACCGAGATAAATTATCCACTATTTTACATACGAAGCAATTTTTTCGACATTCAAACAATTTATTTAATATAAAAAAGCCATTTATATATTTTATATACAAACAAAAATGAATTGTGTATAAAAATAATTTATAATATATATATTACAAATTTAAAATTTTTTCGCCAAAACTAACCTTTATACTATCTTAATTTTCATATAATAATATTCCGTACTTACTTCAAATTATTAAATTAAAATCTTGTTTCTAAATCTAATCTGTTAATTCTTATGCAGACGATATAAATTCTTAATTTGTCTTAAAAAACATTATTCCAGTATGCGTAAATTTAAAAAGATGGCTCTAAATTAAAAATATTCTTAATTAAAACTTTATTTCTTAATATTCCAAATAAAACTGATTTCTTCTATGCTTTTATCAACCCTTTTTAAGAAAGTCTTATTAAATTTATTCCAAAACCATACCTTTCAAAAAATATCATTATTTTATTTTATCTATTTATTTATTTTTCCTACGTCAACCCTTTGATGTGTGCATATTAATAAATTCATTTCTTTTCTTTTTCTCTTAAAATTAATCATTTATAAAAATCGTCTGCCTAAGATATTTAAAATTCTGAGTCAATTATCAATTGGTTAAATAATATTTTTTTTTAAATAAATTTATCGTCTGTGGAAAATAGCCTCGTAGCTGGACAAGAATTCTGTTTACATAAAAGAATGATGGTTTGAGGTTACAGAATGTTCCAGAACTTTCTTTTTAGTTTAAAAAGGTGGAAGTCTCGAGATGAGGAAGAAGATTTCTTGGGTTGCTTCTTCGATGAGGACAGCTCGCTGAAATAATGATGGAATTTTTGCAAAAGGAGCTTTTCCTTCCTCATTATTACGAATTTAATAAATGAATTTACAGCAGCCCATGACTAATTATTGGATCTTCTACATTTATTTATTTATTTTGTTTTTTCCCTCGCTAGGTTTGTTTTCATAGTTGTTTATATTATATGGAAAAAAAACCTCACTTTCTGATGCCCATATTGTATCTAGTTTTAAAAAAGTGAGTAAGTGTGATCGCAAATCGCACAGTGTGTTTCGTTTAATATTTATTTCAAAAGAACTTACCTATTAACTTATAAATCCATATCGTTATTTTATAATTACTATTAACATTTTATGTAGATGGTAGCATGAATAAATTTAATCTTAAAATAATTATAAAAGGGAGTTATTTATTTTGATCAAATTAAAAATATTCATTAATCAAAATATCACAAATTCCAAAAGTAGAAATAATCCTTCCATTAATCACAAATTCCAAAATTCAAAATTATTTGAAAATCCAAAACAATAAATAATAATAATAATAATAATAATAATAATAATAATAATAATAATAATAATAATAATAAATAGCGGAGGTATAAATAAAATTTTAAATTTCTAAAAACAAAAAACAAACAAAATAAAATGTTTAAACGAAATTTAAAATGCCGAATTACAAGTAAATCGCAATAGTTTTTGAAATAGAAAAAGAATTGAATTCCAAAAAAAAAAAAAAAAAAAAAAAAAAAAATATGAATGTCAGAGATTTAAAAAAAAAAATAAAAATAAAAATAATAACATAAAACCTTAAATTGACAGAAAAGTACAAAATTACTTTTAATTAAATCCGTCTTAGTATGAAAATTTCAAGTTCCAGCTTCGTGTTTTGAACTAAGAATTTAATTTAAAGAATTTAATAAGAATTTAATTTACTATCGAAGTGCTTTTTCACTTTTGCTCTCAAACACATGAAACTCGCAGATTCTCTTATTTAGAAAGTGCACAAGGTGCCGTAATCGTCAATTCTTTGATAAATGCACAAAATATTGCAAAAGAAGCAATCAAAAACGGCAATTTGAACCGATTTTTCCGAAGTGCAAGATCTAGGAACGAAAAAAAGGGTCTTCCTGAGAAGTTAATTGCTTATAAATCAAATTCTAATGAATTGAGCGTAAAAAGACATCACACAGCACCTTATACGTCCCTTCAAGAATCCCCTCAGCAAGTTTCATGTTTCTACTTTCAAAAATATGTCTGAAATTGTATCGGAAAATTTCGAGCTGCTGAAGGTGGAAAAGCGTTTTTTCGAATACACCCTTAAGAGGCTACTTCACTTAAATGAAAAGACCCGTTCGCTAATGCTAATCCTACGGAAGAAATTATAAAGATATCTTGGTTGCATTTTAATATTTTTAAATGATATTTTATGCATTGGCTATTTGAGATCGATCTGTATGCATGGTGTTTTTTATTTTATTGATTTTATTTACAGATATTTTTTTATAAGAGCGCTTTCATTCTCGGAACCAGTTTGGAAAACGAAAGCGTCCCCATAAAAAATATCTGCAACCAAAATCGAAAAAGTAAAAAACGGTCTGCATTCAGACTAACCTCAGCTATCCAATGCAAAAAAAAAAAAAATCATTTAAAAATGTTAAAATGCAACCGAGATATCTTTAAAAATTTCTTCATAGGATTAGCATGAGCGAACGGGTTTTTTCATTTGACTGAAGCAGCCCCTTAACTCCAACCTATACTGTCGACACGAGAAATATTGAAATTTAGGTTTTCTTTTAACTTTTAAATCGCAAAAATGAATGGATGTCATTGATAAAATAGATTTAATTAAAATAATAGATCTTTTTCAAATTTTTATGATTTGTCGTGTGACATGAGGTATTCAGATGTAAGTACAAAAAATTCAAAGTCTCTGACTTGTACAGGTTCTGTGTACGGGTTGTGTGATGGACAGACAGACAGAGGACAGAGATGAAAAGTTCCCGCCAGATATACGGAAACCTAAAAAAAAGAAAAAAAAACCTCTATTGCCCCTATAGTGGAAAAAGTACCAATAATTATACTTTAAATATTTTGTCTCTTTTATTTGCAATTCGCACCCTCATACTTATAAAAATTAAAAATAAATTAAAATTTGACAGATGTCATTTTTAATGTGAGAATTTTGGCACCAATGTGTAATAGTGCTTATCGCATTTGTTTTTCGCAAATCATTGACGGGGGATTCAGTCGTTTGATAACATCTCTTTTTATACATATTTTTATAAATCTCCAGTTACCTGCGAACAGGCTTTCTTTGTCAAGGTTCCACCATTTCCGCTCTACTTTTTTGTTAGCTAAACAATTCGCTTGAACACACGTATTTACTGTTGGCTGGTACCAAAAGTCGAGGTACCTTTGAAGAGGACTTTTACAACGGCCCCTTTGTTATAACTTTTCGTGAGGGATCTGAAATGGGGGGATGGTAAAGTCCCTCTAGTTCTACTTCTCCACCCCTGCTTCTCTACTCTACCGATGAGGTCAATTTTCGGCTTTTTCTTTGTGTGTGTTCACATCTTTCATACATTTTTCTTTTTTCTCTTTTTGCTTTCGAAATTGTGAACAAGGTCAAGTTTGAGTATGTTTGATTAAGCATGAAGAGCAAATAAGTGGCTCGGAACATCTTTTGTAGGTTTAAAGCTTATGCTGTTGTGAAATTTAAGCGATAGGCATTGCGTAATCATGTAGAAAAAGGAGATATATCAAATAAAGATATTCATATAATAAGTAAATAAATCAAAGTCATTGAGAAAAGAACTCAAATCTATTCCCTATTCAGAGGTTCTCGATCTTTTATATACTGGGTACTTCTTGTAGAATTAATCCAAAATGCTTTTACTCCCCCCCCCTTTTTTTTTTTTTTTTTTTTTTTTTTTTTGTACTTGTATAAGACCTGAATCATAGAAAGCTAATTAATATATATGCAAATATTAATGTATACAAAAGAAAAAAACTAATCTTTATTTTACATTAAATGTAAATTTAGGATGTATGTATGTAATAATTGTCTTCAAATGGGGGTGCAATTATTCATGCTTGCAAGTGTTTTGACTGTTTTGTGATAACTTACGGAGATAAAATTGTAAGCTATGTTAAAGATTTAGCGTGTTTTTACATTTTGTTTTCAAAACAGTTAATACGATAAAAAACATTTTCTGTTGAGCCATTCTGTATGTTGGTTGCCAACATAGTCCTTACGCACCATCGCTTCGTAACGTACCGGACATTGAGAAACTTTTGATGTATTCATGCATTCTATGCATAATTAAAAACTATAAACGTATTATGAATATTTTAAATAATTCGATGGATGATGATTCAGAAATCGTCTAAGTGTAAGACAAAATATGTGATAATTTGATTAATATGGATGGAATAACTCAGCTAGTCATGTATATTATATAATTAAAGCTATAAAAAAAATAGTATTTATATTTTAAACAACTTGATGGATTCAGAAAGTTCTGAAGTGCTAGATGAAACATATGATAAATTGATTAATAATATATAAGGATTAACTCAAGACTAGCCATGTGTACTATATGTTATTAAAACTATAAAGATAGTATTTATATTTTAAACAACTTGATGGATGACAATGCAGAAAGCTCCGAAGTGCAAGGTAAAACATATGATAATTTGATTAATAATATAAAAGAATTAACTTAAGACTACCCATGTATACTATATATTATTAAAGCTATAAAGGTAGCATTTATATTTAAAAAAAAAATGATGAATGACAAGGCATAAAGTTTAGAAGTGCAAGATAAAACATATCGTAATTTGATTAGTGATGTGAGTGGAATAGCCCAGATTACTTTTAATATGTTAAATAATTGTAGCAGTAAGAAATATCATGTAGTAGTAATTCATACAAGCTGAAAATCGAGCAGAATCATTTGACTTCAACTCTATGCCCGCTCCACGTTAGTTAGTATTTATTTCAATTGTGTAATTTGAGAATATAAAGAGGGAGAATCAAGTTTGATGTAGATAAATATTTTGGCATGTTGTGATGTTAACTTCAAAATTTCGTGTTACAGGAAGACGAACAAAATCTGTTTGCGCCCTTTTCAACTCTGGCGCCGGGTTCTGCCTCGCTCCCACCACGTCTGTGACAATTACGAAACGAATAACCATAAAACTCGGTTTTCTACTAAACTAATAAAAGGTCTGTAAAAAAAAAAAAAAAAAAAAAAAAAAAAAAAAAAACAGTAATAAATCGCTTATTTGTACAAATGTTTATCATTTTTTAAGAAATGATGTAATGTTGTAAAAACTATGGTAGTATTCATGTAACCTAACATAAGGTAAAATGGAGACTTTTATAGCCTCGAACCTGAAGGAAAAAGAGCCTCCATTTCTTTATGAATTATTAGCTGGATATAATGCTAAAATATTTATATTCTTTTAAGTGTAAATGATATTTTTTGTAATAATCTGCATGCAATAAGTACTGTAGACAATATTCCTGTGACGTCACATACGGTAAAACGACGATTTTATGGTCTAAAAGAAAAATGCAGTCCATAATAATAGTTACGAATTAAAAAGAAACTTTCATTGTATTAAAGATGACATACCGTATCTGAAAAATTAAATGGATCTTCTCCTCCGAGTGACATTTGAGAGATTGACTTCTTTTTTTACATAGATAATACCATACTTTAAGGAGTATTTCTCACAGGATTACATTCATTTAATAAAACACTAGTAGATTCAAAAGAAAATGTGTATAATGCTTTTCAAAATTTTAAGTACCGGGTGATCCAGAAGTCCCGGGACTTTTGAAATGCTAATAATTAGAAAACCATAAACAATAGAAGTATGCGGTTTTCACACAAATGCAGAAAAACTTGTGGGATTTGTTTTTTCGATGAAAAAAACACATTATGTTAGTTGCACTTTTTGACAGCAGGTGGCGCTAAAATTGATAGTATTGTTTTTATAGTATGATACAGCTCATTTAAAAGAACGAATTAGTGTCCAAGGGTTACAAAGTTTAATCATGACGCTCATGGCTTATAAGTACCACCGTGAGCCGATGCAAAACAGCGTGCACAGTATCCTCAGAGTGGAAAGAAATTTCAGTCCATCGTGATATCACAATTTTACTGCACTCACCATGAACTGGTGTTTTCTACAGAGTATTGGCATAGAGTCCTACCTAATTTACGATTGTAACAGACATTTGGGATCTCTTGTTTCTATTACGATCTTCCAATGAGCCTTTTTCTCAAACCTTGCTTACCATGGCATTTCACATTTGCAATGGCCATCGATTATTTTGCACTTTTAACTTGACGTATTGTACGATATGAAAACAACGCGACATGCAAAGATGTGTCTAAACATAGTCTAGATAATGTCTAAACATTGCAGTTGCTCATGAAATTTTGTATCAAATTTCCCTTACAATGCAATTTCCTTTACCTTACAAAAAATGTTTGAACATAAACCACCCTTAAAACGAAATCTCATCACTATCATAGAAAAGAAGTTTCGCAATGAACTCATGTGTCTATATAACGCATGGTATAGGTACATTCAGTCTTATACAACAGCGCCACCTGTTGCTAAAAATGGGAACTATATATATTTAAAAAAATTCATTCTAAACAAAAATCCCACATGTTTCTGAACATATATCTGAAAACAGAACCTTTGTATTATACATAGTTTCCTAATTATTAACTTTTCAAAACTCCCGAAACTTCTGGATCACCCGGTAGAATGGAAATATAGGTAAAATCCTCGTATGCTGCAATTTAAAATTATTCTGCAATGTTTTGTACAGCAAACAAAACAAATTCGTTAAAAAAAGACTTTTATTAAAAAAATTGTAAATAGTAAAACTTTTTCATTTTTTATTTCGTGGATAATCAAATCTCACGAACGTTAAATCCGCGAACGTCAAGCGATTACTGTAATAGCTCAATTAAAAATCTATGCGTAGTCTTGTGTAAATACACATCTGAAAATATGTAAAGAAAAAAAAGGGTAGAAAATATCAGTTTTTAAAAAAAGAAGTAAAAACTTTTAAAAATTAAAATTTTATTATAAATTTAAAAAAAAATTATTTTAATCTGCAGTTTTTTTTAAATGTACATTTGAGCAGTGAAATGCAGTGAATTCACATTTTCAAATATATCTGTATATCTCTTTAAAATGAACACAAATGTCGAAAAATTTAACTGGCGCCTTGGAATAATAATAATAATAATAATAATAATAATAATAATAATAAAAGGGTTTGTTTAAAGCTTTTAAAATTGTTTTTGTGTAAATTCTGATTATTTATAATGAATTTTATATTCAGGGATGGTAATAATTTTATATCCATATTTGGGACTCGAAATGCCCATTCCACTTAAGTATCATTGCTTAAAAGCAGGCCTTTTCTTCTACAGTGTACTTTTTTTGTACTAAAGCAATGAATATACAGGGTGTCCCCTCTCAACGGTGGCCAATGGCTAATTTCTAAACCGCTGATCATAGACATATAGTTCCAATTGCAAAAATGCTTTAAAAAGGGTAAAGAATTATTTTTTAAGCGATTTAGGTAAAAAAAAAAATTTACTAAAAAATTACGAAAATTAAATTTTTATACTGTCCCCCGGTCCTATAAGTGATATTTAGAAAATTTTTGCAACTACTCTAACAAGTAAGACAAAAAAAGTCCCATTCCTTTGCGATCAAAATTGACCGAGTTATAGCTGTTCAAAGTTGAAGCATATTTTTTGCTGCAAAATAGGGGTCAGTCACAAATTTACTGGAAATAAAAATAAACACCAGATAGAAAATTTAACTTTAAACATTGAGAGTAAAAAAAAAAAAAAAATTACAATGTTGTTTCTGAATTTTTGTTGACATTTACATGTTAAAGTAAAATATGCAATTTGTGCTAAAAATATAAGAAAAAAATAACAGAAATTTTGTTAAATCAAACTATGAAAAGCAACAGTCACAAATCGTTACAAAATTATACATATTTAAAGCTCTATTAGATTACTCAACCTAATAGAATTTGATGTAGTCCTATAAAATAAATAAATGCAACGCACCTAAAATCGTATTAATATTACATTGTCATCGGGTTTAAATAAGTATGGGAATTGAACCTCAATCAGATATTTGGAAGTGAGTTAAAATTTGAATATAAGTTTTGAACTAGGAAAATTTACATACGAAAACTATGAATAAAATAAAAGCTTATCAAAATAACATACCTTTTTAAAATAAGATCACGAAAAGAATCAGCTTCATTTGCTTACAAAATAAAACATACGTAAAAATACAATTGAGGATATGAATTTCAAAACTCGACTTACCGCTTTTTTATTTCTCTATCAGTCTATACAAACCTCCACTATTGTAACAATGCAATCTCAAACTTTATAATGAAAACCAATAGATGCATTTAAAGTTTTTTCGCTATTTCCCAAAATTTGATTTTTTCGATAAAGAGAATTTTGAAATTCATGTCTTCATTTATTTTAATAACCAATCTAGAAGTTAATTAATTATAATTAACACTACCGTAAAACTTATACGGTGACAGCGCCTTCAGTTAAATCGCTCATTTAAAACATTTTGTAATTGGAACTATATGTCTGTGACAAATAGTTTAGGAAGTAGCCTTTGAACAGCGTTCGAAATCGACTCCCTTTATAATACTTTAAGCACTTAGTGTACGTTCCCTTAAAGCTCACTTGAACTCATCCGTTTTCAGCTATAGAAAAGTGGTTTAAGTCATGAAATTTAAAGTTTCATAACTCGGTCAATTTTAATGTTGCATGAATGGGACCTTTTCTGTATTACTTGCTAGAGTGTTGAAAAAATTTTACTAAATATCACTTATAGGACCGGGGGACCGTATAAAAATTTAATTTTCGTAATTTTTTAGTAAAACATTTTTTTGACCAAAATCGCTTAAAAAACAATTCTTTGCCTTTTTTAAAGCATTTTTGCAATTGGAACTATATGTCTATGACCAACGGTTTAGAAATTAGCCATTGGCCACCGTTGAGAGGGGACACCCTGTATATTTACAATGTTATTTTAACTTGAGGTCCCACGAGGTTAAAGTTGATACTCCATAATTGTCAAAACTAAATACTATTTCTGCTACGAATGACATTTAGTAGATGCCTGATATCATTCAAGACTCCATACTGACAGGATTTACTAGTTTTAAAACAATTAGTTTTAAAAGAAAACACATAAAATACTTTAAAAATTGATTGAATGAGGAAGTAAAATGCCAAAAGAGTCTTTGTCATCCACAATTTAAAGTTATTGGATTATATGTCATGCAATTTATGGGAAATCTATGCATTTTTCTTAAAAGATGCTGTTTTTGCGAAATAATGTAAGTTTATTATTATATATATGTGTATACATTTGTGTAAAATGGGAGTCATAATTTTGTGAATTAAAAATCTTGTTGCATTTAGTTTCCTTATGGTAAACCATATGTTTGTATTATATTTTTATTCAAAATTAATCCATTTTCTAAATTTATTTATTTTTCCTTTGTTATAAACAAGCGTTCATAAAAAAATATTTCTTATTTCTAATTTAAGTACAATTTTCATACTCGTATAAATATTCTTTATTGATGTTTATGAGAAAAACGGTTATTTATTACAAATTTGTTTATGTAATATAAAAAGCTCAGACAGTAATTTAAGCTATCCAGTGTTCATTATTATCATTAAAAAGCCCATAAATAATATTTCACACATGCTTGCAAATAGATATTTGTCATTATTATACGATAAGTTATAGTTTAATGTAAGCAAATATAAATTTGTCTTTTTTTTTTTTTTTTTTTTTTTTTTTTTTTGATCATTGAAAAAACAAAATCTCAAAATTTCAGGGGATAATGTACTCCCCGGGACACCCCCTGAATTCAACACTGATTTTTACAGTGTAAGGGGGGCACCACTAAATGGCTTTTGTTTTGTAAACCACAGTTTTATTTATGAGAATATATACTGAATTTTTGCCTGATAGACTTACACAGAAAACGAATTATTAAGACTGTTTTTTGCAATGAATTGCAATTGTTTTGTACTTAACAAAACTATGGACACTTTCACGATATCTCATAAACTCCAATAAAAATTACATCATATTTGCTCATCTGATTTTAACAATTTTAGTTTATACGTAACAAAGCTAGATAATAGATTATTTGGCAATTTCAGTAATTTTGCGAAGATCAGATTTCAGTTTAAAATAAAAATAATCATATTTGTTAACAGTTCGGTATGGAGATAGGAAAATATATGAAAATTCTACAGTATTTACCCGTGCATAAGGCGCACTTAAAAAAAAAAAAAAAAAAAAAAAAAAAAAAAAAAAAAAAAAAAGGGCAAAACTTATAGGTGTGCGTTATACACGGAATACTTTTTTGCTGCTGGATGTTAATCACACAATATACATATGAATCAAGAAATGTATAAATGTATTCAAAGAAGATATTAAAACTCGGAATATCTTATTTAATTGAAATATTAAAGCATCTTTATTTTACTCTTTGCACTTTTTTTATACAGTAAAACCTCTAAATAACGGACACCTCGGGAACGCAGAAATTGTCCGCTATTCGGAGGTGTCTGCTATTGGGAAAACCTCAGAGATTCAAAAATAACTATGAAATGCTTAATGTTTTATGAATTTACTTTTATATGTCCTAAAACCTATTTTATATAATTGATCAGAAAGCAAAATTATTTTGTAAGCAATAAAAATGAAATAAAACAGGTAACAAAATAACAGGTAATAAAACAGTTCACTTTTATCCACTGCTTATTATATTCTCGTCAAAAAAATCTGTTACAAAAGTTCACTTTTGCTTGAAATTACATGTAATTTGTTTTTCTATGTTACGTTATTGGACATTGTAGAGTTCCGAACGGGGATAGCACTTTTTGACTTCCAAAAGCATAAAATCTCATAATATTCTTGGATGACATTTCAATGCTCAGAGAAATAATCCTCCCGGGCAATCCCCTGAATTTAGCATTGAACGTGTGTGTGTGTGGGGGGGGGGGGGATGGAATTTCCACCAGCTCTTTATCTACATTTATCTGTGATCGCAAAATTTGTGACACATTGTCCTGATAAATTATGAGGCCTTTTAACTATTTTTCTATTTTTTTTACCTTTTTTTCTTTAAAAAAATGCCTTTTCATTCTTTATCGGCGGATAAATTGTCCGCTATTCGGAATGTCCGTTATTCAGAGGTTAAACATACAAAAATGTAGTTTTTGGGAGTGGGGATTGGAAAACTGTCCGTTAAATAGAGGTGTCCGCTATTCGGGAGTGTCCGTTATGGAGGTTTTACTGTATAAAAGAGCTAGTAACATTATCTAAACGCTAATTAGCAATTCTCTTTATCGTCACTCATTCCTATTTCCTGTCATTCACTTCCTATCCGAAGTCTAAAAATGTATTTTTGTCTTGTTTTCTGGCCTGATGTACTTACTGTTTGTTTCGACTTACTTTACTGAGATTCATTCGGTCATTCATTCATTTTCATATGAAGTTTACGGTGCGCGTTATATACCAGATTTTAAAAAATCGCCATTTTTTTCTGTCTAAGTACAGGGTGCGCGGTATACACGAGTAAATACGGTATATTTAAGAAAAAGACCTCTGAAAGGTCATGCCTTTTAGTTAAATTTTTTTGTGAAGAGTACTATTTTATGTGGAAATATTTTTGTGAAGGATTCAGTTGTATGAGGGCATTTTAATGAAGGGTCCAAATTAATAAGAAATACGTAGTTTACTTTATTTATTTTATTACACTTTGTGCAATTTTATTAGTAAGAAAATCTGTATATATATATAATATATACATCATTTTTCCTTTTATTTTTTTTTCGAGAATTTTTAAGAAGTTAATTTTTACTTAAGGCTGTTCTTAACTGTTCTGCTCAACAAGCTTAAAACGTTTTGAGACATTTACAAATTCATTTTTTAACAGAAATATATGACTGTGGAAGCAATTTCAAATCGAATTTTGTTTTCCATTTTATGATAATTAAATTAGCTATCGAGTTATAAGTGATTTCGATCACTTGATCACGCTTTTTTTTTCCGTTGCAAGACTGTTTTTTCTACTTTTGTCGGGAAATGCGGTTTAAATAATCAACTTTGATTTTGTAATACCTGTTATGTTTAAAGAAAAAAATATATCTGTTTTTTTTTTTTTTTTTTTTTTTTTTAATGCAATAGATTTTGTAGGACAAGCCGCCACTATTGGCATTTTGAACCGCATTTCCTGATGAAAGCAGAAAAACCAGTGAACGAAGGGAAATAAAAAACGCCTGATAATGTGATCTAAATCGTTGATAACTCGGTAGATAATTATCATGAAATGGAAATCTAAATTCGATTCGAAATCACTTCCATAGTAAGACCTTCCAGTTTTATTTCATTCCGTTAAGAAATGAATTTATAAATGTGTCAAAACATTTTGCGTTTATTAAGTGAAGCAGTTGAGAACAGCTTTAAAGACTAGTATTGTGAGTAAAGCAATGGTATCCAAACTTAGTTGACCAAGACGAAAGTTTTAAATAGTTTCACAGTTCTGTAGATATACAAGATGTTCCAAAAGATTTTTTTCCCTGTACTAGGCAATGTAAATTCAAAAGTTTTCAAAATAAGGTAGGGACTGATGTTATGTTGATTGTATTTCTCTTGACATTACCTTTCTTAAAGTTACAGTTTGTATGTTTTAAATGGCTTCTATGTAAAAGTTACCTTTAGATAGTTTTTAGTCATGTTCTGACAAGTATAGCCGTAAATACTGACGTTCACGATAAAATTCACCGAGTTATGATTCTTTTGAAATTTTCCGATGCTACCGATATGAGTTTTGCTTATAAAATAATGAGATTTTTTACGATTGTATTTGTCAGAATATGGATAAAATATATCTAAAAATCATCATATCCTGGGATCATAATAAAATTTTAAAAATGTAACTTTTAGAAAATTAATAGAGGGACAATTACATTTGTATAGTTATAATTTCAGCTTTATATTGAAACCTTTTGCAAGTTGCACTTCCGATATATTTCCAGAAGGTAAACATTTACAACGCATTCCAATCTTTTCGTGACAACTCCCTGAAATCTGTAATACATCCTTTTATATGATAATTTACTTTGCGGAAAAGATTACGTTTTGCGTGATACATAGACATCAGAACAACTAATGTTATTAGTTCTTCTTTTAATTGGTAATAAGAAGCATATTTGTTAATAAATTTATTTAAAAAAAATGGTTAAAAGTAAGTTTAATTTATGACGCAATTTTTGGCCTTTTTGTTGTAACAAATTTTTTAAGTTAAAAAAAGATAATAATTAAGATAGAGATAACTGTGTATACACTTTTGAAAATCTGACCGATTGCCCGCCGACAACCAAATCTTTCTCTGCGATTCTTTGTTTGGGAACCGCTGCTTAGAATTATATTGTATAAACTCGTGACATATTTCCAAGCGTGCAAAAATTATCCTACCAATCAGATAAAATAATAACCGATTCAAATTCTCAATCTTTTTTTAATTTATTTACACATTTTTAAAAATTTTTGTTCACCTTTATCTACATCCAGTGGCGGTTCCAAGAAAGAGTTCACGGGAGTCCTGACAACCCCCCCCCCCCCCACGCTGAAAGAAGAAAATCTTTCAATGAAATATAAAAAACGAAATACGTATTGAATTCTTTCAAATTTATTCCTTGCTTAACAATGAAAAATTTTCTGACTCTTTTAAAGTTATATTTAAACCCCACCAACTAGGTAATTTCTGTCAAGTCCATGAAATATTTTTAAATCTTAGATGTTGATACATTTATTCAAATGAAATGTGATTGATTAACGATTTCAATTTTTCAATGTTAGTAAAGAATCTTTGCCGAAATTTCCGTAAAATATGGAATTTTATGCTGAATTTCAAGTTTTGACAGCCAATAGCTCTCTCATGATGGCTTTTTTTATAACTGTCAAGAACTAAAAATTTGCATAAAACGCTCAATTTCTTGAATGATTGTTTAATTTTATAAGAACATGAAGTAATCTTCAATTTCTTGGCCCATCTGAATAAAATGTGTATATTTATACTCTTACGAGTATTAATACAACTTTTTTGTTACGAATAAAAATAAAAGTATCAGAAATTTAACCATTTTGGATGTGTAGAGAATTTTCCATATAAAAATTGCTTATTAAGAGACGTGACTGTCCTTCCCCCCCCCCCCCAAAAAAAAAGGAGCCGTAAACTCCTTCTGGATGTGCTCTGGATGTGCCCTTGTTCACATGAATATGTAAGATGTCTCAAACTTGAAATAAAGAATCCTGTTACGATAATTAAATTTTCCCTCTTCAGCAACGAAACAGTTTTAAATTTATTTCCTATGATTTTAGTTCAGTTAGTCCATCTTGAAACAGAAAACTAATCCATGCATGTTTATAAAGAAATATTTTGTTTATAAAAATTAAATTTCGAAGTTTCAAGAGGTACTTTTATCCAGATCAAGATATAAAAATTTTCAAATTATCGCAGAATCTTATTACGCTACTACTCCCCTATCCCTCAGCAATGAAACAGTTTTAAATTTATTTCCTCAATTAGCCCCCCTTCAAAAAGAAAAATATTCCACGCAAGTTTATAAGAAAACATTTTGTTTATAAAAATCAAAATTTCAAGAGGGGATAATTAACAGAATAAATACTACCCAAAACCTTCGCCAAATTAGCCCAATTTATGCTCACGTGTACATAATTTTTTTTCTTCTTTATTTCGCTGATTACCCCACTGAACGACAATTTAGCGACAGAATCTACAATTTCCAGTGGGTAATCCTCCCACTTCCCACTGATCCCACTCAAAATGGGATAAGAGAGAGCGAGAGCGAGTGAAGAAGACGCCCTTGACTGAAAACGAGGGGATAAAAGTCCAACACCAAACTCCTCATCCCTCACTGAGTTCGGGATGGATGATCAGCAAAAAGCCCTCGAAAACTATCAGCAAGTCCCAGCAGCTCTGTCCCGTGCGTTTCCTGGAGCACTATTGATTTTTGCGTTTATCATCCCACCAGTTCATCCCCGAGGTAGATGCTCTTCACTTTCCCAAAGCCCTGCGTAAAAGTTCCATGAAGAGGCTCTCATTATCAGAGGAGATATACCTCTTCCCCCAGAAATGAATAGGGGGGTGCAGAGCACGAGGCCGTTCCTCTGACATAATGAGAGGGCCAAAAGCAGACGGAATACGTTTGTCAGTCGCCGTTGTAACGAGATTTGTGGTGCACAGATTCGAAATAATGGAATTATGCCCATTGGCCATCTATCATTTACTGGAGGCAGGGGTAGCGATAGGGAGGGGGAGGTCAGAATTTTGGCTACCGTGTGTTCTACCCTCTTGTAATTAGTGATAAGTATTCATCTTGATCGTTGCCACAGCTACCCCCGATCCGAATTTAACGAGCAGGTGAATGCGAGTAGTAACACGCGGTTGGAAAGTGCGCTCCACAGCACACACAACACACGCGGTAGCGAACGTAACCGCAACAAAGCGAAGTAAAGTCTTCTTCCTCCACATTCTGCATCGAGGTATTACAATGCATGGGCAGCGAGTGTTTAACAACGTGAATTTGAGTCATTTGTTTGTTTGAGGAATTGTTGCACAGAACGTTTCATTTAGTGTGGTGATAAGCAAAATCGATTAAGTTGTAATACTTAGAAGTGTGTCAAAATCTTGATTAAAAGGGAGTCCGGGATACAAAAATCTTCAAATTCCCCCCCCCCCCCCTCCAAAAAAAAATTCATTGTTTTAAAAACTTTTTTTTTTCTTAAGGGTGTATTTCGATTCAAACTGCTTATTTTCCGATTTATTTTTGAATTCATTTTTGCTCTCAAATACCTCAAACTCACAGATTCTCTTATTTCGAAAGTACACAAGGTGCCGTGACTGTCGATTCTTTGATAAATGCAGAAAAATTGCAAAAAAAGCAACCAAAAACAGAATTTTGATCTGATTTTTCCGAAGCGGGAGATCTGGAAACGAAAAAGAAAAGGTCATACTAAGAAGATGATTGTTTATGAACCAAATTATAATGAATTGAGCGTAAAATGATATCACGCGGCACCTTATATGTCTCTTCAAAAAGCCCCTCAGCAAGTTTCATGTTTCTACTTTAAAAAATGTGTCTGAAATTGTATCAAAAAACTTTGATCTGTTGAAGGTGAAAAAACGTTTTTCGAATACACCCTTAACAACATGAATTTGAGTCATTTGTTTGTTTGAGAAATTATTGCACAGAACGTTTCATTTAGTGTGGCGATAAGCAAAATTGATTAAGTTATAATACTTAGAAGTGTGTCAAAATCTTGATTAAAGGCTAGGACCGGGACAAGAAAAAGCTTCAAATTTTCTAAAAAAAAAAAATCATTGCATTAAAAACTTTTCTTTCTTTTTTTTTTTTTTTTTTTTTTTTTTTTTTGTAAACACAATAAATGTTTATAAAACAATGCCAAAGTAGGCGTTTTGAACTGACTTTCCGCTCGAGAGAAGAAAAAACAGTCCAAACTGGAGTGAAAATCGCCTTGTCGCGTGATCTAAAAAGCTTATACTAACTCAATAGGTAATTTATTGATCAAAAAATTGAAAATTGAGTTAGATTCCAAATTGCTTCCGTGATCGGGTTTTGCAATTTTATATCTTTCCATTCAAAAATGAATTTGTAAACGTGTCGAAACGTGCTTATTGTACTGATTGAGCAGACCAGTTCAGAACAGCCTTAAAGAACAACAAAATATTCTTCTTGAATGCAAGTCAATTTGTCATCGAAAGTTAAAATAAGATGAATTGCTGCCGGCACTGATGCAGTTTCGCTTACACGAGGTCGACGAAAGTGACCTTTTCTACATGGCTATACCACCACAAAATGGCTTTAAATTAATATTCTTTCGCTATTCCACAAATGGGTGGAATGCATGATTAACGCATGCAAGTGGTTTAATGAAGACATAAACTCTAAAACACACAATACTTCACGATTTAAGGCTTGCAGAACATGTGGTATTTGAATAATTATCACAATATAACAACCTTTAGTTAAAGTTGTTGATTTTTTAACCGACTTCCAAAAAGGAGAGGAGGTTATCAATTCAACGCGTATGTATTTTTTTTTTTTTTTTTTTTTAAATGTATGTTTACCGATTACTCCGAAACTATTCAACCAATTTCTGTTATTTTTGTTTTAAATGAAAGACGATGCTCTCGAATTGGTACCACTTCCGTTTCATCGAAATTGGTTCAGTACCTTTTTAGCAATTAGGCAAAAACTAATAAAATTAGTGACTTTTTGCTAATTAAAAGTTTTGAATACTTTCGCTGAGTGCAGTGTAGACAGCATGGCCGAGCGGTCTAAGGCGCCAGATTGAAGCTCTGTTTCTCGAAAGAGAGCGTGGGTTCTAATCCCACTCCTGGCATAATTTACGTCCATGTGAAATTTGCAATAATTTTTTTCATATTACGATTTTTATTATCATCCGGCTTCAGAAAAGGAAGAAGAACTTATCAATTCGACGCGTATGTATTTTTTTTCTATGTATGTTCACCAATTACTCTGAAACTATCCAACCGATTAATTTGGTTTTTGTGTTAAATAAGAGAGTCTATTCTCGAATTGGTACCATTTCCATTTTATTGAAATTGGTTCAGTACTTTTTTAGTAATTAGGCAAATTTTAATAAAATTGGTGATTTTTTGCAAATTAAAAATAACATGGGCTTTGAATAAACTCGCAGATTGGAACGCAGTCAGGATGACTCAGCGGCTTAAGGAGCCAGATTTAAGCTCTGATGCTGGAAAGAGAGCGTGCGTTCGAACTCCTGACAAAATTTACATCCATGGATAATTTACAATAATTTTTTCCGTATTATAATTTTTATTAACTGACTTCAAAAAATCGTTAAATTTTAACTAAAAAGAGAAAAATAAACTTTTCTACAAAAAATTGAACCGACTTCAACAACTACTACAAAGTGAAAAATAATTTTTTTACATAATAGTAATAAAAAATTAAATTAAGAGCATAGTATTTACCATGCGTATTATTATATTTTCAAAAGCCAATTTAAAAAATTAAATTAAGTATCCAATGCAAAGCCTAAAAGAATAAAGGCTTGGCTGGCACCGACTCCAAAAAATCAAATTAATGTACATATATAATAATACGCATGGTAAATACTATGCTCTTAATTTAATTTTTTATTACTATTATGTAAAAATATTATTTTTCACTTTGTAGTAGTTTTTGAAGTCGGTTCAATTTTTTGTAAAAAATTTTATAATATTTTAACTCTTTGTTATTACAGAATAACTTAATGATGCATTCGAAAAAATATTTTTATATCGTCGACAGCTTGAAATTTTCTGAGATATCATCAGTCTCATTTTTTAAAGTAAAAACATGAAACTTGCTGAGGTGATTTTTGAAGAGATGTATAACAAGCCGTCTGATTTAATTTTTCGTTCAATTAATTTGATTTATAAACAGTTATTTTCTGAATATATAACAATTTTTTTCGTTCCCAGATTTCCCGCTTCAGAAAATTCTTCTCAAAACGCTAATTCGGCAGTACTTTTTGCAATATTTCCTGAATTTTTCAAAAAATTGACAAGAACGGCGTATTTTGTAGTTTCTAAGTAAGAAAATTTACCAGTTTGATGCGTTTGAGAACAAAAATGAATTTCAAATTAAATCAGCAAATAAGCAGTTTGGATTTGAATACGCCATTAAAGAACAATAAAATTTTCTTGTTAAATGCAAGTCAATTTGTCATCGAAAGTTACAATAAGGTGAATTGCTGCGGGCACTGATGCAGTTTCGCTTACACGGGGTCGACGAATGTGACCTTTTCTGCATTGTTATACGAGCACAAAATGGCTTTAAATTAATATTCTTTCGCTATTCCACAAATGGGTGGAATACGTGATTAACGCATGCAAATGAATGCAGAGATTTAATAATTAAGACATTAACTCTAAAACACACAATACCTCACGACTTAAGGCTGATAGAGCATGTGGTATTTGAATAATTAATATATACTATGTGCTATTAAATGTCTTGATTATCAATTTTTTATATCTTTGTTATTTTTTTAAATAAATGGCTAACCATTTACGCCAAGGAAGCTGCCCAATACGCATAATTTCTATAACAGACAGAACTTTTATGGAAATAATGTATAGATGTCATCAACTACCATTAAGACTGTTCTCAACTGCTCTGCTTAACAAGCGGAAAACGTTTTGACACTTTTACAAATTCATTTGTCAACGGAAAGATAGAAAATTGCAAAGCCTGACCATGGAACGATCTATGGAATGGAACTCACTCTTCTATTTTTCCATTGATAAATTACCTATTAAGTTACGAGCTTTTTTGACCACGTGAAAAGACGATTTTCACACCAGTTTGGACTGTTTTTTTTTTCCTCTCAAACGGAAAGTCAGTTCAAAACGCTCACTTTGCCATTATTTTCTGAAAATTCAATTATGTTTGTAAAAGAAAATAGAGAAATGACTGCGATTCAATCGTTTCTGAACAACAATACCTGCTAGTTTCATACATTACTGAATAAAAATAAATTAAATCTTATGTCATAAAGTTGCTCTTTTTGATTTAAGAACAACCTTAAAAGAAATATTATACAGATAAATAATCTAACTTTTTTCTTTTTCTTTCTTTTTTTTATTTAATAAATGGCGAACTATTTACGCCAAGAAAGATTTTCTATTGCAAACAGAACTTTTATGGAAATAATATCTAGATGTCAACAACAAATCTATTAATACAACAATTAACAAGAGATAATTAAGGCTGTTCCTAATAGCCCTGTTCAACAAGCGCAAAACATTTCGGCACATTTGCAAATTCATTTTTTAACAGACACATGTAAAATTGCAAAGGCTGACCATGGAAGCGATTTAGAATATGAGTTTTCCATTTTATAAACAATCAATTACCTATTGAGTTATAAGCTTTTTTGATCACGTGACAAGACTTTTTTCTCCCTTTCAAAAAGGTTTTCCTTCTCTCTTGCTGAAAGCCGGTTCAAAACGCTCACTTTGACACTATTTTCTGTAAAACCTGTTCACTGTAAAAATAATAATAATAATAATAATAAATAATAATAATAATAATAATAATAATAATAATAATAATAATAATAATAAATAATAAAAATAATAAAATAACGGCAGATTTTACGGAAATTGTACTGGTAATTAAGACGCCAGTACAATTCGACGTTTTTTAACGGAAATACTCCCGTAAAATTCAGGAAATTTCCCATTTTTTGCTGCAATTTATGGGAATTTTTAAATTAAAAAACAATAAATTGTACTGATGTCCTGATTATCAGTACAATCTCCGTAAAATCGCCCGTGTATCTTTATCTTTTTCTTTTTTTTCCTTCAAGGGGAAAGGGAAAAAAAGGGGGCAAACTGAGTGAGATTTTATAGTTTCTGAACAACAATACCTGCTATTTCTATGCATTACCGAGTAAAATTAATTAAAATTTATGTCACAAAATTGTATTTTTTAATTTGAGGAAACCAATAACTCTTGTTAAACTTCAAAACTTTCTGACGCATTAAGTGTCATTCGAATTTTTTTAAAACAATATCTAACTTCATTATTTATTTATTTATTTTTACATGCATTTTACAGATTTTTTTTTTAATTTTGGCTGATAATCCACATTTTTTCTATCAGAAATATGATAACGATTCGAATTTCGCAGCATTTTTTGTACAGTTCTAATTTCTATTTTCCCAGAAAATTTTGTGCATTTTACTTTGAAAAAATTGCGTATTTTACCCTTCGCTAATGTTAAATGTGTGGACATGTAATTCATTTCTATAAAATATCTCCTAATGAAATGAATATTTCAATTATTATTTAAATATTTTATTATTTAAATAATTCAAATTATTCTAAATAGTTTATTATTTACATATTTTAATATTTTGAAACAAATATTTTTTTTATTATGTTATTCTAAAAAATGTCTCTTTTTTTCATTAATTGTCAACCCATTTCAATATTGTCAAAATCTGTGTGTTTAAAAACCCAAGCTGGTTTTTTTTTTTTTTTTTAGTCATCAGTCTTGAGTTTTCTACAAGACCGATTTTGATAATAATAGTAATAATTATTGTTATTATTTTAATGAAAGCTGTTCATATGTAGATGTGCCCATTCAAGCTATTTTTTTAAATTTATTTCCACTTTTATTTTCTATTTTTTTAATTTTAAAAGTTTTTTTATGAAATTTCTTTAAAATAGTGGATACGGATTACTTCTTCTGTTGTAAGAGAAAAGAAAATAATGAAAAATATTCAAATATGTAGCCTTTTTAACGCAATTTTAATTTGCAGATCAAATTTCGGTAATATATATATATATATATATATATATATATATATATAAACGATTTTTAACTATAATTCTTTCGCTAAATCTTCTTTTGATGCTAGTACTTTACCCTGTAAATGCAATGACCCCTCTCTACAAAAATATATAAATAAAGATCATGGACATATTATTACTGGTAATCTTAATCTTGTAGATGATTTACCACTTAGAAGAATTATGGGTTATGGGACCAAGTACAGAATTCCATCCAAATTAAACATTAAATCTATCATAAAACTATTTACACATGATATAGATATATTTATTTATAAACTTGCAATTTATTATAATAAACCCATTGAATATTTTAATCAATGGAAAATATTAGTTATCGATAAATTAACCAAGTCCTTAAAATATAATATTTCACACCTAGAATATGTAAATACACAGCATCTGTTTAAGCAAATCAATAGATTACAACAAAACTTTGTAATAACTTATGTTGATAAATCTCCTAATAATTATGCCATTATTTGTAAATCTTATTATCATCAACTGCTTAAATTTAGTATATCTAATAATAACACATTCCAAAAAATTAATGATAACTTACTTGCCAATAATCGTAAAATTAAAGGATTCTATAAATTATTAGACATTAACCCTACTAACTTTAAATATCCTTATCTAGTCCTTATACCCAAATTTCATAAGCATCCTGTTAAATTCAGAACTGTTACAATTGGTTGCAATACTTATAATAATGCTGCTAACAAACTTCTATTAGTAATTCTTAATCAAATATATAATATCACAAAAAAAGTGATAATACACATTGCATAAAAAATAGTTATGAACTGGTCCATATTATGAAAAATCTTAAATGTATAAAAAATATCACTACTTATGATTTTAAAGATTTATTTAATAATATCGATTTATCGGATTTACATAATATCATAAATGAGCTTTTTAAAAAATATCAACACGAGTTGGATATATGACATAATATCGATTCTGATTATTTTCATACCTTAACTAATTTCATTATCTATAATAATTTTATCATGCATGATAACAATATATATATTCAAAATGTTGGTATACCACAAGGTGGTAGTACATCTAGTGTATTATCTGACTTATACTTATATTACTATGAACGTCATTATTTAAATAATATAATACATTTATATCGATATATAGATGATGTAATTTTAATTGATACTGATAACACCTGTATATCTCAATTCCCTGTTGATTATCCTTCTAATCTAGAATTTTCAAAAAACCTACTTTTTAATAATACAATCAATTTCTTAGATATTAAAATTATATTAAAAGAGAACAAATTTATAACTGATATTTATGACAAAAGGAAAGAATTTAATTTTAAAGTTAATACTTTTACTAATTTTAAATCATGTCTTCATAATTCTGTATATCGTAATATAATACTTAACCATTTATATAGAATAAAATATCTATGTTCTTCCCATTTAATTAATACTAATATTAAAAAGCTTGTATATGATGCTATAAATAATGGTTATCCTAAAAAATTCATATATTCTTTAATTTATAATTAGATATTACATGATCTTATAATTAATTCTTTGCATAAAAAATGTATAAAAAAAAATTATAAAACATAAAAATAATAATAAAAAATTAAAAATGTTAAAAAGTAATAAAAATATATATATATAGGTTGGTTGGGTGGGTAGATGTTAGAGTACGGAGGAGGGTGGTGTTGTCTGGATAAAAACGCAAAGGTTAATTATTTATTTAAAAAAAAATTGAGAGTGGGTTATTTATTTTAACATAATTTTTAAACTGTTTAATTTACACCAATATATGGATATTCGTCTAGTTATATATGTAATAAAAAAAAAAAAAAAAAAAAAAAAAAAAAAATTGCGCCATTTTTTTTTATTCTCTCTTAGCTTCAATTCTAAATTTGTGGAACATATTTCAATCTTAGTTTCGTCTTGTAACAGCTAAAATTCTTTTTCTTACTTTAGTTATTAATAAATTATTTCTTGCTTCTCAAAAAGGCGGGAAGTATTTCGTAAGCTTTTTACTTTCTGGCATATTCCTGCGATTTTAATTTTATTTTTTATTTTTTAACATCGCGTGACAAGTGTTACTACGCGTTGCTAAAGGGCTTAGTGTTCCGAGGAAAAAATATAGTTCTTGCCAGTAGACCGCCTATTACGGCCAATTAGAATTGATCATTTTGTCCGTTAGAGGCTCGAGTCCATCCTGATTGGATTTTTAAAATGATTGACGCGGAGTAGGAGGGCGCTAGTTTTGTCGTGAAAATGATTTTTTCATTTGGCTTTTCAGGAGAGTAGAATGCACCTTTTCTTTAAACTATCAAGACGCGCGTTTTATTTCTCCGCTGAATTAGAAATGTCATTTTTTCCGAGATTGTAGAACGCCGGAATGTTGCAGCTTAGTGAGCGAAGGCCGTAGTGATAGATGTGTGGAACGGTGATCTGTGGAGTAACTTAAGTTCGTGCTCTAAATAATAAAGAACTAAAACACTGATTTTCTTGCATTGTTATTGGAGAAACTCCTACGAGAACAAATCCATGGCTTATCCACTTACCAGAACGACTGCTCATCCCACTATTGAATCTTAGTGAATAGTAGTATTCTACAACCAACATGGTATTCTATTAGTGATTATACACTATTATAGAACATCGTCGTCGTTTTATTACATTTTAGCCGGCAGGATGAAAAATGAACCGGCGTAAAACTTTTGAGAATAAGCTGCATGCTCTTCATACACTTACAGTTGTTCCTACATTTTTCCTGGTATTGTTTTCATCTTAACATTTAATACAGAAAAAAAAAAAAATAAATAACTATGATATCTTCCATCTAAATGGTATGTCCAAGACTGAAGATGGATGGGATCAGCTGCTGTGTGTTAATACTAATATTGTAATTTTGTTTCCTGCAATAAGACTCAATGTGTGTTACTAACAGTCAGAGTTTTTGAGATGTTAGCTGCACGCATCTTTAACCTCATCTGCGTCTACTTCCACCCATGTTACGACGAGATGGCCTGCATGGAAAAACATCTTCATGTGCATAAATGATAAACCTTTCAGCTGAAAAAAGATCGTCTTATAAAGTTTTGTTTGTAATTATGTGTGGTATCTACATCTACAAATATTTTAAATGTGAAATATACCTCGCATTCTAGTGAGAAACTTTTCAACTGAGAGATATGCAACCAAACTGTGAGATATGCAAAATAAAAATTACAAAAGATCACCTGCATGAAATCAATTCAACATCATTTTCTTTTATTTATTTATTTACTGTATTTTCTAGGTAAAAGTGCATAAATATTTTGATAAATTTTCATTTCATAATAAATGAACACCTGCTGTATGGTTGCGAAACTACGGTAGATTCCATCAGTAATACAAGATAATTGAAATTTACACCTGTGAGTCGTATCTACGAAGTTCTTTATTTTTGTTTAGTTTAATAAAAAATTAGGTATTTGAACAAGGCCACATCGAACATGTCTGTAAGTTATTATTTATTATTTTATTGTTTTATTGATTAAGAAATTTAATGATAATTTCTTTGTTTAAATTCTTGATTTTTTTTCTCTCTCTTTTATTACAAATATTAAAAAATAAATTTGTTCTTAATTTATAATTAGTTAAAATTTTCTGCTCATAGAAATTTTATTTAGTTTTAAAGGTGTTATTTTTTTTTTAAATCGAAAGATGGATTAATTTGTTGTTAAAAAAAATACTCTGTTGCAAAATTTATTTTCCATACGTAAAGAAAAGTATTTTTGTTTTTAAAATTATTTGTTATTTCCCATGTATGGAAACCCGATATTTATTATTTTATTACTTATTTATTTATTATTTATTTATTTTTATTATTATTTATTGAGGTATTTGAAGTATAGTAATTGAATTTTAATAATTGAAGTATAGCATTTAAATATTTTCCATATGAATTATCCTTCTTATATGCTATTAAGATCAGGATTAGTAAAAGAAGAAAAAATGTCAGAAAATAAACTTGATATTGTCCCTTTTGAATTTGGGTTGGGCATGGATATATTTAAATGGTTTAAACATTTTGATCGAGAATGTTCGGTAGAAAAGAAAGATAATGAGTGGAAACATCAAAATATTTCAAAATATTTAAAGGGGGAAGCGCTAAAAACTTATATCAATGATTGTTTTGATTGTGCTACTTATGAAGAAATTGTCGAGATTTTAAGTGAAAAATTCATTCAAGTTAGAGTTCCAAAATTTTCTGAATTTACTTCCTTAAAGTTAAATGATCTAAGTGATTTGGATTCTTATTTTAGAAAGAAAGTTGAGATTGGAAGGCAACTTCAGCTTGAGGAAAATTTAATTATACAGGGATTAATTGATGGCCTTCAGCCGGAGTATCAAAATTGTTTGATGGTTAACCCTCCTTCCAATACTCGTGAATGGTTTCGCATTGCTAAACAATTAGCAGCGATTCCAAATCATACCTCTAATAACGGCAATAGAAATTTTCAACAAACTAGACCAATGCACAATCCCAATCCTCAGCCCAGACATTGGACTCGACCTACTCCAAACAATCCATCCCAAAATTTTAATCCTAGGTTTTTCACTCCTAGAATGCCTGCAACTCATTATCAAAACAATTACCCTAGTCGTCCGTGCAGAGTATGTTTAAACAGAGGCATAGAAAATGCATATCATTGGGAGAGGAGTTGTATATTTAACACAAATTCCTGTCAAGCTCAAACTCCTGCTCATATTCAACCACCCCCTACTAATAATGTCTGACAATTATTTATCCCTGGATATGTGGGCAATAACAAAGTGTATTGTGTGGTGGATAGTGGATCAACTGTCTCAATTTTACCCCTCAAATTTGTTCGATATTTAAATGGTAATTTACATAATGTTACCCCTATTACTATCAGACAGGCACAAGGAACTCTTACAATTAATAAATCTTGTCGATTATGTATTAAATTTGGTAATATAAAGAGATATGTTAATTTTTTAGTAAGTCAACTTGATTTGGACTATGCTATTTTAGGTTTACCTGATTGTGCCAAATTTAAATTAAAAATTGATTGTGCAAAAAGCCAGGTGTTACAAGACAATATTTCGTTAAACCCATATGTCAACATATCCAGTGATAACTTAGAATTGCTTCATTTTGATATTATAAAAAATGATACTACTGTGCAACCCGATTATGGAAATACCATAACTCCTCAATCCTTGTCGCGAACTAATAATGATGATTATAATCTATTGGGGGATCTGAATGCTATTCAAAATAAAAATGTAAGGGAACTTTTAAGGGATTATTTAGATATTTTTGCAAAAAATAAATATGATGTAGGGAGAATTAATATTGAACCTCAGCGTATTTATCTTAAATCTGACCTACCAATATCTTTGAGGCCTTATCGTACATCCACTGCTGATGAAAAAGAAATATCTCAGCAAATCCAATCATTATTAGCTGCTGGGTTAATTAAAGAAAGTTATAGCCCGTACTCTTCTCCAGTTACGTTAGTAAATAAACGAGATGAAGGTAAAAAAACCCGAATGTGTGTTGACTACCGAAAATTAAATTCTATCATGAAAAATGACGCTGAACCTTTACCCCGAATAGATGAAATTTTAGACAAATTAAGTGGTGCCCAATATTTCTCTACACTAGATTTAGCCTCAGGCTATTGGCACATACCTATTCACCCAGCCGATTCCGAAAAGTTAGCCTTTACTACTAATTGTGGGCTCTGGGAATGGAATGTTCTCCCCTTTGGTGTAAAGGTAGGCCCCCCAATTTTCAACAGGACAATTAGAAGAATTCTTACAAAATATAAAATAGACTTTGCTTGTTATTATTTTGATGATATAATTATTTTTTCTAAATCAATAGATGAACATATACAGCATCTCATCCAAATTTTTGATTTATGCCGAATAGAAAATATTAAATTAAAATTATCTAAATGTACTTTTGCTCAAAAACAAATCAATTTTCTAGGGTATGAAATCCAAAATGGAACTTTAACTCCAGCTAATACTAATATAGAAACGATTAAAAAATTAAAACCTCCTACTAACACTAAAGAATTACAAAGATTTCTTGGTTCTATAAATGTGTATCATAAATTTATTGACAAATATGCTGAAATTAGACACCCCCTAAATAAATTACTTAAGAAAGATACTATTTGGGAATGGAATACTGAATGTCAAAACTCTTTTAAAAAATTAAAAGATGCCCTCATTGCTAAACCAATTTTAAAGATTTATGACCCAAAATTACCCCTACACATGTTTGTTGACGCTTCTCAGGTAGCGGTAGGTGCAGTTCTTAAACAACCCGACCATAATAACTTTTTACATCCAATTGCTTATTTTTCTAGAGGATTGAGAAGTTATGAGAAAAATTATTTCATTACCGAACTAGAGTGTCTTGCTATCATTGATACTTTAGATAAATTTTATCATTACTTTCACGGTGTACAATTTACCATCCATACTGATCATGCATCTCTTGTTTGGTTAAAAAATGTCAAACATTTAAGAGGTCGATTATTTAGGTGGTCATTGAAGTTAAGTATGTTCGATTACAAAATAGAGTACTTAAAGGGATCTACAAATGTCGAAGCCGACATGTTGTCCCGAAACCCTATTTCTCATTTTTGTAAGCCCCTTACTTTTCTTCTTGACGTTAAAGAGATTATTGAGATGCAAGAAAAAGAAAATGTGTGTGGATCAAATTATATTAATGACAATGGACTGATTATAGTTAAAAGAAAAGGTTTTCGTAAAGTGGTAGTTCCCATGTCCCTAAGAAAAAAATTGCTTAATGTTGCTCATGAACAGTTTGGTCACCCTGGTGTTCAAAAAATGCAAAATTTAATTTCTCCTAACTATTATTGGCCAGATATGACCCAAGACATTACTAACTTTGTTAAATACTGTGATATTTGCCAGAAAAATAAAAAACCTAGACAGAAAAAATTTGGCTTATTACAAGCTATGCCCACTACAGATCAACCTTTTGACTGTCTGTCTGTTGATACTGTAGGAGGGTTCAATTATTATAATTCTACAAAAAAATATCTCCATATTATAATAGACCATGCCACAAGATATGTTTGGGCATTTCCTTCCAAAAGTGTCACTACAGAAACTTATACAAATTGTCTGAAACAAATCTTCAATATCAAAATCCCTCAACAATTATTCTGTTTTAGTAAGATTTCAAGTGTACAGTCCCCTCAAAAAATACTTAGTGACAGGAATGCTGCTTTTACTTCTTCAAGATTCAAAAAATTCCTGCGAAATCATAATATTAAACAACGTTTGACCACTGCCCATCATCCACAAACGAATGGGAAATGTGAAAGAGTAAATCAGACAATAGTAACTAGATTAAAATGTAAAGTAAACTCCACTACCTCTAAAATTCCCTGGACTAAGCTTTTAACTGAGGTAATTAATGAATATAATAATACACCCCATTCTATTACCAAATTTCCACCTGCGTACTTACTTTTTGGCCAATTACCCTATGACTCCCCCTTACAACAAAATTATTATCCCCCTGTTCATGAAGCACTTAAAATTGCTAAAACAAGAACTGATGAATTTCATTTAAAAAATAAAAGATATTATGATAAAGATTATATCGAACCAAAATTTAAAATAGGAGATCTAGTTATCTATGAAGAATTTCAGTACCCTAATACTAGAAAGTTGTCACAAGTATTTAGTGGCCCTTATAAAATTCTTAACAAATTATCCGAAGTAAATTTTGAAATTGATAGGCAAAACCAGTTCAAAAGTTCAGAAATAGTACATGTATCTAAATTAAGGCCTTATTATTCCCCTGATAAATTTAAATTAAGTCATGAGCAACAACCCCCTAATCAACAACAACAAACTCAGGTAAAAACTGTAGCTTAAACTATATCTCTAGTTTATCATTTTATAATTTTTTCTCTTAAACAGTAAATTTCTTTTCATATTTTAATTCAGATAATATCCTGTAATTCTCACAGAATGGCAATGATATCTCTTGACTGCAGCGAGAGTGTCACTTGTCTGGAAATTTTTATATTTGTTTATTTATGCCGGCGTAGACGAACAAAGTGGAAATTTCTTATTCTGTACTGAATTACTCTACTTAGAATATTTTTTTTTCTTTCTTTCAACTGAACCTATTTGTAATATTAAGTTTAATCTATCAATTATTAAATTAATTATTTGCCAAGTAACAAAATTTTTATCACTTTATTTTAATATATTTTTTTTTCTTTCTCTCTTTCTTTGCTTCTGCATTCCAGTCCAATTACATGTCAATTATAATATAATTTTGTTTCTTTTTCTCTTTCCTACTTGCATCTTGCAATGTTTTATCACACCGAGAGAATATTTATTGCGTAATTATTTGACATGAATAGATCTTGTTTTTTATTTTTATCATTTATTAATATTTCTTTTTAAGAATCTTAGTAGTTTAAAGGTCACGTGCATTCTCAAACATGAACAAAATTTTTATTTATCTTTATTTTATTTTAATTTATCATATTATATTTTAATTTTTTTTTGTACATATTCCTACTTAATCCTGTACTCGGATTACCAGATTAAGTAAATGATTTCATAGTTGATTGCATTTTTTATTTTATTCCACTTCTCTCTATATTTCATCCCAAAAATATGAGATGAGATAAACGAGATTAAGTATTTAAAGAATGTCTTTTGTGATATTTATTATTACTTATTAAGAGATTTACTTATACCCATTATGAGATTTACTTATACCCATTATGAGATTTACTTACACTTATGATATTTATTATTATTGATATTTTTCCTTATTATGTTTCTTAATTATATTGTTATTATTTACATTGTTAAATTTTATTATTACTATATTATAAAATGTGTTATTAATTAAAAATACAATTATAAAAGTATTTTCACAAAGATTCCAAAATGGAACTGTTATGAATGTTCAAGGACTTACTCACACAAAAACTGAACTAATATTATAATGTTAGCTGATGAATTTGGACAGTTAAATGAATTAGACATCCTTAAAATGAGGTAATGAACTATGCCATTCCAAATATGACTTTAAGAAGATTTTTGAAATAAACTTTTAAAAATTGATTTCTAGATTTGACATTGTTAAAAAAGAATTTAACGTTATTGTTTTTCATTTTTATGTTTCATTTTTATGTTATTACTATGGGTAATTGCTTATATTTTCAAATTACTTTTTGATGTGTACTTTAAACAAGATTATATCTTGTATTTGTATTGAAGCCTATTTTATTGTATTTAAATTTGAAGTTATTCCACGCATCACCTTGGTGTTTTTAAATTTGAATTCTATATTTATATAAAAAAGAGAAATTAATTTAAATTTTTTTTTTTTTATTCAGTATCTAATTATTATTACTTATATCAACAACTTCGTGAGCTAAGTCTGCATCATCTCCCTTTCTGTGAAATTGCAGGTCTCAGACCTACTTTTTCACCCGTCTTTCTGGGAGGGGGGATTTGTAATAAAAAAAAAAAATAAAAAAATAAAAAAAAAAAAAAAAATTGCGCCATTTTTTTTTATTCTCTCTTAGCTTCAATTCTAAATTTGTGGAACATATTTCAATCTTAGTTTCGTCTTGTAACAGCTAAAATTCTTTTTCTTACTTTAGTTATTAATAAATTATTTCTTGCTTCTCAAAAAGGCGGGAAGTATTTCGTAAGCTTTTTACTTTCTGGCATATTCCTGCGATTTTAATTTTATTTTTTATTTTTTAACATCGCGTGACAAGTGTTACTACGCGTTGCTAAAGGGCTTAGTGTTCCGAGGAAAAAATATAGTTCTTGCCAGTAGACCGCCTATTACGGCCAATTAGAATTGATCATTTTGTCCGTTAGAGGCTCGAGTCCATCCTGATTGGATTTTTAAAATGATTGACGCGGAGTAGGAGGGCGCTAGTTTTGTCGTGAAAATGATTTTTTCATTTGGCTTTTCAGGAGAGTAGAATGCACCTTTTCTTTAAACTATCAAGACGCGCGTTTTATTTCTCCGCTGAATTAGAAATGTCATTTTTTCCGAGATTGTAGAACGCCGGAATGTTGCAGCTTAGTGAGCGAAGGCCGTAGTGATAGATGTGTGGAACGGTGATCTGTGGAGTAACTTAAGTTCGTGCTCTAAATAATAAAGAACTAAAACACTGATTTTCTTGCATTGTTATTGGAGAAACTCCTACGAGAACAAATCCATGGCTTATCCACTTACCAGAACGACTGCTCATCCCACTATTGAATCTTAGTTAATAGTAGTATTCTACAACCAACATGGTATTCTATTAGTGATTATACACTATTATAGAACATCGTCGTCGTTTTATTACATATATATAGTTAAATAGCTATATTTTAAATATCAAATTATTTTTAATGTTATTGATATAATTTTTGGTATTATTATTAATAATATTATTACTATTATTATTTTTTTATTTATTTATTTATTATTATTATTATTATTATTTTTATTATTATTATTATTTTTTTTTTTTTATTATCCTATATTAAGATAATGAGTTTTTACCATGTAAAGTCACAATAAATGTTACTGATTAAAGTAACAATAATGTATTTTAAGTTATATGTTAATATGAATGTTATCTCTTAATTCTAATTTTAATCATTTTATTAATTTAATTTTATGTTAATATCGATTATTATTTTTTCCGGTTCAATTATATTTCCATTCAGCTTTATCTTTTTTGTTTGTTATGGATAACTATTATTTTTACTTACTTTCAACTCCTTTTTGTAAAATATCTTTGTTCCTTGTTTAATAATTTGGTTTTTGTGTGATGGTAGTCCCAAATTCGTATTGTTTTGCTTTTTCATGGCAAATACGAAGATGAAACCACACACTCCATTTGTAGTTCCAAAGTATTTGGGACCTGAAGATTCTGCTTTGGTTCTACAAATTTCAATTGTATTCACTTTTTTTCCTTCCATGTTCAATGTGCTATAAGTTATTAAATTCAATGGTTAATTTCAAATGGTTAATATTGTTTACTATAATTCAATTTAATTCTTCGTTTTGGTTTATTGTTTTATTGATAAAATCCGTTGGTGAATCTTGTCTACTTTTAATGGTATTATATATATATATATATATAGGCATGTATTTTGATAATCCAGTTAAAATTCACATTCTCTATGACGTCACGAGAATATTGATTATTTGTTTTATTTTATCTTAATGCATTTTAATTTTATTTATGCCTTTTTTTTTTTTTTTTTTTTTTTTTTTTTTTTCAGAGAAGTATATAATGTGGCTTTATTTTAATACTTGCTGGTTAAACCTAAAAATGTGTATGTATATGTTACTAGCCAAACTCTATTTTAAACCAAACTAGTTTATACTTAATTTTATGTGAATTATTAAAATCTTATTTATAGTTTATCAGCTTTTACTACATTAAATATTAAATTAATTGTATATTTTAGAAATATTTTAAGACCTAAAAAAAATTAATTAAATAAATATCTTTTACAAAATTGAAAAAAAAATTACAATATATTCCCGAGGAGATATTTCAAATGTAGCTAAAAAATGCAATAGATTATCAATATTCAGTCATACAATGATATTACAATTTCGTTTTATGGATTGCTTATGTTTAGCTGTAACGTTATTTTTTAAGTGTCGACACTTTAATTGCTGTTTATCTATTGCTAAAATAGATATATATTTACAGAAAAAAATTATCCCTAAAAGGTTAAAATTGTATTTATTTTTAAGAAAAACTGAGTTATAATAATGGATAAATATTGACTTTTGTCTCTTTTGTGTAGCATTTTTTAAAAAAAATTTTGTCTTTGGAATTAGAGACCAAGTACAAATTGAAGATGGCGTGATGTAGATCAAGAGTTTAATTATAATAATATGATAATAATGATAATGATAATAATAATAATAATAATAATAATAATAATAATAATAATAATAATAATAATAATAATAATAATAATAATAATAATAATAATAATAATAATAATAATGCATTACAAATACGCTCACAAATACAAAATTACATAAGCCAAGATTTTGAAAAGAAAATAAACTAAATTACAAATAAGTTTTAAATTCTAGAAACAAAATTAAAAAACTGCAATTCATAGCATTTTCGAAAGGTTCTTTTTTAATTCTAGTGTATAAATAAGTTTTTTTTTCTTAAATATTTCTCGCTGATATTGTTGCAAGAATTGATTATTTTTTAGTTAAGGTAAAACAACATTTGCATTATCGTCTGCACTTTTTAACGGAAAATTTCCTGTGAATTCCTGAAAATTTCCTGTTTCTTCTTGGAATTTACCGGATTTTTTCTGTTAAAAAACAGTAAAATCTATTGACATTCCAATTACTAGTACAATATCCGTAAAATCGTCCGTTTTTTTACAATGCGTGTTTTATTTTTTTTAACGCTGTTTTACAAATTTAAAATTTTATTCCCAATCAATGCTCATCAATTTAAAAGTAAACTAATCTCCTTCAATTTTAAAGATACTATAGTATGCATTTTAATAATTATGTAGCAAAAGGGAATATTTTCTAACTGATCGATTTTGTCTTTAAAGTTGGTATCAGAGTTGTATGTTTTTTAACATAATCTTATTCATTATCTTATTTTGAACACATTTACACATCAAGGAAAAATTAAACCATTCTTCAAACTTTTGAGACATCTTTTATGCATAATTTAACCAATAATGGATTGGTACATTGTAAAAATGAATTTCTTATACAGTAAACTCCCTCAAATCCGCACATCATTTACACATGTAAACATCGAAACATTTAGTTCAGATATAGAGACAAAATTTCACTTTTTTAGTTTTTTATCAATTTTATATTTTTTTAATTTGTAATTTTTGTTAAAACTAAATTCATGTTTTTTCATGAAGGAAGAATAAATTTCTTTCCGTTAAAAAATTCAAGATATTGCTGATATTATTGGTAATCACTATCTTCTTACCAAATATATTTATGTATTAATCAAGCTTTTTTGATTATTAAGTTTGGCTAAACCTGAAATAAAACTTCTTTATTTTATGATTTTGATGTGAATTAGTAATGTACCTTTATGAGGAAAGCTTCATTAAATAATTTAGGAAAATATATTTCATCTTTATAATGAATGTTCAATCAAACACTATTGATTATTAACTTGACCTTTGCTTTTAATATTTTAAAAATTATCTACATTTTATTATTTTAGTTTATTACTTATTTTATTGTATTGGAAGCATTGATTTTAGTTTCGATTGCATTATTAATTACATTCAAACTACTGTTAAAAAAAGGTAAATAAAGCAATCACCAGAAAACTGCAAAACTCTAAAATCCGCACAACATCTGGTCCTAAGCTGTACGAATTTAACGGAGTCTACTGTACTATTCTTGTCAACTTTGTTTGCTGCTAGTTTTTAAATAACCAAACTTTGTTGTGTTTTATATAAATGACAAGAAGTATTATTGTAGTTCTTTTAGAATCATGATTCACGGATTAATGTTCTGTCAGCTTAAAGGAAAGTTAAGCTCACAAACTGATTTGTCTTGACAACTGTCTGTAAAAAAGTTCCGGACCAGCATGATGTCGTTATGTTGTGTCTTTACCTCGTTTTTATGATATGCCAGTAATAACTTTGGCCGGGAGAGAATGTTCTAACTTTAACATAAATGCTATTAAAAGCAATGACATGTTGAAACCATTTAAGTTTTTTTAAGACCAGGATAAGAGTAAAAAATATTCTCAATAACTAGTAAAATTTTATAGCGATGCTACATTACGATGCTTTACCTTTCTTTTATGATGATTTCATATTAATGGTAAAACTTTCTATGATTCTAAGTATGACTAAGAGGGTCATAATGTTAATAGCCGTCAAGGATCATAGTGTTCGAAAAAGTTGTCACAAAGAATAGCTGCTTTTTCCAAATTTTATTCCCGTTGTCAGTTGCCATCAAAATTTTATACTTTAGAGAGGCTAACAGCAGACTTGTATAAAAACCAAAAGCTTTCTGCGCACATAAATATTGCGTCAAAAACTTCCTGCAAATTAATTTAATGCTCGATAAATTACGTGTTAAATTACTTTGACGAAATTTGCGTTTTTCACGCAATTCATGGACGAAATTTGAGTTTTTTACGCGATTCATGGATGCAATTCGCGTTTTTTGAGCGATTTGTTCACAAATTCGCATATTTTATGCAATTGATAGACGAAATTTACGTGGTCCTTTGTTGAAATAAGTGTTTTCTACGCGATTCTTTGTTTAAATTTGCGATTTTTTCGAAGTCTTTTAATTCGAATTTCCCCTCGATTCTTTGACGAAATTTGTTATTTTTTTGACAAAATTTGCGTTTTTTCGTGATTTTTCGACGACATTTCGTGCTTTTTCCGCGGAATTTTGACAAAATTCGAGTTTTTTCTGTGATAATTTGAGAGCATTGGAGATTATTTTCTGCAAATCATTAGCGAAATTGATTTCTTACGACAACCAGTTCTCAAATTTGTGATTTTTGGCGTCCGAAATTTTGGACTGATGAATTTTTACAATTATTGGCTTCAAATGTCTTAAATTTTCGGAAAATTTGAAAATCGGTCCTGCTTGTAACTGTGACAGTAAATAAATTGCACATAAACTTGGAGGAAATTTTTTGATTTTTTTGCTACTAAGAAAAAGTTATGAGACTATTTCCTTTCAATAAAATTTAGGAAAAATTCGAAAATATAAGTGTGCCAGGAGTATTTGAATCTGCCGTCATCTAACGGCACACTGTCAAAAATTTTGTTCTAGTTTGAACCAAATTTTGGTGCTCAGTAACTGCCTCCATAAGACGGTGAAATCTCGTACCAACTTTTGGAACCTCCAATTATAACCTCGATCCTGTTTTTGGAACTATGCTTCAACAGGACCTCCAAATATTGGTTCAACATTTCACCATCTTACAATGACAGCTATTGAGCACCAAAATTTGGTTCAAACTAGAGAAATATTTTTAACAGTGCAGTTTATTTATATGTATAAATACAGTCGATTCTCGTTAATTTGTACTCGTTGGGACCACAAGAAATGTTCGAACCATCCAGAGTTTGAATTACGGAAAGTAGGAGAGGAAAACATATTTAAAGGGGCACTATTACAAAGGAATTAATATTACAGTAGTTTTTAGCTCACAGGCTATCATAGCCTGAGAGCTTATGTACCCGCCCGTTCTGTATGTACGTTCGTTCGTGCGTAACGCTATAACTCATGATAAAAATATCCCATCCATTTGAAATTTTGCATATAGGTATATCCTGATAAGGCGTTTCCCTGATTAGTTTTTGGAGTTCATTCGATGTGTATAAGAGGGGGAACGGGGGCTCATGCCCCCCCCCCCTTAATTGATATGAATGGGTTTTTCATGTAGAAATATAATTTTTTTTTTTCAAAATTTACACATAGGATCATTCTGATGAAGCGCTTACGTTATTGGTATTAGGTGTTCATCGGATAAATATAAACAGGGGAAATGGGGGTTCTAATGCCCCTCCCCTTAATTGATATAAATGGGTTTTTCATGCAGAATTGTCAGATTTCGTTCAAATCTCTGAATAGTTTTGGAAGTTTAATGGTTAAGTATATAAAAGAGAAGGATAACTCTTCTTAAATTATATAAATGAGCTTTTATTAAGAATTTTCCGATTTGCTCTAAATTTTGGATATGGATTTTTTATATGATAAAGCATGTCCCTGATCAGTTTAGAGAGTTCAATGATTAAGTATAAAAAGGGGAAAGGGGGAGCTGATCCCCCCTCCTTAATATTTTTTTTCGAAAGGAATTAACTCTTGAAAATATAAGGCTGTAATGTACAATTAGTATAAGTAGCCTGTGAGCTTAATGCCACCAGTTTAACTGGGCGATATTCTTTTTATTAAATTTACTTCGGGTGTTATCATTAGAATATGACTTAATATTAAATTAAAAAATATAAGTATATAAATAAATTAAAGGATTGGAAAGATACAAAATGGAAGAAGGGGTGGAGGTGTCATTGATTGGACAGACGGAACATTAAGAAAGCGGGTATCAAATGCATGAGATTATGTATATACTAGTTCAGAACAATTCTGATAAAAATTAAAGAAAGAAAGCTATTTCAAGGATTCGAAGTCGGTAAGAAAGTAAAGAAAAATGAAAAATCGGAATTCTCGTTAGTTCGAATTAAGGGTGTTCTTAACTGTTCCGCTCAACAAGCTCAAAACGTTTTGACACGTTTACAAATTCATTTTTTAAACGGGAAGATGTAAAATTGAAAGGCCTTACTATGGAAGCACTTTCGAATTGAACTTATTTTTCCATTTTATAATAATTCAATTACCTATTGAGTTATCAATGATTTCGACCACGTGATCATCCGTTTTTCTCCTGCTTTTCGACCGGTTTTTCTGCTTTCGTCGGCAAATGTGCTCAAACACGTCAAATTTGAAGGCTTGTTATGAAAGATCAATTGTGTTTTTTTTAAAAAACAGAAAATTGATTGCAATTAAACAGTTTCTGAATAACAGCACCTGCTAGTTTTATGCATTCCCAATCAAAAATAAATTAAAGCATGTGTCTCAAAATTGCCTTTTTAGATTTAAGAACATCTTTAAACGAAGTAGAGAGAAAATGAGATCGAATAAAAGGAAATTTTAAACGTTATTCTGCAATTGAAAATTTAGGGACTTTCCTGTTTAGTTCGAATTAAGTGAAGATTCGAATTAACGAGAGCTGACTGTATATTGTTTCTTTCCTAAAACTTTCTGCAAAGTTCATAAAATTTGCCGCACGCGAGCATCTATATTATACAACTCTGTTCAACAGTTTCCGACAATCTTTAGTTTTTTTTATTAGTGTGTCTAATTTCCCTGATACAGTAAAACCTCTAAATAACGGACACCTTGGGAGCGCAGAAATTGTCCGCTATTCGGAGGTGTCCGCTATTGGGAAAACCTCAGCGATAGTAAAATTGCTAATGAATACTTAATGTTTCATTAATCGATTTAAAAATGTCCTAAAACCTCTATTATATGATTAACCCAGAAATTAAAATAATTTTTAAAGCAATAAAATTGTGCATATCTTTATCCTTTGCTTTTTACATTCTTACAAAAAAAAAAAAAAAAAAAAAAAAAAAGTTACAAAAGTATGTTTTTACTTGCGATTACATGTAATTTGTTTTTCAATGTGAATTTTTAACTCTGTCAGTAGTTTTAATCCTTTTAAATCATCTTTTTCTTAAAAAAAAATAAATAAATAAAATAAAAAATGTATAACTGTTTATTGTATTTTTCTGCTTCTTAAAAGCATCCAATCATCCGAGGGTGAGGGTGTGTGCGGGGGGAGGGGGGATGTAGGGGATAAATGTAGGGGAGAAAGGGGATTTTCTCCAGCTCATTCCCACATTTATCTGTGATCACAAAATTTGTGATACATTGCCCTGATAAATTTAGAGGATTTTTTTTTTCTCGTTAAAAAATAATTTTTTGTTCTTTTTTGCAAAAATTATTGTCCGCTATTCAGAATGTCCGTTATTCAGAGGTTAAACATACAAAAATTAAAGTTTTGGGAGTGGGGATTGGAAAACTGTCCGTTAAATAGAGGTGTCCGCTATTCGGGAGTGTCCGTTATGGAGGTTTTACTGTAATAATATTTAGGTTATTTAACTTGAAAAAAGTTTATATTTACAATCTAACCTAAGAGAATGACTTTTAAAAGTGTCAATTTTCTTTCAATAATTTGTATAATTAATATTTTGGCCCTGATGAATGAGAAATGAGAAATATTTGAAAATGAAAAAATGAAAAATATTTACACTAGAAAACGCAATAAATATTTGCTCGTGACTGTTTATTTTAAACGTAAATTTTATTTTAAAACTAAATGTAATTTTTGAACTTATTTTATGCTTGGAGGTATTTTTGCATTTTTCATCCCTTTTTTAAAAACTTATGTGTGTGACTAACATCTTATTCAGATATTTTTGGGGGGGAGGGAGAGGAATTCGTTATTGATTTTCACTTCTTATTAAGGGTGTATTCGAAAAAACGCTTTTCCATCTTCAACAGCTCGAAATTTTCCGATACAATTTCAGACACATTTTTAAACGTAGAATCATGAAATTTGCTGAAAGGATTCTTGAAGGGACGTATGAGGTGCCGAGTGATGTTTTTTTACGCTCAATTCATTAGAATTTGAGCTATAAACAATTATCTTCTCAGTATGACCCCTTTTTTCGTTCTCAAATCTCCCGCTTGGGAAAAATTGGTTCGAAATGCCGTTTTTGATTGCTTTTTTTGCAATGTTTTGTGCAGTTATCAAAGAATTGACCTTTTTGGCACCTTGTGCACTTTCCAAGTAAGAGATTTTGAAAGTTTGGTGTATTTGAGAGCAATAATGAATTCAAAAATAAATCGGAAAATAGGCAGTTTGAATCGAAATACACCCTTAAATTAAATGCACTGAAGTCATATCTCTGTAAGCAAAACTTTTCCCTTTTTATAACTTCTACAACATTATTTTCTTTACACAATAGAATTAACAGTTGCAACAAAACAAAATTACATTTAAAAAAACTATCCACAGATATAATGCTTGTGATTTTTGCAGTGATTTCATGCTGTAATCATATATTCAATAAAAATCGTTATTTATCTTTCTTTTCTTTCTCTCTCGGCCAGTAGTAAATTGTAAAATCGTGAGTAATTTCCGATGGAATATTATGTTAACAAGCTTTAAATGGAAAGCAAGAATGTGTTTTGGTTATTGAAAATTGAAAAACTTCTTATCTGTCTTTAATTATAATTAATTTTTCAACCAGTTATCAGCAGTTAAAATATGCTTTAAATTATTGAATATTTAATAAGTGGCTATAATATTGCTAGTTAAGCGTAGAATCATGCTGGGTCTATTTATCAGGGATGAGATTCTTCAGACTTTTCTTCAATTTTTAAAGAAATTTCACCAATTAATTTTTGATTTTTTTCCTTAATTTAACTTTTGTTTTTGTACTTTGATATAATAGTGCATTTTTTTTAATTCCTTTTAATGTTCTGAATTTTTAATGTTTTCCATAGTATTACTAAATTGTCTTTTAAATAACACTTTAAAAAAATGTATTTTTTATTAAATCTTTATTCTTAGTGGTTGGCTTGCTGTACCTTTAACAGTCAATTATAATCAATTTAATTCCTTAAAAACGTTTTTTTTTTTTTTTTTTTTTTTTTTTTTTTTTTTTTTTAAGAGTAGGAACTCTGCTCTATCATATACTTAATGTGATTGCAATTATTTTGATTTGTTGTTTCAAGAAAATTATCTACTATTTTTAAAATTACAATTAAAAAATATTCATGTCAGTGGTTTCATTAATGTTTTGTATCTTGGTAAAATAGACTTTTCACAGCAGTAAGTAAATAATTTCTGCCTAATTCTTTCTCACAGTTTCTTTTTAATTTGCTTAAAGCTAAATTGTATGTAATATAAATTTTAATAGCTAGCAATTATAATAAGGTACCCTGGGGTAATAACGTCACGTTAAGGTTCTACCAATTTTCACGGCTCAGTTTTAGTTTGTATTTTTCAAACAAATATAGGATTTGATACAGCAACTCATTGACTATCTATATAAAAAAAATAATTTAACAGATATGAATACATAAAATGTAATGGCGTGATTTCTTGACCAATGCTATTTGGCGTTATTACCCACCTATATGGGTAATAACGCCATGCAAACAAAACTATGAAATAATCTGGAATAATTTAATGTAGATTGCCCAATTCTAAAAATACAAACTCTCAGCTCTAGAAATTGACAAATTGCATCCTAAGCTATTGAAAATGTTCAATTTTTTGTGAAAGTGTAAGAAAAATAAAGGTGTGGTGTGGGAGGGGGGGGGGGAGGATAAGGCAAAAGAATATCAGACCGTGAGCTTCTTTTTGTTTAAAAAGGACCGCTTAAATAGAGTTATTAGAAACATTGCACAGTTTTAACTGTGTTTATTTGAATCAGTATTCAGGATGTAGCTTGGCCATTGTAGGGAATCAACCGGAGTATTAATGCCAAGGATTGGCGTTATTTACTCCGTTATAGTTGTTGCGCTGTACATTTTAAATTACAAATTATCTCGAGAAGATATCCAAAATCTTCAACAATATTTTGAAAGTCCATGAAATGTACTACAAATTTATGTAATTAACAAAGTATTTCCGGATAAAAAAATAAATAAATAAATAAATAAATAAATAAATAAAAAATAGTCTTTACATCACAAAACGTATCTCGCAAATTTTAGATCAAGCATTAATTTCAGTTGCTTGTAAAAACAATAAGACCTAAAAATGAAACAAATTAACTTGAAGCTGTTTTTTTTTTGCTATTTATATGACTCAAAACCCTTCTGCGCAGAGCACATGGGTGTCATTTACCAGATTATTTCATAATTATGCAAAATATTAGCACTTTGCGTTATTACACCACAGACCACCTTATTTATTCCGCTTGAAATTCATAAGTATTATAGCTCAAATGTCATTCGTACAGTTTTCAGATTTTTTACTTTTTCGTCAATATCATCCCTGGTTTATGTGTCTCATGTTATGCCGCAGGTTTGTAATGTGGTGTGGACGTTCCCATCCTGTGCTGCAGTTTGCAATCCTACCAACAAAACGAGTGAGAATGCCAAGCTGCGCATCGTCCTCATAGCTTAACCCTTTATCTACCGAATTATTTATCAAGAAATGGCTTCACAGCAATAATTACCTAATTTAATATCTGAAGATATACTGGAATTTTCAAATAATAATAATGTGAAATTTAGAATTGATTTTTCATTAAAACTGATATATTGGTGTATATATATATATATATATATACAGGGTGTCCGAAAAGTCTGGAAACGGTCGAATAACTCGAGAAATACATATGAGATTGAAAAACGTAAATATATGTGTTAAATATTTTTAAATAAGCTACTCAGTGATACCAAATTTGACCTTCGTAACCGACCCCCTGGGGGTCAGAGGGGGTCCAACTTTGAAATCTTAAATTATAACCCCCATTTTTTATTGCAGATTCGGATTCTACGGACAAAAATACGCAACTTTTGTATTTGATGTTTATTTCGAATCCTCGTTTATCACGGTGTATTCGAGCATATTAAATCGATACATTTTTCGGCTTTTCCAACGGGATTTTCCCTAATCGAAACTAATAGGGGAGAATTTATGACATCAAATTCCTCGTCTTTTGCAAGAATAGCGTTTCCTGAAAATCACCGGTGCCGATTATTTCGATAGTACTACACACAGTTAAAAATTTGACCCATTTGCTGTAGCGTCACTCCACAGCTTTTATAGAATATCTGTTTCATGACCAATGAGAATGTTCCATAACATAGTAAAGTACACTGTAAAAAATTGACACTTTCGCTGCATCGTCACTCCACCACTTTTATAGAAAACGATTACTTTACTGTGTTATGGAGCACTCTCATTGGTCACAAAAGAGATATTCTATAATAGCTGTGGAGTGACGCTGCAGCAAATGGGTCAGATTTTTAACAGTGATAGCACTATTGAAATAATCGCCACGGGTGATTTTCAGGAAACGCTATTTCTGCAAAAGACGGGGAATTTGACGTCAAAAATTCTGCTCAATCAGTTTCGATTAGGGAAAATCCCGTTGGAAAAGCGGGAATATGTATCGATTTAATATGCTCAATTACACCGTGATAAACGAAGATTTGAAATAAACATCAAATACAAAAGTTACGTATTTTTGTCCGTAGAATCCGAATCTGCAATAAAAAATGGGGGTTATAATTTAAGATTTCAAAGTTGGACCCCCTCTGACCCCCAGGGGGTCGGTTTCGAAGGTCAAATTTGGTATCACTGAGTAGCTTATTTAAAAATATTTAACACGTATATTTACGTTTTTCAATCTCATATGTATTTCTCGAATTATTCGTCCGTTTCCAGACTTTTCGGACACCCTGTATATAATTTTTTTTTGTGAAATATTTACAAAAATAATCAAATTAATTAACCAAAAATGCTTTTATGGAAATATTACAATTCTTATAAGAGCAATTTATTTAAATGTATTATGATCCCCTCTGTAAATGGAAAGGTTTTACCTTCGAAAATATTTCATATAGCTTTTTTTCAAAGAAAAAAAAGATATACCTACGAAAATGATTAAGAAAATTACCTCTTTTTTAAAATATTTAACTTCGACTGTTTTTCTGTTCTATCTAAATTAGATCGAGTAAAGTATATTGTGTGCTAAAAAAAAAAAGTTTATTAATAGACTGATTAAATACTTTTTTTTTATTAAAATTTCCACAGTGGTGAATCAAATGGTAGAGCACTTGGAGGGCTATTCCATGGATTCCGGGTTCGATCCCCGGCTTGGCCTTTTTTTCACTCAGTTGGTTCTACGCTTATTTAGTAATGTAATAATCACTTATTAAATATCTTAGCTGTCTTCTTGAACTTCCTTGAAATATTATTTATTTCATTTATTTATTTATTTTTATTAATGCAACTATTATGAACATTTTTAAACTAATTTTTTGTGAAATTTCTGTTTAAATTTAGTTATGTGGGTCATGTATCTTAGTCGAATGGCTATTGTAGGTTTCAATGGTTATTGTAGGTTTTCGAATATTAATCATAGCAATCATAACAATGATTTTCATTCCGCCTTTTTAAAAAATTAAATGTAATCTAAAGAATTTAGTTCTTGCGGTTCGCAAAACTTGACCGATTTTTTTTTTTTTTTTTTTTTTTTTTTTTTTTTTTTTTAATTTATTGAACCGTACTTTTTCTTAGGGTTATTTATTTATTTATTTATTTTTTATTTTTTGCCAGTTTTTGACATTGTCTTTTATTTGCATAATTTAGTCTCATTATTTATTTATTTATTATTTATTATTTAATTACTATTTTGCTTTATGATGCATTCATTTGACTGGTGCTGGGACCAATGCCGGATTGGTTTTTCTGGCTGACTGGGTTGGTCCAAGATCCGCTAATGTTAGATAGGTAAAATAAATCTCAGTATAATCATTAATTTTTTTCCAGTCTACATTTAAAATTCAGTACACTAAAAAAAAAAATCATAGCACTTTTTATCAAATCCGCAGACGTTAAAAGAAAAGATTTTAAGCTTAATCGGATTTTGCAACGTTGATACGCATTTTTCCCTCCCCTTTTGAAAACCACTGTAAGTGATAATTTAATTATTCCTACACCCATTTTAAGAATATGATTTCGTTCAGAAGAAACCTGTTAAATAAAATTACGTTTTGTTATTTCATACTTTCCGCTAAGACTTTGAAGTTTTTACGTGTGGTAATTTAAATGCTTGGAGATATTTTTTACTTTAAAATCTTTCTCTCTCTCTCTCTCTTTTTTTAACCCCCCCCCCCCAAAAAAAAAAAAAAAAAAAAAAATCATTGTTTTGTTTATAGGTTGTACGGGAAACATCCACATTTATTATTCTCACCAATAAATTTCTACTGTAGATTTTGTATTACTTAATCCGAGCATTTTTCTATTTAATTAGGCAAGAATTTCTGTTTTGAAAAACTAATGACAAAAGATTAAAAAAAATCTGTAAAGGACATGGAACAAATAGGCATTATTTGAAAGTTTTTTTTTTTTTAAATATTGATCAGTCAAGTGGTTAATTTATGTATTGATCAATTTTTTAATCAGATTTATTTTTTCGACAGTTAGTCTGTATTTTACGCTTTTTATTAGGGTTTCGTTCATCTGACGAAACCCTATTCGTCTCTGTCCTCTGTCTGTCTGTCACAGAGTCCGTACACAAAAACTATATAAGTCAGATAGTTCAAATTTTATGTACTTACAGCTAAATACCTCTTGTCACACAAAAAATCATAAAATTTAGAAAAAAAAAAAAACTATTATTTTATTTAAATATTATTTTTTAAATCATCAATTCATTTTATTGTTGTTTTTTCTCTTCTAATCTAATTTAACTTTTTTTTTATTTATTAAATTATTATTCATTTAAATTAAGAGCCGCCTCTACTGACCAGTTAGGTCTCCCTTAAATTTATGCTAAGCTTTGCAATATTTTACTTTTATTCATAATTTTATTTACTTGCGTACCTTCACTAAATCTGCAGATTTTGATAGAGAAACCAACAAATCTATGCAATCAAGGCAACATTTAGGGGAAGATTTTGTTAATATTCTGCTCTGATTTGCGCGATTGGCGAAGAAATCCAAAATAGCGCCGAAAAACCGTTTTTCATTTGATAATTTAATGAAAAAAAAATTTGTTTTCAAGGACATATTAAATGAAACCCTTTGTGCGATCTCCGATCACACTTGCTCACTTGTTAAATTAAATATACTGTAATTATTTCTCTGAAATCAAAATTGTTTCGCTTTTTATGCAGTTCACTTAACAGTTGTAATAAAAAAAATTACATAAAAATCTATCAACAGACATAATGTTTGCGGTTTTTATAACGGTTTCATGCAGTAATCATAACCTCAATAAAAATCGGCATTTATCTTTTTTTTTCTTCTCGATCGGTAGCAAATTGTAAAATCGTGAGTGAATTCTGATAGGTTATTATGTTAACAAGCTTTAAAGGGAGAGTAAGTGCAGTCAATTGGAATAACATTGACCTTTAAGGGTAACTTTGGTCCAAGAGAGAGAAAAAAAAAGATTAAATCTTCAACATCACTTGACTAATCGGCGTTCTAATATCTAATAAATCTAATAAAGTTTTGGTCTCGAAAAAAAAAATAGCAGCACTAATATAATCTTGACACCTCATTAGAAATAAATCGCCCAGGTTCTACCATGGCAGCATGCAATGTTGAATTCAGACTCTTTTATCTGGGAGGGACTTCTGAGGTTCCGGGGGGGGGACATTATAGAGTTTCGGGGGGAACTGCACTTTCTGACCATTGAAATCCCAAAACCTCAAAATTTCCGGACATTTTATTTTTCCGGGGGGGATGTGTAATCCCCCCCCCTGGCCACCCCCTGAATTCAACACTGGCAGCATGGACCAAAGCTTCGTAAAGGTGGTGCAGTGTTACCCCAAATTAGGGTCAAAGTTATCCCAATTGGCTACATTCAAAATTGAAAAGCATCGTACATGTCTGCTTAACTTTTTCTGAAATTATCTTTTTTTTTTTTTTTTTTTTTTTTTTTTAGTTTTTGAAAATGTAAGTATTATTCACATTTTTAAGCTAGATATTTGAAAAATTTTGTTCAGTTGAATCAAGTGGTCATGTATCTTTAGCCGAATACACATTGTGGCTTTAAGTGGCTTTTAAATGCTTTAAATTTGCTCTTGACGAATGACCAATGCATAGTTCTTGAATTCCTACGCAAGTCGCTATGCTTGCTTTTACTTCTTTTCGGATTCGATGAGTCGATTCAGGAATGCATAGATGGATTAGCAAGAGTGAACTTTGTTTAACAAAGTCCTGTGGCAATGGTTGACATATCAAGCAAACATTCGGGGAAAAGGGATAGGCCTACATGACACTACAATTAATAAAAATAGAAGTATAAATTAAAAGCAAGATAATAAAACGACGATTAAATAATAAAATATAATTAATAAAAAAGAAGGTGAATTATTACCGGTTCCAAATGCAAGGGCTGGATGACATTAATTAGATTAAGCAATAAATAAATAAGAAAGGTTGCCAGAAAAGAAAAAAAAAACAATATCTCATAAGGTTGAAAATTACTAGAAATATGGATGCATCGGTTTAATTTCGTTTTTAAAACTTTTTATAAACATTGAGTACAACTAGAAGGGAGTCTAACATTGGATCACTCATCTTTTTGTTCTACGTTTTTATAAATCCCTGATAAAAATAAATTTATCCAGTTTGCACGACCTTTCGCATATAAGTTTTCTTTTAGTTGTCTAACTTTATAGCTTACAAGGAGAGGGCAAACTTTGATAATCAGTGATTTAGATTATTCTATGTTGTACGGCATAGACCATAGACCCCTCAGCGTCAGGCTCAAAAGATTTTATATAACACTTATTCGCTTTTAAGAAATAGGGAGGGTTTAATATCATGGCATAACTTAAATGCTTAATTTGAAAAGACAGGACATGATTGATCGTATCTCAGTTAGTATAATGTTCGCTGGTCTCAGTTCGCTGGTTGACAAGCAGGCACGGGTTCGATATCGGGACGCGCTATATCAATTTGGTCATATAACATTTGGTCAACCTGTTCAATTAATCATAAGAATAAAATTAAAACCGATATGGAATCGTAAGCGATCGCTCTTTCAAATAAAATAATAACAATAAAAATATCGAAAAAATTCATCAAAATATACATTTAAATGTAGACCGATACTTGAAAGTGGAGAAGAAAGCCCCTCCCCCCTTCACACACACACCGAATTTTAAAGCCCCTCTTACTTCGCTATATCTGGTGCAGACGACTCTGGTACAGAGAAATGTCGAATATTTTTACGTACGCATTCAAAAAAATTCATACACGATATCTATACACTGAAACATGTCAAACTTTACATAATCTGCCACAAAACAGCATATGTCACACTTAACAAGATAAAAAATTGCACGTTTTTATTTTACCTGCTGTTTTTTCAACTGTCAGCGCATAACATGTATCCTGCAAGAATTTTTTAACGGGAAAACGAAATAGAAACCGTTTATAAATATAGCCTCCTTGCAATTAAATCGCAAAAAATTCAGCATCTCAAGTTACTGCTGCAACAGTTGCTTGTCCAATACAAAGGATAATGTATTAGATCCCATGTACAACTTGGCGTTAAATGGGAAATTCTGGAGTTTATGTTGCTTCTGAATAATCTGTTGTGTAAGTTGTCTGTCATTCGTATACGAGCATGATTCCCCTCCAAATTCTGCGCATATTTCAGGCATTCCAGCTGACTGGGAGTAGTGTTTCTCCATTAGCGTAACACTAAACTTGAAAGTGTATTTAAAACTTTTTCCACGATGAAAGACTGTGTTTATGTTTGACAAACGTTGGCATGCCATGTAAAAATCAACTGTAAAACTTCAGTTTTGCGTTAAATACGTTCAAGTAACTTAAATAAAATACGTGCGTATAAACTATTCTAATATTATAAAGAAGTAACATTTTGTGTTTGTTTGTTTGTCGGGATAATCTCTAGAGCTGCCAAACCAAAAAAAAAAAAAAAAAAAAAAAAAAAAAAAAACAAGTTAAAAATTTCATATTAAGGGTATATTCGAAAAAACGCTTTTCCACCTTCAACAGCTGGAAACTTTCTGATACTATTTCAGACACATTTTTAAAAGTAGAAACATGAAACTTGCTGAGGGGATTTTTGAAGAGACTTATAAGGTGCCGTGTGGTGTCATTTTACGCTCAATTCATTAGAATTTGATTTATAAACAATTATCTTCTCAGTAGGACCCTTTTTTTTCGTCCACAAATCTCCCGCTTCGGAAAAATCTGTTCAAAATGTCGTTTTTGATTGCTTTTTTTTTTTTTTTTTCAATATTTTCTGCTTTTATCAAAGAATCGACGATTACGGCACCTTGAGTACTTTCTGAATAAGACAACGTGCCAGTTTGATGGATATGAGAGCAAAAATGAATTTAAAAATAAATCGGAAAATAAGCAGTTTGAATCGAAATACACCCTTAAACGTAGCAAATGAGGTGCGTTCATACTATAACAAAGTTTTAAAAATATACATATCTTGGTATAATAGCACACCCCAGGTAAAAAAATCAGCAAAAAACCTTTAAATATTTCGAGATTTTACAGGCATTTTGAAGGTTTTTGCTGGTTTTCAGAAGGAAAATGAAAGCTTAAGGTTTCCTTAAGAGAAATATACAGGTTCTTAAAAGTTTTCATAGAGGTTTTAATGGACAAACTATTACCTTTAAATTACCTTTAATGACTTAGAAGATTTTCGTGAAATCATTTCAGGTATTTTGAAGGAAAATGAAAATCGTTTCTCACGCAGGTAATATGAAGGTTTTACTTGAAGGTTTTATTGAGGTTTATCATTGCACATTATGATATCTGAGATTTTGGTATGTCTGCATTTTCCTCATAATGTTTATTATTATTATTATTATTTAAAAAATAATATTTTAGATAATTCCGAGAAATCTAATGTCTTCCACCGATTCAATAAAAAAATTCTTAATTACCCTTGTTAAAATTTTTAATTATTTAAAATTACAATTTGAAATAGCGATATAAAAATCCTGTTCTGGAAATGAAAAAATCTTGAAATTATCTTAAAGTCCCCTTTTTAATATTCTTAATTACCATTTAAAATTACATTTTTCATTCCCATCCAAAAATCCCGTTAAAGCAGAAAACCAAAATATCTCGAAATTATTTTGAAGTCTGCTCCGAGTTAAAATTTTTAATTACAATTTCTAAAATTATTATCATTAACAATTTCACCTCTAACTCTAACACACTCAAAAATTCCAATCCGCGAAAATTCCTCTAATAGAAAGAAAAAAGAATCACAAAACTTTTTCAAAATTTACTACCCTAAAAATATTGCCGTAATTTTTTTTAAAAATATCCCAGTAAAAATATACCTTCGAGTAGTGTAATACATACAAAAGTTTCAATCAACAAAATTTACCTACCCCTAATAAAATCTTCAAATTATTTCAAAATCCCTTTCATGAATATGTAATATCGTATTTCAAAAACTCACGAAATTTCAAAGTCCGAACTTCCAAAAATAAATTGTAACGGAATTCTTTTGAATGTCTCTGTATTATGGAAATAAAATGTCATGGCATTTGGACAATATTTGACAGAGTTAGGCTACGGACGGACAGACACACAAACCGAATTCATACACATTTTTGAACTTCGTTTGAAAGTATTAAAAAAGGCCGAAAATTAACTGTCAGAAGGAATGTTCAGAAACATATCCTGCCTTCCCACCACTACAATAAATTTAACAAACAAAACTCTTATTATATCTTTTAAATTTTAAATTACTCAAAATAAATATATTTCACTAAATTTTTCAAAATCGTAGAAAAATATATTTTAATTAAATCTCAAAATATCTAACAAGGATCAATGTATTCCGCCCCCTTTATGGAAAATGCCTTATTTAATTTTTCATCTTAAGTTTTCCAAAAAGAATTTTTTTTTCTAAATCTGAAAAAAAATAAGAAAGAAACTTTAATTCATTAAATTGCATTAAACGCTTGAAGGGGCAAATATTTCACTCTATCCCTTCAAGCCTCACATTTTATTTAGTTCCTCTTTAAAGGAGGAACTTTTTTGTGCATACTAACATAAAAGATCTTTTATGTTAGTTACATAAAAAAAAAAAAAAAAAAAAAAAAAAAAAAAAAATTGGAGTGTTTTTGAAGACATAAAAAAAATAAATAGTTGCCTAAATTTCAAAATCGAGCTAGAGGAAGCAATCCTCCCATCCCCCTTTTTTCATTGGCGTCGAAGATTAAAACTGAAAAAATATAGATGAGATTATAACATGCAAAAATCGTCCATATCCCCTATCAGGCATAATTTTCAGTTTTTATTAAAATTAGTTCTTTCAAAACAACAAATTATCGTTGGACCGATTAGCTGCATTGTCTGACTCCATGTTACGAGATTTTGAGAAGGAGATTATCAACTCAACTTTCTGTGTTGATGTTATCGTGTCGTCGCGGGAAAATGTGACTGACTAGCGGCGGGCGTTTGTTTATTTTATTTCTCGTTAATGTAGTGTTGATTTTTTAAGTTTCTGGCGGTAAAGTAATAACATTGTAATTAATTTTTAAAGGGATATACATATAGCCTTCAGAAGGCTACAAATATTGTTTATTTAATTCATATTTTTAATATTAAACTTTATATTTCACACTATAATCTGCGATTCATTCCACAGGAACAGTATTCGGTAATCCAGTATCGCCACGTAGATTAAGAAATATTTTCGTATCGGGGAACATTTTTTATGAGAAATTTTTGTGATTCTTAAAGATCAATTTCTCTATTTTTTTTTTTTTTTAAATAATATCGATGAAAAGATCTTCAAATTTTAAGAAGAGCTTGACACTTATTTCTTAAACTATATCCTAAAGGAACTAAATATTAAAACTGTGTTTCATTTTTTAAATTTCTTGATGTTTTCATTAAAATACTGTTAATTTTATTGAATAAAGTAACTGACATTTGATACTGGAATAAAGATGGGATTTTCCTAGTTTTTTTTCTTTTTCTTTTCTTTCTTTTTTTAAACTTTTTTTGAACTTCAAATGTATGCATTCAATGAATATGTATTTGGTAAATATATTGAAATGGCCACTGATATCCGTATTCAGTGTTGAAGTGATTATTTGATAACACAGTGAATAAAAAAGTGACATATTTATACAGGTAATTCGATAAACATGAAAGTAATGTTAATCACATGAAAAAAAAATCTAAAAGTAAGATAAATTTTTTCATTTTAATGTTAACCTTTTGCCGGGTGTGCAAATTTTCATCACATGAACAAAAGTACGTTGTAAATTGTACAACAGGAGGAAAGCACTCAATTATTACAATTTTGCTTTAACTTTAAAAGTAATGTAGCATGCAAATATCATATAAGTTTTCTTTGCTCACAATTTATGAAAGTATTCCACAACATATTAAAGCAGGCAGGAATTTTGTTAAAGAAAAATTAAAGTGAATGTTGTACTTTTTGCAATGGCACACCCGCGGGAATGTTCAATAATTTTGACTGAATTCTAGAACAAGCAAGGCATTTGGCAAAGCGATAAATGAGTTTTTGTTATTACCACTTTGTTTCTTACATTATTTTCATGCCAAGTGTGGTTTGAAATGAAATTTAAGTTGGTTTATTTTAGCAGGGAATTGCATTTGAATGGTTGGATTTTTGGAAATGCATTTTTGTGACATGAAGTTTGAATTTGTTTTGAGTTCTGTTTTTATTTGCGTGTTTTGTGAAGTAAATTGAAGCAATGCTTTTTAATATTATTAATTTTTTTATTTGTTTTTAAAAAATTTTATTTATCTTTGTAAGTGGATTTTTAGTAATTTGTTTAAATGAAAATATGCATTTTGTGTAGAAGCGTTTTTAGGGATAAGTTTAACTTTTGTCATATGGATTGAACGATTCTGTTTTAGGGGTACATTTTGTAGGTTTTAAAAATGATGTATTTAAAATAAAGGTAAGAGAATTTTTATTTATTTTATATGATAAGTATTGTATTACATTATACAGTGGCGCAGCCAGAATTCGGCTCTGGGGGGGGGATAGAGTTGTTTCAGGGGTGATTCTGGTAGAAATTTTTTCGGAAATTGGCGGGGGGGGGGATTCCGCGAGTTACCCCCCCCTTTAAGAGGGTTTATCCGCGATCTTCAGACAAAATGGGCGTTTTCCCGCGACCTTCAGACGAAATCAGAGATTTATTTGCGATATTTTAGCAAAATCGGCGATTTATTGCGATCTTTCTTCAAAATCGGCGGTTTTCCGCGATTTTTTGACGAAATCGGCGTTTTCCGCGACCTCTAGACGAAATCAGCCATTTATCTGCGATATTTAAGCAAAATCGGCGATTTATTGCAATCTTTTGTCGAAATCGGCGGATTTCGACAGGATCGGGGGTTTCGAAATCCCCTGATCGACAAATTTCCTAAGAGACTAGCCGCCCGCGATATCTACCGGACATCCCCCTCCGTCGAATGGGGAAAGCAAGCTTGTTTCCCCGAAAGAGTTTCCTGAAGGAACTGGTGCATCCCTCCCCATTTTAACTACATTCAATAGCTTATACGCCTTACCATAAGGAAACTACATCCAAAATTTGAAGCAAATCGGATAATTCTGCGTAAAAAGCCATTTATGTAATTTAAGTGGGGTTATCCCCAGTTCCCCCATCTATAAATAGCCATTAAGCCCTTAAAACTATTTAGGGATCCACTTTATGAGAAAAAATCTATATCAAAAATTTGAAATACATCGGATAATTATGCATAAAAAACAATTTATCTAATTTAAGGGGGGATAATCGTCCTTTTTCCTATTTTAATAAGCAAAAGAACCTCATAACTAATCCGAAATACGCTTGATCATAAAGAAGCTACATCCAAAATTTGAAGCAAATCGGATAATTCTGCATAAAAGCTATTTATTTAATTTAAGGGAAGTTATCCTCGTTTTTGCCTTTATACTTAGCCATTAACCCCTTAAAACTATTCAGGGATTCACCTTATCAGAAAGAACCTATATTTAAAATTTGAAATACATCGGTTAAAACAACGATTTGCATAAAACCGATTTACATAATTTGAGGGGGAAATGATTGCTTGCCCCCCCCCCTTATAATAAGAAAAATAACCCAGTAACTAATCAGAGATACGTTTTATCATAATGAACCTATGTCCAAAATTGGAAGCAAATCGGATATTTCTGCGTGAAAAGACATTTATTTAATTTAAGAGGGATTATCCCCCGTCCACTCTCCCCTTTACTCATTAAACTCTTAAAATTATTCAGGGATTCACCTTATCAGAAAGAATCTCTATCTAAAATTTGAAATACATCGGATAATTTTGCATAAAACCGATCTATCTAATTTGTGGGGGGAGGGGGTTAATTGACCATCCTCCCTTTATAATAAGCAAAAGAACCCTATAACTAATCAGAGATACGTCTTATCATAATGAACCTATGTCCGAAATTCCAAGTGAATCGGATAAATCTGCGTAAAAAACTATTGATTTAATTTGAGAGGTTACGGATGGGGGGGGGGGGGTATCATATGTCCAAAAACTGAACCAAAACAGTTAATTCAGCACAAAAAAACCATTTACCTAAATTAAGAGCCTCCCCCTGATCCCTTCTAAATACTTAACCAATGAATCCTCAAAATCAATAATGAATTCCCAAAATCAATAATAATTTCTCAAAATCAATTCTAAGTCCCTTTTTTTTCCGGTAACATTTTTTTTGCTTTTGTAGTCATGTCACCTTTTTTTGAATAACTGTTTTTCAGGTAACTTTTTTCCCGTTTACCCACTTGCCTTTTTCGGGCGTTTTTTAAATAAGAATTAATATTAATTAAAAAAATTGTCTGAAAGTAGCCCCTTTAAAGTAGTAGTAAGTAGAAAGGAGTTAGAAATTTGGCACTCCCTAAATCTCTGCGCCCTGGGCGACCCTTCTCCCCTCCTCCTTTCTCAAGGCGCTGTTAATATCTTTCCAGAAACATAAATATAAACGAATTATATACTTTCCAAACATACCTGGATTTCAAGAATGCTTGAAAGAATTCGAAAGATTAAAAAAAATGATCTCTTATATCCATCTTTTTCATAATTTTCTTCTCTGAAGAGGATTTAATATCCTCCATAGCGAAACGCACAATAAAAAAAAACCCTAGCACTACAGCAACTAACAACACAATGTTTGTGGAATTAAGTCTATCCTTCAAAGCATGCGAGCATATGTTTTTGTGTTTTTCCTGGAATTCGAGAGTTCTCGTTTCCAAAAAAAGAGCAAGAAACAGATGCAACTAATTAAGACCCCCCCCCCCTCCAGTGGTGCAGTACTGAAAAACCCGAGACGGCATTGGCAGCGACAGGAAATGACCATTCCTTTTAGCCTTCGGCTGATTTCCAATAGCATAAATGAATGCCGGCCCTTTCCGAAATTGAGTGACCAGTTTTCGATACTGATACTGTTGCTATGTGCTTTCCCTATTTTTCAAAGAAAATACATTACTGCCGCTTAAACGAGTCAAATTTTTAAATAAAATTTGATTCAATAAAGCGGCAGATTTCGAAAACAAAACAAAAAAAATTCTAACTTTAGTTTTTTTTTATGATTCGGTTCATAAAAGTGGAAATTTTTGTATTTTTGTCATGGCTCTGGGGGGGGGGGGGTTAACCCCCAAAACCCCCCCCTCGCTGCGCCACTGCATTATATTATCAGTGATGCCGCTGGACTTGAAAAATTCTGGGTCCTGGGGACCCAGGACTTCTAAAATTGTGGGTCCTTTTTTTACAAAAGCGGGTCCCCACTAATAATAAGTCATATTTTTATATGTAAAAATTGAACTTGTTCATTTGCAAAAGAAAAATTAAATGCAATAATTATTGTTTTAATAGTAATGTATAAAAAATTAAAGCCAATATAATTTTTTTAAACTATTAAGAGAAATTTTCTTTACTTAAAAAAAAAAATAAATGTGCAAGATATAAATTAAATTATAAAATAACGCTTATTTGAGTGCAGAAGATAACAAGTATCACTATTGTTCGCATTTTTTTTTTTTTTTTTTTTAAAGTGGTAAAGCTGATTTATTGAAAAAGACATTTTTCCTGAAAAAAGAATACTTTTGTTGAGTAAAGGGGTACTTTTTGTTTAATGAATGGGTGTTTTCAGAAGTTACATTCACTCAAAAAGATTTGGAACAAAAGCAGATTGTGAAGCAGGAAAATCTGTTTTTGGAGCAGCAAAAAAAAATAATTTGGAAGCAGGAGAGTTAGTTTTTTTAACAGAAAAATTCTATCCTGGCATTAACTTTTTTTTTAGTGCCCCTTTGGCGAAATTTGAGTTTAAAGCGATTTTTCGATGAAATTTGCCGTTTTTTCGCGATCTTTTGGCGAAAGTTACCGCTTTATTACGATTTTTTGATGGAAATTGCCGTTTTATCGCGATTTTTGTACGTAATTTGTTGGGGGTTTTTTGCGATTTTTTGGGGAACTTGCCTTTTTTTCGGGATATTGTAACAAAATTAGTCATTTTTTCGTGAATCTTGACGAAATTTACAGAAAAGTGCTTGTTATTTCGCGATTTTTTAACGAAATTTGCCTTTTTTGCGATTCTTTGACAAAATGTGCCCTTTTTTTCGCGATCTTTTGACGAAATGTGCCGATTTTTTGCAATCTTTTGACGAAGGTTACTGTTTTATCACAATTTTTGGATGAAAATTGTCATTTTTCGCGAATCTTTTGACAAAATTTTCCGTTTCATCACGATTTTTGGACGAAATTTGTCGTTTTTTCGCGATTTTGTAACAAAATTAGCCCTTTTTTTCGCGAATTTTTTGACGATATATGTCGGAAATTATTCGTTATTTCGCGATTTTTTAACGAAATTTCTTTTTTGCGATTTTTTGACAAAAATTAAGCGTCCCGCGGGACGCGTAAGCTCCATTTTTTTGCGTCCTGTCGCCGATTTTTTGCGTATTTTACGCGCTATAGCGCGTCCGCGGCATCCCTGTATTATTGTCACAAAATAATAAAGTCAAAAATCCATGATTGTAAAGCAGGGGAGATTCTAAGTAAAAAAAAAAAAGTATATACCCCAAAGCAAATTACTTTGTAATGTTCTGCAATGAAATTTAGCTGATCAAAAGTGTTCTTCCAATCAAAAGGATTGCAAGATAGGGGCAATTTCCATCAAATGAATGCAAAAAATCCACGATTTTCATCAGAGAAGGCATGATTTTTGTTAAAGGTTCACGAATTTTGTCAAAAGATCATATAAAATACGTGGATTTTGTTGAAAAACAGCAAATTGTGACTAAAATTTGAAGAAATTTTGCCTAAATATTAGGAAAAAACAGGGTCATTTAAAATAAAAAAATTGAAAAATGTGATTTTCATCAAAAAAGCTCTAACTTTGGTTATAAAATACTGCCAAAAAAAACACTAATTCCATTTCAGAATTGCAAAAACTGCCCATTTCATCAAAAGATCACAGAAAAATGTGAATTTCGTCACAAAAAGTGTAGAAAAAATGTGATTTTCGTTAAAAAATGACGAAAGAAATGCAAATTTTGTCAAATATCACTAAAAAAACCATTAATCGCATCAAACATCGCAAAAAATTCAGATTTCATCATATATTGCAACAAAATCACGTAAATTTCGGCAAATAGTGCGAAAAACCTCTGCTCAGTGGCGCCGACTTCCGGGTCTGCGGGTCTGCCGCGCAGACCCTGAAAAATATCTGCAGACCTTGCAATATCTTGGCAGACCCTGAAAAATGCAGGCATGAGATTTTTTTCGCGCATGAGCGATTTTCCGCTTTTTTGCCACTTTTTGCGGGAGTAATTTGTACCGAATTAAAAAAAAAATCTATCATCAATCCGAAAATTCGGAGATAAGATCGTGAAAATCTCAAATTTCTTCCAAACATTGGGTATAAAAGTAAACAGTGTCGAAGAATAGGGGGGGGGGGTAATTTCATCAAAAGATCGTGGGAAAACACCTGTTTCGTCAAAAGGTCGCGAAAAAAACGTCAATTTTGTGAAAGGATCGTGAAAAAACATGAAAATCGTCAAAAGATCTTTGAAAATTTCATCAAAAAATAGCGTGAAAAACGCACATTATGTTCACGAATCACAGAAAAAATGCGAATTATTTTCTAAGATAGTAGGGCAAAACGCAAATTCTGTCAAAGAATCGAGAGAAAACGTGGATTTTCGCAAGATCGCAGAAAAATATGAATTTTTCAAATAATAGCGGAAAAAATTAATTCTTTCAAAAAATCACAGAAAAAACGCAAAATCGGCCGAATTTTTCAAAAATTATCGAGAAAATAGTGAATTTTGGCCAAAGATCGCGCAAAAGACGCAAATTTCGTTCAAAGACAGTAGGAAAACAGCGAATTCTGTCAAAGAATCGTGAGAAAAACGCGAATTTTGGCAAAAGTTTGTGAGGAAAAATGCAAATTTCGACTAAAGATCACGAGAAAAATGCAAATTTTAGCAAAAGATCACAGGAAAATCGCGAATTCTAGCAAAAAAACTTCAGGAAAATCGTAAATTTAGGAAAAAGCTCGCGGAAAAGATGCAAATTTCGTTAAAAAAATAGCGGGAAAAAAACTAATTTCGTTCAAAAATAGCAGAGAAAAAGCTATCTTTCAAAAAATCTTGGGGAAAATGCAAATTTCGGAAAGAGATAGCTAGAAAAAAATAAATTGCGGCAAAAGATCGCGGAAAAATTTTGAATTTCGGCAAAAGACCACGGAAAAAGACACTAATTGCGGCAAAAAGTAGAAAGAAAAACGCAAAGAATCTTGGAAAAAACGCAAATTTCTTTCAAAGATAGTAGGGAAAAAACTAATTTTGTCAAAGAATCGTAAGAAAAACGCGAGTTTTGGCAAAAGGTTGCGAGGAAAAATGCAAATTTCGACTAAAGATCATGAGAAAAATGCAAATTTTGGCAAAATATCAGAGGAAAATCGCGAATTCTAGCAAAACACTTCAGAAAAATCGTAAATTTTGAAAAAAGATCGCGGAAAAGACGCAAATTTCGTTAAAAGAAATAGCGGAAAAACGCAAAGAACAGCGAAAAAAACTCTAATTTCGTTCAAAGGTAGCAGAGAAAAGCTATTTTTCTTTCAAAAGATCTTGGAGAAAATGCAAATTTCGGCAAAAAATAGCGAGAAAAACATAATAAATTGCGGCAAATGATCGCGGAAAAATTCGAATTTCGGCAAAAGACGCTAATTTCGTCAAAAAATAGCAGGAAAAACGCAAAGAATCGCGCAAAGAAATTTCGTTCAAAAATAGCAGGGAAAAAAGAAATTTTATCAAAAAATCGTGGGAAAAACACTAATTTTGGCAAAAGGTTTCGAGGAAAAGTGCAAATTTTGACTAAAGATCACGAGAAAAACGTAAATTTCGGCAAAATATCGCGAGAAAAACGCAAATTTTGGCAAAAGATCAGAGGAAAATCGCGAATTTCGTCAAAAAATAGCTGAAAAATCTCTAATTTCGTTTAAAAATAGCAGAGAAAAAGAAATTTTTCTGTCAAAAAATCTTGAGGGAAACGCAAATTTCGGAGAAAGATCACGAGAAAAAAAATAAATTGCGACAAAAAATCGCGGAAAAATTCGAATTTCGGCAAAAAATCATTGAAGAAGACACGAATTTCGTCAAAAAGTAGTTGGAAAAGCGCAAAGAATCGTGGACAAAACTCAAATTTCTTTCAAAGTTAGCAGGGAAAAACCAAATTTTATCAAAGAATCGTGGGAAAAACGCGTTTTGGCTAAGCATCGCGAAAAAAACACTAATATCGGCAAAAGATTGGGGGGAAACGCAAATTTCAGCAAAAGATCGCGGGGGGACGCAAATTTCAGCAAAAGATCGTGAAAAAATGCAAATTTCGGCAAAAGATCGTGAAAAAAAAATACGATTAGCTTGCCATATTTATTAACTGATATTTTGAGTAAAGCATGGGAAAATGTGCATTGCACGACTAGCTTGCTGTGTAAAAAGACATTAAATCAGAATCATGGACTCAAAATAGAAACTTTCAATTTAAAATTACTTATTTGCATAAATTGTTGATCATCCCCCCCCCTTCCTTCTTCTTGAAATAAAATAGCATTTGAACAAAAGTATATAAAAAAATTGTGAATAATATAATCTTATTCAATGTAGCAGATGTCTAAACACAAGCTACTTTAAGTAATTTCTCATTTCCCCGTCTCACGTGCTTTTCCTCATCTTTTTGTGATCGTAAGCCTGAAAATGTGTTTAAAATATCATGTAAAATCCATTCCTCCAACCTTTTTTTACATTATTATTCACGACTATATTGATTATCGGAGAATCGAATCAGTTGACTGTCACATATACGTATTATGATCAAGGGTGCAAGTTTTCCGTCCAACAGGACGGAATTTTGCTTTTTTAAAATCCCGAGGATGAAAAATCTCCGAGGACGAAAAAAAAAGTGTTTTTTTGATATTTCAGGATTCACATAAAAATGTTTAGGAATCGGACTTAAAATAACTCCACTTTTTGGCAGACCCAGTTTTGGGACCAAAGTCGGCTCCTATGCCTCTGCTAATATCTAGACCCCCCTCTCCCCCACCAATTTTGTGAAAAAATGTCTGGAAAATCCCGTGTAAGCGCCCCCTCAGAATATTTTTCGATTTTTCGTCACGTTTTGTGGGGGGGGGGGGAGGGGATTAACAGTATTTTACAGTAGTCAGTTTAAAATAGTCATCGTGAGTTTTATCGTGATTTTTGGATGAAATTTGATGTTTTCCATTACTTTTGTGGAAATCTGACGTTTTGTGAAATTTCGTGACGAAATTAGCCATTTTTTTGCGAATTTTGCTGGAAATTAATCGTTATTTTGCGATTTTTAACAAAATGTGCCTTTTTTTAGTGATTTTTTGACAAAATTACCTGTCCCACGGACGCGTATGAGGCTATTTTTTGCATTTCATCGCCGATTTTTTGTGTAGTTCATGCGCTATAGTGCTTTCGGATCATCGCTGGAAGGCTGTGTTTTTTCAAAGTCAGTGGAGTTTTCTTCAAAGGATTGCAGAAAGAAAAATGCAATTTCGGTCAAAGGATTACGGAAAAAGACACGGTTTTTGTTAAAGGATTGTGAAAAATACTCGAATTTTTGTCGAAAGATCATGGAAAATACTCAAACTTTTTCGAAAAATCAAAGAAAATATTCTAATTTTGTCGAAAAATATGCAGATTTATTCGAAAGATCGACGGAAATATGAAAATTTTAATGAAATATCTCGGAAAATACACGAATTTTGCCTAAAGATCGTGGAAAGTGAGAATTTTGTTGTAAGATCGAGGAGAATAGAAGTTTTTTGTGAAAAGATAACAAAAAATACTTATTTTGAAGAAAGATCGGTGGAAAATCATGAATTTTGTCAAAATATCAAACAAAAATCGCTAATTTTGTCGAAAGATCGGGGGAAAATATGTAGATTTTGACGAAAGATCTTGGAAAATATGCAAATTTTGATGAAAGAACGCAGAAAAGATGCTAATTTTGGTGTAAGATCGTGGAAAATACTCAAATTTTCTTGAAAGATTGTAAAAATTTATGTGAATTTTGTCAAAAAAATGAGAAAAACTGTGAATATCGCTAAAGGATCGTGGATAATATAAATTTCATTGAAAAAAACATGGAAAAAAGTCTGATTTTTGTAAAATACTCAGAAAAAAACACTAATTTTGTTAAAAGATTACAGAAAAGTGCAAATAACGGTATATTTTGCGAAGAAATTGCAAAAAAAGTCAAATTTCATGAAAAAATCGCGAAAAATGTCAAATTTCGTGAAAAAATGATGAAAAACAGTAAATTTTATTAAAAGATCACCAAAACAGCAGTTTTTGTTAAAAGATCGCAAGAAACGGCATATTTTGTTAAAAAATCATGAAAAAACAACAAATCTTGTGGAAATATTGCAAAAAAAAGAAACATTTCACAGAATTTTTGTTTTATAGCGATTTTTGGACAAAATTGGCCATTCTTTTCACAAATCTTTTGACTAAATCTGTCATTTTATCGCTATCTTTTGACAAAAGTTGCCGTTTTTTGCGACTCATTTGACAAAATTTTCCGTTTTATCGCGATTTTTGGATGGAATTTGTTGTTTTCCATTACTTTTGTGGAAATCTGACGTTTTGTGAAATTTTGTGACGAAATCAGCCATTTTTTTTGCGAATTTTGCTAGAAATTAGTCGTTATTTCGCGATTTTTAACAAAATGTGCCTTTTTTTAGTGATTTTTTGACAAAATTACCCGTCCCACGGACGCATAAGAGGCTATTTCTTGCATTTCATTGTCGATTTTTTGTGTAATTCATGCGCTATATAGTGCTTTCGGATCATCGCTGGAAGGCTGTGTTTTT
>OZ025294.1:399585854-399606854 GCA_964019185.1 Maratus speculifer | reverse complement strand
CCCAATCGCGGCCGTCGGCTTAACCATTCGGAGTTTTCTTCGAATCTTGCGTAAATACGGGTTAGGTTCCCATAGAAAGACCCCCAAGAAGGGCACCCCCCCCATGGGCCTTTATCCCTCGAGAGGATTATTGGCCGACCAAACTAAACCAAACCAAACCGTTTAAGTTAACAGGGCTGGCAATCTTCAGGCTCACTGAAGTTTGAAAGCTAAATTAAATTATTATCATTAAAAGTAAATTAACAGAGTGTGGTGTAGTTTTAACGATGTTCATTCACAAACTCTATACTAAATTTACCGAATAACTTCTCTATTATCTAACACTCCCTCGGTCTTTCTAATCTCCATAATTTTACATAAGACTTAAGATAATGGATTACCCATAGATCCCCTGTAATTTCACAGAAATTTTCTTAACAAAGAAGTAAGTCGTAGGCAATGTCCATGGGAAAGCTATCGAGGACAATAGTTGTATTTCTTCTTGGATTGTACGTTGTGGTTTTTGAATCTTCTACAAATCATATCTGGTACGGTATCTCCTTTCATTTTGTTTGATTTATCCGCGGATATGATTCATGATACCTTAATTTAACATCAATAAATTTCAATCACGGGGTACCCAACTGTCTTCTTGCGCAAAGGTATACAATCAGACTAACCGCAAGTTTCAGCGTCATGCTAATAACATATCGATAAGTTTTTATCTGTCAATGCAGAAAATTTATGATTCTCGTCTTTTTTTATGTATATATTTTGGCACGTCGGCAGACGACAACCCTTAGGGGTCTTGTTTTACGTGGTGTGAAAATTAAATAGCGGTTGTATACTTTTGAACGGGATTTAAATTTTTATATTCTCGATTCCAAAATGGAAAACGATTTCTTCAGGTGTGACCTTGAGGAAGGCTTTCATTACCTCTTTTATTTTACACTCGAATCAGTTCAGTGATCGGTTGTTCCGAGCAACAGAGACACGTGTTGATACAATTCCGAAAAGGAACACCAAAGCACTGCATATTTCATTATGTTTTTTGTACCTGATATTTGTTATACATATGTGATATTTTATTTATGGCGATTATAATTACAGGTCTATTATAGATTCGTCTAGACTTAGAGCTGTTAAATAATGCTTTTTTTGATGGAGATGTGAGCACTGTTTGGCTTTCGAAAATATATTTCTACTTCTTTACTTTTTTCTCTCTAAAGAAGAAAGTAATGTAATTGAAAACTTTTCTGAGCTTCCGGTATTTGATGGTTTTATATGTTTTCGGGGTCAGGGATCCCGAAAGAAAAGTATGAACAAAATGTCCGTCTGTATGTATTTCCTCCCCTTGTGTCATTAAAAAGTGTTTGAAGTCATGCATATAATGTTTAAAAAAAATTCTGTGAAATTACTGAGAATTTACGGGTAATCCATTGTTTTACGTCTTATGTAAAATTACAGAGATTAGAAAAACAGAGACTCTGTTAAATAAAAGAGCAATTCAGTAAATTTAGAATAGACTTTCTGAATTAACTTATAGTTAAAAATACACAAAACTCTATAAATTTACTTTTAACGGCAATAATTTAATTTATTTATTATTTTTAATTAATGAATCAGTCAATCTTCAAGCGAGTTTCAAAAAACTTGAATTTTCTGACCAAATTTGAACTATTGTATCATTAAACTTTAACACAGCTTGTTTCTAGCCGTCCCGGGGATTGGAACCCGAGACCTCTTGACAATGAAAAAACACCTTACTGAATGAGCTATAGGAACTATTACTGCAAGGTATAAAGTATATTTTTCAGGATTCAGCGGAGAAAAATACTCACCATATCTGATTAAATGGTTTTTCCCTTTATAATTTGTAAGTTGAAATAATAATAATAATAATAATAATAATAATGAAACTAATTGCTTTCTTTAATATAAATAATTTAATTAATAATATAATTAATTAATTAATTAATATCATTAATTTTTAATTTAAATTTTTACACCGCCGTATAGAGAAAAAAATTTACTTTTAAATGCAATTTGTTTGAAAGCTGTATTTCAATTTACTTCTGAGATATTATTTTTTTTATAGTTTTTAGTACCAATTTTGTAATTGTGGCAACAGAATCACTCCATTTTCTCTTAAAATTGAAAAAAAAGAAAAATAGAAATTAAAATGCGCAACACCTTTCCATGCAATTTCGGTTTTGCAATTTTCGGTACTGAAAATTTTATAATTCTAAACATCGTAACATTTTAAATTTTTAGACCGCCGTAAAGAGAAAAAATATATACTTTTAAATGAACTTTGTTTCAAAGCTATATCGCACTTTATTTTTCATATATTAATTTTTTATAATTTTTAGTGCAAATTTTGTAATTGTGGCAAAAGAATCACTCAATTTTCTCTTAAAATTGAAAAAGAAAAAAAAAATAGAGATTAAAATGCGTCTATTATTAAATTCGGTAAATTTCGATTTTATTAATTTTGTTAATTTTAGTTTAAAATAATATTTGCTTGAGAGTTAGACTAACCAATATCAGATGTATTTTTCACTGCAACTAAATTTGTAGATTTGTTATAAATAAATGAAACAGTTCTTTTTTAAAGATTTCTTTCGTCGAATTCCGACGGGTTCCACCTCGTTTTTATTAATATTTCCAAAGATTTTTATAAGTGTGTATTTGGAATTACAAAATATAACAAAGGTAAAAATATCATTAAACAAAAACATGGAAATCCTTATAAGAATTGATGTAAGACAATGTAAATATTTCAAAATAAAATTTTGAAAATGTCTTTTAAATCAATTTTATCAATGTCATCGGTTCATTTTTGCGATTTAAATTTTAAAGGCGAACCTTAATTTCAATGATTTTCCTGTAGACATCATATCTTGGAGGTATAGCGTCTCGCTTGTAAACAAAAGGTTATCATACGAATTGAATATTTCCATTAAATATGCACTACTTTTATTGTCAGCACCGATTTAAGTTCATAAAAAAATAAAACATAACATAACGTATAACTAATTAACATAAGATTTAAAAAAAAGAGTTACTCAGAATAGCAGTATTTGATATTATTTAGATATCACCTCATTTTGAAATTTTGTTACACAGGCATTCATATTTTTCTAGCATACACAGGTATACCCATAGGTTCCAGCGTATCTTAATTATTCCGGAGTCAGATCATATACAATAGTATTTCTGAAATTTCATTTAATAAACGGTTTTTAAATAAAATCTAATAAATACCATGCTGAAATAAAACAGATTTTCCTATAAACATTATCCGGTTTTAAACTTGTTTTTCTTGTATCCGGATTAATTAGTAAGAGATGTTGACATCTAGGTTATACCCAACCCTACATTGTATAGTCTTCTACAAAGTCTTATTATTTTTTTCAGCAAAGATTTACTTTAATAACATAATATCGTTAACAATTCTTTATATATTTATTGTACAGAACCATCAGAGCGCGAGTAACACTTGCACTTGACCGTTTATTTATCAATAAATAATCTATTGAATTACAAGCAATTTCGATCATTGGACAAACACATTTTTCATCCTAATTTGAGTGGTTATAATTTTTTTTCGCATGGAAATGCGGTTAAAAAAAAAACCTTTGACACTATTTTCTGCAAAATCTGTTGCATTTGTTCCCTCCCCTCATAAATATCGGGAATTGAGTGCTATTAGATAGTTTCTGAACCACAACACCTGCTGATTTCATGCATTTCCAAACAAAAATGAATTTAAACTTATGTCGTAAAGTTGCCGTTTTTGGTTTAAGGGGGCTCAGGGGTTAAAAAATTTTCAAAAAATCGTTTTTTTTTTATGATCTAGTTTGATTATTCAATTAATTCTTAACTCAATGCAAAAAGCCACATAAAAATATTTGCATTTTTAACAGAGTTATAAGCATTTATGTATCAACACTTTCATACCCGCGCCCATATAATTTTAACTTTAAGTCGCGTTTTCTCAAAACTTGAATTTTGACGACTAACACCAAGATTAAATAAAAACTATTTGATAAAATGGCTTTTTTTTTTTTTTTTTTTTTTTTTTTTTTTGCATGCGTATAACACTATTATCTATAGAATGAATTAATATCGTTTAGATAGTTTAATATTTTGAGTATTTTTAATGAAAAAAAATAATTTTTTAGGAGTTTTTTCAATTTTCAAATTTGAGAGTTTTTTTGATAATGTTGTTTTTGAGTGATAGTTATATCCTTAATTCATTCTATAGAGTAAAGTTTCCGGATCACATTAAAGCAAAAATTAGGTTCTTATGTCAATTCAACGTTAAGATATCTTGGTGTTGGTGATATAACACATAATTTTTTTTCCCGAAGATTGTGTTACATAAATTTTGCTATATTTCTTATTATATTACATTGAAGTACTTCACTTTATAATTTTATAAGACTACAAACATACCTTTAAAATATCAGAAAGTTTTAATTAATTACATTGAATACTTCTGTTTTTATATGAACTCGAAGCGAGAGCTCTGTTTACATGTTTTTTTCGTATCGATCAACCCCTGAGCCCCCTTAACCCTTTCGTGCCTTGAGTGCTATTAATACTGCATGCCTTTTCATCGAGTATTATTTTGGGTTAACAATTACTTTGATACATTCGACTTATACACTGTAAAAAAAATTCAGAAACGTTCCTGGGAAAAAATGGGCAGCTGGGTTGCCTATTATTTCCAAGAAACATTTCTTGAAAATGACTGGAACTTTACTGTGTAATTTTGAAACATTCCCCAGAAAAGGCTGTAAGGTTCCTGTGATATACCAGGAACGTTCCTGTCGACAACAAAAACATTACTGATATTTCACAGGAACCTTACTGCCTTCTCTGGGGAACGTTTCAGAAGTATTCAGTAAGATTTCTGTTATTTTCCAGAAACGTTATGTATAAATAATGGGCAACTCAGCTGCCTATTACTTCTCAGGAACATTTCTGGATTTATTTTCACAATCAGGAACGTTTCATATATTAGATTTCACTAAATTTTATTTTATTATTCTTTATTTATGTATTTTATTTATTTATTATTTTTTATTATTTTACATTCATTAGATTCGATGCCAAAATATATTAATCCATTTTCAAGTATTTAAAAATATTACTCTTTTCTTTGTTTACTTTTGAAAAATATTTTTAATTATTTAGCCAATTTAAATTCATATGCATAAAATTAATATCCGGGATTTTTATTTTATGTTATTTTTCATAGATTCAATGTAATTAAAAACAGACTTTCTCATGCTGTCAACATTGTAAATAAGATAAATATTATTTTCAAATCGAATGATTTGAAAAGTTAAGAAAACATTATAAAATTATACGAAAACATTATGTAATTTCCTATGCTTCATAAGGTAAAATTCATAAGGTTCTAATTCAAGGAAATTGTGCACAACAAACACACATCCAAAACAAACATTCGAAGCATATTTAATATTTCTGATAACTTTTTTTTTTCTGTATGGTGAAATTAAAGTGATCATTTATATATGATGTTATATCATTCGAAATTATCTGCTGTAAGATTAATATCTTACAGCAGATCATAATCACCGGATAAATCATTTAAATGATACAACAGTTAATAATATATTTGTTAAACAAAAATAAATATTTTAAATAATTTTACGCGTCTTTTAAAATATATTCTTAAATTTATCGGTTTATATTTAAATATTTCCATCTGATAATTAGAAAAATCTTCAAACATTGCATGCTTTTTTACTTCCATGTAATATTTAGGCTCATTTAATATTTAAATTCGTTAAAATTTTATTTTGCGAATTTGCTGCTTGTATATTTCCAGAATTTTCTTAAAGTTTTGTTTTGGTTATAAATAATTAGCAATAAATCACATAAGAAATAGTATAATCTCAAAAAATTTTTACGAATTTTATACACATAAAAAAGAAAAAAAAAACATAGCCGTTATGCAATTTATTTTGACAAAAAAATTAATATATAACAATGTAATAAAACAATAGTAAATACAATAATATGTATCAATATTCTTCCAGAATTTTCTTAAAGCTTTGTTTTGGTTATAAATGATTATCAATAAAACGCATTAGAAATAGGGCAATCTCAATTTTACTCAATTTAACGAATTTTATATATATCCATTTTTGAAAAAGAACAGCCGTTGTTCAACTTACTTTGACAAAAAGTAATTATAAAAAAATCTTAATTCAGTGTGTTTTATCAGAAATTTAATATTTACGATAGTTGCAATAATAAGAAAAAATATTAATGGGACCATTATTTATTTATTTATTGTATAAAAAAATAAAAATATACTATACAGTTTTTTATATACATAAGAAAATAAAATGCGTAAAAACACAGAGTCTAACAATCTATACAACTGCATTTTATATCGATGTACGGAAAAAAAAAAAAAAAAAAAAAAAAAAAAAAAAAACTAGCGTAAATATGGATTAACATTAATTTAACGTTTCAAACATAAATGTATACTTTATAAATTGAAACACATTAAAACATAGATAAAATTAATATTTGTTAAAAACCAAATTTGTTCCTAAAATAATATAGCATGTAAAAAACATTAGCGAAAAAAAATGGAATATTATATTTTATAAATAAAACTTACCCTTTTGCGTTTCCTTTAGTTGAGGTATGAATACGATGGCATGATGAAGTATCACGAAATTTTTTTTTTTTTTTTTATGTCCAACAAGGATTTCTGAAAAACTGATTAATATATGTTTCATTTAAATTAACCAGCTCTCCGAAGAAATCCCAATTAGACTAGAGTCTTAGAATACCACGAGGTTCACAAATGCGTTTCTTTCGCGCGCGCCATTGTTCGTATTCGCCGAAGGGGTATTGCATTCTATCAGAAGGGGTTAGCATTTTCCCCTGAAAGGTCTCAACAGCAGAGATTGAAATGTTTATACTCTGTTCTTTTATTCACACCTGTGGTACTTCACAATGATTCTTTAGCATTCATATAAGGAAATCATTTTCGACTCGCTCACTCATGACACACAATAACAAACAACTATGGCGTCGGCATCAGCTTTATGCTGTTGCCAATTGTAACTATCAAAGATTTTAGATAAGAAAACCTGAATTTCCCAGGAAACTTTTACGGTGTTCTGGAAACCTTTAAAAAGGAGAAACCTTTCTTGAATTTACACAGAACGTTACTATTTTTTCTTACAGTGTAGAATTGATAGTATATACGGATAGGATTTTCTTTTTTATGACTTCATTTATGTTTTGACATTTCATAATTATAATAATAATAAACGTTTACTTGAATATTATTTTATACATGTGTTACACTGTTTAAATTTTAATTATAAGTTACTTTTCTGAATCAATCATGTATGATAAAACGCAAAGATCATTAGAAAGTTGTTTCTCTCAAATTCTGTTCCAATACTTCATTTTCCAAATGTCTTCAAAAACTCTTCATTAGCCTATTATCATACAAATATGACTTTAAGGCACGCCACACACTAGCGAGACATGCGTCAAAAATCGTGCAACATGTCGCAGTCAAACCGGTTTTTTCTTTGTTATCAGGGTGAAATTGTCGCATGTCTCATGTTTTTTCGCTCAATGTTTCACAGGTGTGTGGCCTCCCTAATACTACACAAAATAGATAGATTCGTTGGATTTATAGACAATGAGATAATTTTTAAACTTCGATAAGTCTATTTGAATAGCTACGATTAACGTTATTAAAATTAAATTAATTTTGCTCGCAAAATGGGAAAAAAAAATTGAACCGAAAGGGTTAAGAACAGCCTTTGCTACAAAGACACTTCATAAGTCTCCTATAGCATACGCATCAGTTAACGATTTCACTAGGTAAAAGCAAAATTTCCATTAGGCAAGAGTATTTTGCTCATTGTGTGTTTTTTCATCGTTCCCCTAAGCGATACTGAAAGTATCTGGAATTTCATGATTGTTACTAAAGTACTATGGAAATAAAAGTAAAATTACTACGTTTTCATTGCACATTAAGCTAACAATGGAACATAAAAATAAATTTGTGTGCAGTAAAGTACGCTAATAAAAAATTATTATTCTTCATTGAAAGCCTTCAAAGGATACATTTACATGTTTAGGAGGACACAATATCTTGAAATTGGTCAAATTGATCGATTTTCTTTTTTTAATATCAACTGAAGTATCTTTAATTGCGAACATTTTGACAACTCATTTTTACCTATATGGTAATTATTTCCCGAGATAGTGTTAATTTTGTTAATAGATCCAGTGCAATGACCCATACCAATGAAAACTTTATCTTTATAACTTGCTTGTTCGATGAATACTAAAGCATTTTTTTTCTTTAGTTTAGGTAGATTTTCTTTTTCCTTATTCTCCATGATGAATTTAATATTTTTGTGCGTGAATTTAACATTCAAATTTATAGTTAATTTAAAAATAAATATTTAAATTGAGAGTTTGTTGAATTTTTTTCTTTTTTAATATATATGGGAGAAAAGAAAATCGTATTAAATGTAAAATCCGATACGTCTAAAAATCCAAGTTCAGTTTTATGTAGTAAGTTCTAATGCATACGGAAAAAAAATCGAAGCAAAAATAGTGATACTTATATAAAAGTAGTAGAGCTTTTAAAAAGTTAATTTTTTTAATTAAACTTTGGTAAAATAGGCTGTTTTACGGGGGGGGGGGAAATACTGCAGTAAGACCTCGATTGGCCGAGCTTCGATTTATCGAGATTTCTGTTAACCGAGCCATAAACGACGTTTTTATTTATTTATTTTATTTTTCCCAGATATCACAAAGGTATTGGCCAATATTACATTTTGTATTGTTAACCAACATTACATTTGGTTGACATTAGCCAATATTACATTTTGACCAATATCAAAATGTAATATTAGCCAACGTTAAATGATAAACCAAATGATTAATGCCAACGTTATCCACAGATACTCTCTCTTGAGATATTTAACAATGTTAGCCAATATGCTTATTGAAAAAAATCAACTGCTGTTATAGGTAGAAAAACAATGCAAGTCTGATCTCGGCCCGGCACAAGTCTGCTAAAAAATATTAAGCCCGAGTTAGACGCAAAGTAACTGTTCGATGCCGATCTCTACACTTTATATGTTCCATTTCTGTACTGATGTTGTCGTTTGTTGTTGACTCGTTTCCCACATTTATACTTAAAGCAATATTCATTGAAAATAGATCATATTTTATCGTTTTTGCTCAAATCTTTATAATACACCGGCAGGCTCGCTTTTTTATTATATATATATATATATATATATATATATATATATATATATATATATATATATATATATATATATATATATATATATATATATATATATATATATATATATATATATATATATCAGCCAGGCTCGTAAGGACCGTTTAATTTTTTTGCCGGCATATCCCGTTGAAAAAATTATTCTAATTCTACCAGTCCATTCCGTTAGAAAATTCAGAATCATTCCGCCGACCCGAGTGATGGGTCGGGTAAGGGACTCGGACCAGCCTCCTGTTCGTGCAGAGCTTTATCTCTGATCCTGCTTCTGCAACATCGGACACGATTTCTACACTGTAAAAGATGTCAGATGTTTCTGAATATATAAAAATGTACTGTAATTAAAAACAAAAATGTACAGTGATCTCTTCTCACTCACCTAAGGTTTCGAAAAACGAATAAAAATCCCAGAAAACTATTTGTTTTCGAAATTTAAAGAAGAATTTATAAAAATTAACTTTTAGTAGCTGCCCGTCCATTTCGGAAACGTTTCTAAGTAGCTTTTACAGTACAATAATTTCTTTTCTCAAATCAAATATCACTTTTTCGGATTCTATCAATTCTCAAGTATACATTTTCAGCTGCATAACTGATTTTGTGCATGCAATTGTAGCAAAATAATGTCAATTTTCATATTAATGATAATACTGTTAATATTGTATGTTTGTCTACATGGTTCGTACGGATACCGTTATTTTTCATGTGGAATATCAGCATTTCTTTATAGAAAAATAAATAAAGTTCAAAAGCACGAAATTTAGCCTTACTTAATGAGGGATTTTCTATTAGAAAATACTGGTACCGAAGAATTTCCTGGTCATAAAATTCCAGGACCCGTACGAACCTTGGTCTATTAAACGTGCTCTCTGAATATCAAAATATTTTCGTATGAATTGGTAGCATCCGAAAAAGTAATATTTTGATTTGAGAAAAATGATTATTGTACTGTAAAAGCTACTTAGAAACGTTTCCGAAATGGACGGGCAGCTAATAAAAATGATTTTTTATAAATTCTTCTTTAAATTTCGAAAACAAATAGCTTTCTGGGATTTTTAAAGGTAAAGAAACGTTTTTCGAAACTTTAGGTGAGTTAGAAGAAGTCACTGTATATTTTCGTTTTTGATTACAGTGCATTTTTATATATTCAGAAACATCTGACATTTTTTACAGTGTATTTAAATAGCCGGCACATTCTTTCAGAAGCTGTGACGGCCATTCAGCAGTTTTTGTCATGCTGTTGAATATTTTTTTTTCCAAGTTATAAATATATTTTGAGTATATATAAAGAAAGATAGATTTTCTGAAAGGTCGATGGAAAATATAATTCGGTATGCATGACTTTAGAAACAGAAAGTGGCTTAGCAAATTAGGATCAAATATTTGTTAAAAAATTATTTTTGTAAAATTAATGACAACGATTTGGAATGGTAAGCAGATCACTCATAATCTTAAAATGTTGTATTCTTGTTTTTTTTTTCTTTATTAATAGTAAATTACATTATTAAAAAATCAAAAAAATTACATTAAATACATTTCGGTTTTTAAAATATTTTTTTTATATATTACATTTGTTTTACTCAAAAAATTATTATTTATTTTATAAAACTCATTTTAATTTCGATATTAGAATGTTGATTTTACATGATGTTGCAATTTCGCATATTATTTTGTATAATATTTGTACCGTCTTAAATATTATTAGTATCCGCTAACTTCAAATTCTCGCCAAGCTTGGTGACACTTGGCGAAATATCGTCAGATTTGGCGACCAAAAAAAGTAACAACAAGTAATACCAACTTGGCCATAGCTTACTAATTTGGCACAATTTTCATGCAAATTCAGTATTGACGAATATATTTTTATCGCGTTTGTTACATTTTAGCTCCTTAAAATTAAAATAAAATTAGTTTCGAGTAAAACGTACAAGATTTTAAAACCAAGAGACATGAAACCTATGTTTTTCTCCCAGGACTGGCCGAAAGGATTTCTTTAACTAATACAGAGCGAATTTTAGCGCGAATTTCGATAAAAAAAATAACATACCATTTAACCGAAAACCAAGATTCGCAATGGCTCTCATGGATAAAATAATGATTGATGCTCGAGTCAGGTCATACTATTGATAACTATCATTTATTCTCAATGTTACGCTATTTATAAAAAAATAAACTTTTCTGAAAAATCATAAAATGTTTTCAAGTTCTTAAAGCAATTCACGCAGTCGAATCCTCAACCATTCTTTTAGCTATTTTATCTTCCAAAGGTGAAAATAATACCAATTGCCAACAGCTTATAAATCACCAAGAAATCTTTCCTTTTTCCGAGAAAAAATATTTTATGGGTTAAATTGTTTGGATTTCGGTTGTTTTCTAAGAAAAAAACATTTCGTAAAAGGTTCGTAATTCCCATCTTGTGACTTAAAAACGAAACTAATTGGAATTACGTGATCTTCATAATTTATCGACAACAATTAAACAAAGCACTTTCATTGTTTAAGGCATTTATTTTTTATTTAGAGTCAAAGGTTAATCCTAATTAATAACCTCCAATTAGACCAAAAGAGGGGATAAGGTTAGTATGAAGTAACAGAGGCACGTGCTTCGGGTACCAAGAAATACGCACTGACAAATCACACTCGTCCAAATCTATAAAAAATGCTCTTCATTATGTCGTGTCACATTTCCCCCTTATTTTTAAAATACTTAACTAGTATAAATATACGTTACTTACACACGTTCTTACACATGAAAAGATAATTATGATTAAAAGTTTTGACTCTTATTACATCTTGTGCTGAAGCCATATAGATAACTTTTGCTCCTCAGAAAATAGTTTTTTTTTTTTTTTTTTTTTTTTTTTTTTTTTTTTTTTTTAAGCAAACTGTAGCAATTATCTATAGAAGCAACAATATTATTATAAGTAAAATGTTTTGATGCATTTAAAAATTCATTTTTTAATGAAAAGATATAAAATTAGAAGATTTTATTATGAGAGTGATTTTAAATCGAACTGTGTTTTTCATTTTGTGCTCAATAAATTATCTATTGAGTTATAGACAAAAGTGATCACGTGGCGGTCACGTTTTCCACCCGTGTTTGATTGGTTTTTTTTTTCTGCTTTCGTTGGAAAATAGGTTCAAACTTTGACAATATTTCCTAAACCATCTATTGCGTTTAAAAAAAAAAAAAAAAGAAAGAAAGAAAAAAAGAAAAAAAAAACCCCGTGAAACTGAGTGCGATTTGATAGTGTTAGAAGAACAACATATGCTTGTTTCATGGACTTCCGAATAAAAATAAATTAAACTTTATGTCATAAAGATGACTGTTTTGATAAGGCTGTTCTTAAATTAAAGAAGGACAATTTTGCGGCATAAGTTATAATTGTTTTTGTTTGGAAATGCATGAAACTAGTAGGTGTTGCTGTTCAGAAACTACCAAATTGCACTCATTTTTCTGTTTGTTTACTTATTTTTATTTATTTATTTATTTATTTTTATTTTTATTTTTATTTTTATTTTTTTCAAAAGCAATAGATTTTTCAGTTCAAGCCGTTCAAATTGGCATTTTGAACAGCATTTCCTAACAAAAGCAGAAAAACAGAAAAACCAGTCTTACAAAGGCAGAAAAACACGTGATAACGTGATTGGAATCGCTTATAACTCGAAAGCTAATTTAATTATCATAAAATGGGAAAAAAGTTCCGAATCGAAATCGCTTCTATAATCAGAATTCCAATTTCATATCTTTCTGTCAAAAAATTAATTTGTAAATGTGTCAAAATGTTTTCCGCTTATTGAGCAGAGCAGTTGAGAACAGCCTTTCAAACAATAACGGTACTACTAGGTTATCACGTCGACCAAAAAATTATCGCCAAACTATAAGATTAAATGCCAATAATGGATGATCGTGAATGCCACATTCAATGACATTAAATACGATTCACGTGTTTAAAATGTCATTAAGTGATTTTTATTTCGACTTTTTATTTGTATTTTTATTAATATTCTACTAATTATTTGTTTTTACGTTTTTAAAATAAAATTTATGTCAATATGTACAATTTGGCTATCAGTTTGGCGATATGTATAATTTGGAGAAATTGGTCGACGGGATAACAGAGTAGTAGCACAATAACTTACATAAGTAGTGTTCATGTTCGATACGGAAGGAGAAACATCGTCAAAACAAGAAAATCTGCTTGTAAAATGACAGTCATTAAATTACATTAGTAATAATAATAATGTCGAAAAAGTCTGAAATTGATAATCCTTTAAAAGTCAAAAGACTGGGATATTAATTTCAACTTTTTAAAATTCAAGACTCTTTTGTTAGTATGGTTTTATCTCTAATAAAACAGTAAATTATATTCCTTATAAACTAGAACTACTAGATTTAAATTTTAACCCGTTATACCCCAACGGTGCTTTAAAGTACCATTAAAATTAAAATAAGTCGGAAATAGCACGTATGCAGCACTTATGGTGAGTTCGTATTACAAAGAAGTTTTAAAAATATTCAGATCTTGGTGTAATAGTATAAGTATTTCGGATACAGTATAGTAGCCAAAACCTTTTGTGTGTCCCTGCAAATATTATTTGCTTTCTACTGTATAGTAAGTAATTTGTAGTAAACCTCATCAATGTATATCAATTTCATAAAATGTGAAATAGTATAATATAACTAAAAAAGCGCCACAAACAATGTTTCCCCCTGTACCATTATGTAACGGAATACTTTTGACTTTTGTGTGACCCTGTAAATTAATAACAAATATTCTTTGCACTACAGACTGCACAGAAATGCAAATCAATTTTTTATTTTCGGAAGAGTATAACTTCATTAAAATGCACTTGAAACTATTTTTATTCATTCAAACTAAATATATAACGCCTTCTATATATATTTAATTTGAATTCAATAATCATTTATTCCAGTCTTTCACGTTCATTGTGTTTTTATTTTTTCTATTTACATTCTGAAGATGTCTCGATTTAATGGAGTTAAAATATACCAATTTCTAATATATTTTAAATGTTTCATTAATAAAATAACCTCTTATAAGCAAAATAATTATTTATAATATAAAGTTGTTACCTTTGCTTTGTGGAATATATATTATTATTATTTTACGATATGACTATTGCTCTAATTTAAAATTTTATTAACCTATAGCCATGAAATTCTTTGTGTAGCTTTTCCATAATGTCTAGAAGGTAGTATGTCTAATATCATATTTGTTGATATATTGCTATTTTCTTGAAGGTTTACACGTAAAATTACTGAAATTTTTCTGTGTAATTGTATTTAATCAGCTTTATTTCTTTTAGATTTCCATATATTGACTAGTTTTTAGTTCATTACATTTAAGAGTGTCTAATAGATATATTCTGAAAAATGATTTGTGTTATAAAGCATTTTTTTTTTTTTTTTTTTTTTTTTTTTTTTTTTACATAGCTGGAGCCATTTTCATGAAAAAATGCTAAAAAATGACCAAAATTATTCAAAATTTTAAAAAGTTGCATAGATATTATACCTTTTTTTATAATTTTCCTTATTCTATGTTAGATTACACTGAAAAATACCAAAAAAATATTTCAAAAGTTGAGTTTAAAAAAAAAATAAAAGTCTCCGAACATAGTTACACCGAATGTTAATACAATAGGAGTTGAAATATTCAATGCAAAATTCGCCTTGTTTACTAATTAAAAGTTATAGAAATCCATTTAAATGCCTATATATTGCTTATAAGGTGCATTAAAACATATCAAACCCTTAAAAATACATTCAAGTCTTTTTTAAAAAATCCAAAACGTTTTCGACCGACACTTACGCGGCTCTCATTAGTGAAAAAACTAAAAAGGACCTAAACCCTAAACTTGAGTTTGTATTTAAATGTTTTTATATGTTTTTATACATCTTTTAACGCATTTACATGCATTTTTATTAATGTAGTCGAATATCTTAACAACAGCTCAAAACATTCTAGAGACTCAGTTTTGCTGCGCCATTGGTTTAACTAAACATTTTCTGAAACTGTAAATACTTTCTGTTAAACTTCTTTATAATTCGTTACCAAAAGCATTTCAGTTTTTAATTATTTAAGTTTTTTTTTTTTTTTTTTTTTTTTTTTTTTTCATCGCACGTGCATGTTTCTTGATAATCATTTTTCCCGCTCTATAATTTGTGAGCAATCATAACTGTTCGTGTGCGAGAATCGAAAAGCAAAAAATTGATCCTAATGATTCTAAAGTTGATATAATTATTGCTTATGCTTTGATCCTATCGAATACTTAACGATTGATTCTAAGAACTTAAAAATAGATCAAACGCTTCCAGTTCAACTCTCTTTGGATTGAATTTTAACCACTGCACGTGGTAACCATTGCAACAAGAAAATAATAATTTTTTGCCGCGTTTAATAATTAACTCTTTCGGGTCTGGTATACTATTAATAGACACAAGTTTTCATAGAGTACTAGCGGACCCGACAGACGTTGTCCTGTCACCGACAGACGTTGTCCTTCCTGGCACCGACACCAGAAAATCAAATAAATGTACTTAAATATAGTGATACGCACGATAAACACTACGCTCTTAATTTAATTTCTTATTACAATTATGTAAGGAAATTATTTTTCACTCTTCAGTATTTTTTGAAGTCGGTTCAATTTTTGATAGAAAAGTTTATTTTTCTCTTTTTTGTTAAAAGTTAACGATTTTCTGAAGTCAGTTAATCAAAATTATAATACAGGCTATATTACTGTAAAGCATACACTTTTGACAGGAGCGGGGTTCGAACACGCGATCTCTTTCTTCGAGAAGTTGAGCTTAAATCTGGCGCCTTTGAGCGCTCGGACATTCCGTCCGCACTCTATTTATCGAAATTATTCAACACTTTTAATTAACAAAAAATCACTAACTATTAGGTTTTGCCTAGTTACTAAAAAAGTACTGAATCAATTTCGACGAAATGGGAATCTAAACCATTCTCAAATCTACTGGAACGCACACACAAAATTTCATCAAAATCGGTCCAGTCGTTTAGGAGGAGTTCAATTACATACACACGCATAGAAGATTTTTAGATATAAAGATGAACATTGAAAATTTCAGGTTTTTGCGCCAAAGACATCGCCAAATTAGGAAAAAGTGAATTATCTCACGAACTACTGGACTTAAACAAATTTGCTTAGTACTGTTCAATTCAGCATGAAAAAATTCACTAAAATATGCTATCAGATGAAAAATAACAACAAAAGCCGATTTTTAAGAAATTTTTTAAAAGTTCGTTCATTTTCTACTCATCGTAGGGGTGGAATTTTCGAAAATCCATTTTTAGCGGCACTCGATGTTATAAGAAGTATTTTTACCCGAATTTTCAAGATTTTTGGTATGGTAGATTTTTTTGTGCTATGATTAATACGAAATCCTGACTTTCTTTAATATATATAGCACTTTTAATTAGCGAAAAATCACTAACTATTAGTTTTTGCCTAATTACTAAAAAAGTACTGAATCAATTTCGACGAAATGTGAATCTAAACCATTCTCGAATCTACTGGAACGCACACACAAAATTTCATCAAAATCGATCCAGTCGTTTAGGAGGAGTTCAATTACATACACACGCACAGAAGATTTTTATATATAAAGATTATTTTGTTTTAACAATTACTCTTGTTACTCTCTCATATAGAAATGATAGTATGTGGCTGTGACCTCATTTATGTTTTGGCATTTAATAATAACAATAATAATAAATGTTTACTTAATTCTTCTTTGTACCATTGGCAATTCTTTTTTATATACATACATGTAATTTACTTGAATTTATTTGAAATATAGGCTACTTTTCTGAACGAATCATGTGTCATGAAACGCAAAAAGCATTGGAAAGTTGTAATATATGTTAAACCTTGTTGTAAAACGATTTTTTCCAAACATCTCCAAAGTTCGTCCTTGACCTATTATCATATCAATATGAATTGAATAATTCACAAATTAAGTACATTTTTAAGTTTCAGACAGTTAGATATTCTTCAAACTTTATTAACTCTATTTGGATCGCTACACCCAGAAAAGTGAATTGATTAAAACCACAAAACATGTTTTGTGGGGTACATTTTCATTGTTTTAAGCGAATTTTTTAGTTAAAGTAAAAAAATCGGTTTTGTTGCACAGGCAAAAAATTATTGTTAACACTCTTATAAAATTTTAACAACATTTCATAATTTTTTTTTTTTTTAGTCTTATAAAAGTCTTGTATTGTCAATTGTAATTCCAATAATGTTTTGTTGTTTTTGCAAAATTTAAAGTTGTGTACAGTAGCGATAAACTCTCTCACGTAAATTTGTTTAATTAACTTACATAGCTATAAAGGATTAACATAATTTTTGAACAATAAAAACTTTTCAAATCGAGACGGATTAATGACATTATTATTACGTTATTATGCATTTCGGAAGAAAATTGTAAACGGAAAAATTAAAAAAAAATCAACAATATTTTTTTGTTTATTCAAATAAAATTTCCATTGACCCATATTTAAACGAAAAGATTTGTTTTACCAAACGAATTTTTGTTGCTTCAACAAATTTTTTTTTTCTGGGTTATTGATTACCATTATTTCAGTAAAAATATTTTGTTCTTAAAATGGAAAAAAATTCGGACCCGAAAGGATTAATTACAATTTGTCACCATTATTGCGAGAAAAGAATTTTTGAAATGGGTTCGATCGTGCTAAATTTTATATTCAATAAAAAAATGATTCGTCTTTTCTTGCTTCAAACATAAATTATAAAACACTTTCCATATAATTCAGAATACTATAACGAAATTTTATCGTTTAAAAAAGTGAAATGACACGTTTAAGTCGAGAATTTAAAAAGCACCTAACACATTTGAACACCAAGTTGCAGAAATTATTATCTTTAGTCGTAAAGCTATCCCAGCTCTTCTGTCAACACTCTATATACGATCTATAAATTTGTATATATATTACATAGTACGCTAAAATTTTAAAACAATCAGAAAACGAATAACAGAGCAGAAAATTTCTCTTTAGCCATTGAAATCAAAAAACGAAAATATAAATTTATTGTACAGTTCTGTATATGATCTATATATTTTAGCCACACCAAATAATGTGACAAAAATACAGTAGAATCCCGGTTGTGCGAAAATCGGTTTTAACGAAAGATCTTAAAGTTCCTTAAAGCCCATTTTAAATCTGAAGATTTTTATTGACAATACTAATTTTACAAGGCACCCAAGATAGGTCAGAAAATACCTTCAACATATTATGATTTACAATTATTATTTTACTTATAAGTTTTAGCTCAAAACAATCCTGAATCATTTTTAATACATTGAAGAGTTGTTTTAATACATATTAATTTTAATAATTAGATTCAAAATAAGTAAAAATCAAAACTTTGAAAGTGTATTGCAGCACACTGGTAGAAATGTGCAAATGTTAAAAAAGCATATTCTTTATTAAACAAACAAAGTCAACTTATTTATTTGGTCCATTGCGTAATTTCCTTTTTTCATTAGATAGACACATAAGATGCTTCGTTTTATTTAAACAAATTATGTTGTTAATTTTCTTTTGTTTCGCAACTACAGGGAACTTTGAATACGGTACTACACAACATTTTTATTACAACTATGTTCAAAATTACGATCACGGCTTTTCACCAAAGAAATTTTCACCATAAATATTCCGTTTACTTAAAAATTCCTAGGGAACCCCGGTAATCCGAAAATTCCTATGGAACCCGGTTAACCGAATATTCTTTGGTCCCATGCTTTTCGGATAACCAGGATTTTAGTGTAGTTAAATTAAACAAGTTGGAAATTACACGTGAAGCGTAGCAAATGAGGTGCGTTCGTACGATAATGCAGTTTTTAAAATATCACTCTCATATATCACTCTCATAAAATTGTAAATAGTTAATTACAATTAAAATGCGCACCAAACAATGTTCGCCCTATACTCATTATGTAATGGAATGCTTTTGTGTGGTCTTGTAAGTCAATAACAAATGCTCTTTGCACCACAGATTATGCAAATTATATATTATAATATGTACTTTATGATGCATATCAATATTACTACGTTCGAATGAGTGTAATATACTTAAAATTCATTTGAAACTTTTTTCCATTCACTATATTGTAACGGAGTATTTTTGATTGTCCCTGTATTTGATCTATGCATCCTATTTTCAAAAAATTTGAAATAGCTCGAGAAAATTATGTAATAAGTATTTATATTAAAATTCAAACGATTAAAATGCATTTGAAACATTTTCCCCTATTGACCGTAATGTAACGGAATACTTTTAATCGTCCCTGTAATTGATCTATCCATCCGATTCTCATAAAATTTGAAATGACTCAACAAAATTATGTAATAATTATATATTTTCAATTTCAAAAGATTTGGTTGGGTAGTTTTTGCGTTCTTATATGCGGACAAACAGACGGACGGACTGAACGGCAACTATAGGTGCTACGTATTTACATAACTACGAACGCACCTAAAAATGTATACAACAGTAACCGAATCATTTTCGTGCATCCTTGTAAATCAACGACTAACGCTATATGCACATCGGATTCATTTAACTATAATCATTTTGTAGTGTACTTTTTTAACGTATAATAACTTCAGGTACTACTTGGTTATCCAGTTGACCAATTTCGCTACATTATACAAATCGCCAAACTAATCGCCAAATTACACATATTGACATAATTTTTATTTTGAATAATGAAATAACAATTCATCAGCAGAATATCAATAAAAATACAAATAAAAAGTCGAAATAAAAGTAACTTAATGGCGTTTTAAACACGTGTATCGTATTTAATGTCATTGAATGTGACATTCAGGATCATCCATTTTTGGCATTTAATCTTATAGTTTGGAGATAGTTCTTTAATCGACGAGATAATTAAGTACTACCCAACTTCAATATATTTGAAACAGTCTAACATCCTTAAAATATGTTGCAAACAATTTTCCCTCGTAGATGATAATATATCAGAATTCTTTTAAGTGCTACTGTAAACGAGCTATAAATGCCTCACACCTTATTTTCAATACCGAACAATACAAAGTAAAACTCAGTAATGTACATAAACTACGTGGCGATACGAGTATATTTAAGCGAGTTAGAGAAGTAACGGTCCGACGGCCAGACAGATAGACAGGCTAACAGATAAATCTAATTCCTAAACACATTTCAACTATATTCAAAAGTGTTAAAAAAGAAGCTAATAGCTTATGTTAAACTATCAGAATTTTTAACAGCCTATTTTTCTTTTTCTTTATAATATTCTAAAACATAAATTTTCTGTTAAAGATTTGCCCAACGCATAAACATTGCAATCTTACGCTTTCACTTTATTTTTATTTTGCATTTTCAGAATACTTTAAATTCTGCTCATACTATTATCCAAAGGTTTCTAACAAGAATTTGTGTGGAAAATCATGAGTCAAAACTCAGTTGTTTCCCTCCGATGCAAAGTGTATTTGACAGATAAATTGTTGCTTGAGAGACAGCTAATAATACAGTGTTAGAAATTTGCATGTTATTTTAAAAGGAATACCTTTTGCAAAGAAAAGCATAACTCGCTTCACTTAAATTAATGGTTTAGCGAGTGAGTGC